>JALHBY010000196.1:3705-199855 GCA_024340155.1 Tolypocladium pustulatum | reverse complement strand
GGGGGGGGTTTACAGCACGACGATAGCCGGCCAGCAACAACAAAAACAACAGGATCAAGACGGATAGAAGCACGATGACAGCTGTGAAAAGCTTCTCAAGGGCCAGCCCAGGCGAGATCTTATAAGACCATAGCAGGCCGCCGCAGAATTCGAGGGGTGGGTCCCGTGCGGTTGCTCGACGTCGCCGGCGACGCTAGAAACCCACCAGAAGGGTCTTTGCAGCGGGTCGCGGCGATGGTGCCATCGCACCCCTTCCCTTCCGTGACGACGCGCAGGCAGGTTCTGCTGCGGCGCATTGCCATGCTGCAGACTCAACGACATGCCACCTGCCTGCGCGCTGCATGGCCGACAGTAGGCGCTGCGTCTGCGCGAGGACGCGATGGCCGCAGGGGCTGGCGCCGGAGATCAAGTCCCGACGCAGGCTGCGATCAAGGTTTCTCGGCAGCCGCCACAGCCACAGGGCACCCGCCCACTGCCGTGCGGCACGTAGAGGGCGCTGCGCTGCTTCCTGGGCTGGGCGCTAGGCCCGATGACGCGATCGCAGCGGCCAATCAGCGTTGGTGGCGCTGCAAATTTGAGCAGGCGGCTGGCCGGGCATCGCACCGCACGCAGCCAGTCTTCGTTCGGGCTGCGGCGCGGCTGCTCTCCTCGTGCCGCCTGTCCGTGAACGTTATTCAGGTGGCTGCATGTGCGATGGTCTCTAGCGTGCGTCCTGTGCTTCTAGAATATCTACAACGCCGCTGCGTCCGCCAGGGGGCAGCGTGGGCGACGTCGTCGAGGGTGTCACCAGATGGGCCCGGTTGTGGCTGTCGCCTCGTACATTACTTTTATCAGAGGGCGAGTCCCGACGACGACGCTGGCATCGAGCAGAAGCTGGGGTGAGCTCATCGTCGGATTCCAACGACGCTGTACTGGCCGCAGCCCAGCAGCTGTGGACGGCTACGTGTTCCTCGCCATCTCAGGTCTCACTCTTGCCAGCCTTGGTCGTCGCCGCGCCGCCAACGGCCACAATGGATCCTACCCAAGAAGCCATGGCAAAAACCAAGCCTGTCCATGCAGCCACCGGACGCCCAAAGTGGGCGGCAATTGTCGCGCAACGGGTGAGCAAAAGCACATCATTGTCACAAGCAAATTGGAAACGCAAGCTGTGCATGCAAGAGTCTGTCCATTATGCAAGAATCTAATTAATCACGCGGCTCCAAGCTGAGCAAGCATGATATGACCATCATCGTAAGGAATGTATGTCGTGGATCATGAGATCGTGAATATTGCCCCTCTCCCCCGTATGCAATGCACCAGACCGACCCCTGCGTGGGTGGTTCTCCACTTGAAACGCCTGTCCTCTGCAACCTCGTCTTCAGTCATATACATTAAGAGTAGCCGGCGCCGCGCCGGAAGTAGTCGTGAATAATACGTGTACGCTCGTCGTGAGCAGAAGCGACGGCTGCTTAGGCGACGCCGGAAATCTCATTGACGGGGGCCTTGACGGTGATGTCGTCGCACTTGACGTCTCGCGACGAGTAGATCTGGCCAACCTTCCAGTCGGGGTTCTGCCACTGGGTCTCGGAGCACTTCAGGGGAAGCGTCACGCAGCCCTTTGCCGTGAAGCGGCTGCCCTCGTCGGCGCAGTGCCACGTCTGCTCGAGCGACAGCTTGTTGTCCGGGCGCGAGTAGTTGAACGAGACCGAGTCGGCGGACACGGGCACGTCGCAGTTGTAGTCGACGGTGCCGTAGAAAAAGTCCTCGAGCTGGCTCGACGAAGCCTTGCAGTTGGCCTTGTAGTCGACGGTCGGGCTCGTCAGCGTAAAGGAGACGTAGCCCCACGAGTTCTGGTGCGCCGGCGTGGAAAAGATGTAGTCGGCGTGGTAGTCGAAGTTCTCAACCGTCCACTCGTTCATCTTGGTTGCCCGGGAGCCGCAGCTGGGCGCCGAGGAGGGGGCGGGGGCGGCGACGGCCGCGCCGGCGACGACGAGAGTGGTCAGGATGTTGGCCAGCATCTTGGTGGTGGTGTGGGAGTTGCGGGGATGAGGATGAGCACAGCTTTCGTTTGCTCTTCGATACTGCCGAGGCCGGAAGATGCAGTAGGCTTTGGTCAAGATTGCAATGGACGACGTGTCTTGCAAGAGTCTTCTTCCATCAACAACAAGACGGGAGCTCGAGGCTTTTTGTACCCGGAGCGCAACGGGATCCCAACGTAATCGTTGGCAACGCAAAGTACCACCGCAAACGGACCCATTTCACGCCGCCGGCCAACGATGATGGCTGCTTCACTGCCAGGCGAGCCCGTGCGAGGCGTAGAGTTGCATGGAGCGCATCATGCGTCGCCGCCGCCCAGAACGCATGACGTAGCACCAGCCTCGTATCGCATCGGCCACGCTCTGGGGCCGACGGTGAGGGGCCTCGGAGCCGGCAGGGGGTCCAGTGCCGGGATGGAACCCTGGCTGCGCCGTCGTTGCTGCGCTCGTGCATGGATAACTCCTCAGCTCCCTCTGCCTCTTCCTTCGGCCCGTCGCCGGGGACAGACAGCCCAGCAGCGCACGACTGGTCAAGAGGCGCATTCTAGAGCATCCAGCGGCAGCCGACCGACTTCTAAGAATAGGCCAGTTCCAGAGTGCTTCGTTGGGCTTCCAGCCATCCCGCGCGGGGGGACCGGCTGATCGGCAGTCAATCGCTCGTATCCCCAGGAGCGTCAGGCGTCAGCCAGCGTCTCACGGCTGTTCCCGGGATTCTAGACAGCATCGTCATGTCGCACCTCCACGTGACGCCCTCGTAAAGCAGGGCCCTGCAAGCCATGGATTCCTGGGCTTGTTGCTCAAGGTGGCTCATCATGGACGGACGAAAGCTGCCCTCGGACCCCCGCGGTACATATGCTGTGCCTGCTTCGTTGCTCAACATGGGGCGCGCGAGCAAAAAAGTCTCACTCTACTTACTACACGAGCCGTGGGACACCCAGGCCGTGGTGCTCGGCACGCCGGTATGTCCAGCGGCCATGCCGGGCGGAGCGGAGCTGAAGGAGGTGCATATACGGCGTAGTACTATGCTCGTAAGTTAATGCACCGCCGCAGCCGGCGTATTTTGCGCACCAGTTGCCGAGTGTCTTGCCAGCCAGGCAGGCATCCAGGGCTGTGAGCATGATTTTGCGTCACTCATCAGGATTCCTGCCTGGCAAGGAGCGAGGCCCTGATCCTAGGCTGTTTGCCGCGTTGGGAAGAACCAGGTCCTTGTGCTGGCGATCACTGCCGCGCGTGGATACGGGGAGCCAAAAGACTTGCCCGTTTCCCGTCGCCGCAAAGGGAAATTCGCCGCTTCGGTCCGCAGGTGGCCCCGGGCCCACGGCTCCGCTCCGGGGCAAGGTTGCAGTGCTAACAGCCCGCTGCATCACTGCCGGCTTGGCTCTTTTGGCGCCGTCATTGTCCCGCCGTCAGGGTCGTGTTTTCGTCGTCACCTCTTGGTCGGCCCATCTTTGCAGGACTCTAGAATCCGAGGGCCGTTCGCCCAGCGCCGCATTGGAGCGGGGGAGTCTCGGCCGACAGTCCACTCTTGCTCCTCTTCGCCCGCAAAGGTCGCAACATGATGGACTGAGAACCCCTCCGCGGTACGGGCCTGGTCCAAGGCATCGTTGCCGTGGTCCTTCTTACAGCGTCACTCGTACTGTAAATGGGCAGCTAGATGGGGACAGGACAACAGTGGCTGGCGCATGCGAAATAACACATCGTATGCGTAGCCGTTGCGCTGGGATCCAACAATCCAGAAAGAAAACTACAGACAAGTCATTTACGCCAAGGAAGGACGAAGCGCGACCTATACCGCCATGGAACGAGATGTGAGTGACCGGGCCCTCCCTCACTCTCCCGAGGGCCCGTCGGGTGGCGGGCCGTTGGGCCACTGGTCGTAAAGGGCAACAGGACGCAGCCAGCCGATCGTGCGCACCCATCATCCATGACATGGCGCGCTGCGCTCTTGTTCCTTGCAGAAGCGTTCCAGCCACGTCACGACATGACTTACTATGGCCCAGATGCCATCGACATCTCCTCATGTAACGCCAGGGCCGGCCACGAGATCCACTTCCCCAACCGTCTCTCACCCGCATCAACACCCAGCCGTTGAGTCGAGTCGACTCCCGAGACATGGACTCGGCTCGTCCAACTCGGGCTCCGGCGCAACGCCTCCAACGACACTGAGTGGCAGTTACACCTCGGTATCTCCGGCGGTACACAGCCAGCCTCCTCTTCACCGCCTTTGGAGGGCCCGGCGTGCCCGCGCCATCCCAGCCATTCATGCTGTGACACGTACACCTTGGGCTGAGCGGTGCGTCGTGAATATAGATGCGTTTCTAAGCGCGGTGTACGGTGTAGCACGGCCGATCAACAGATGTACCATTGTCACCCATCTCGGACGTACTCGATTCCAGGATTCCATGTTGGATGCCTTTGTACATGTTGGCTGAGCATCTCATGTGTCCGTGTGACTAGGTTTATAATTAGCAACTGGTCCAAAAAATGCCCATCAAGCTCTCCATAAATGAACTTTTCGTCTTTTGTTGCTAGCACAAGCTTGACTGCTTACTTTCTCGCCGTCAATCCTGAAAATATCCAAAGGCCACAGTTTACATTGGGACATTAGCTGCGTGCCGACGAGAGCGGGATATGGTTCCGACTTCACCCTGATTTTCATCACTAAGCACTGCTGTTTGACACTTGTGACTGCTGATTAATTCAAAGCTGCCGTCAACCAGCTTGCATGCGGTACATGTACGAATGTGTTCAGGCGCCATCCAGCAGCGTCTGCCCCGACTCGATCGCCCTGCGCGAGTATGGCCACGGCTCGCATTGATCGAAAGATTTGGGCCTTTGCCCGCTATGAAATAGAGCTTTCAGCATGAACATTTCCGACTGATTAAGATCGTATTGCCATCTGCGCAAAACAAATTCCCCCTTGACACGTGGTGGCCTGATACTGTTCAGTGAATAGGAGACTCAACATGGTGATTCGCACAAATTTGTTGGCCTGTTATATAATTTCCATGACTTTTCTGTCGCACGAAAAGCTTTTTTGTTCCAAATCCGTTTTCCCCCAGCAAGATTCCGGCTTCAATTGAGAAGGGACCTGGTTTCAAGTTTGAATTTGAGGTTACGAGACCGCCAGCAAGGCTCCATCCATGGCATCTCGCCATTTCACGCCTATCTCAGGGACCTGGGATGGCGCAACTGGTCTCCTCTGGCAGCTAGACGTGACTCCTCCAGGCAGGTTTGGCCACATGGTTACCGATCACACTGGCACGACTGCCTACGCTGACCCGCAGTGCCAATGCGTGTGCGGCTGTAAAAAGAACGTCAGGCGGAGAGATTGTACGCTCTGCGACGATTGCATCAAAGATCATGCAGAATAAGATATCAACCTCATCATGTGAGGACTGACTGGATAGTGAATCCTCAAAAACAACTGAGATGGGCGGCTAGATGAGTTTGCGCTGATTGAATTAGATAAACTTGCTCTTTATATATCTGCCTTTTACAGTGTCCTTGCAGCATTTGGGAAGTGATTCAGGCGGTGTAGAGGGCTGAAGAAGTTGATAAGAGGCTTTGCTTGGACGCGTGACAGTACCAAAGCTATGAACTTGATTTACGACCACTGAGTCCAAATCTTCTGATTATCCAGTCACTCTCAGATGACCGAGATCGTGAAGAGATTTACTTGGCATGAGCATCTGCGGCAGTATACGCGCAATGTGATTGAGCCTTCGTTCGGCATCGGACGCCATTTTCAGTCGCATACTTCATCAGGTTCCTTCGCTGCACGCTCTGGTAGCGCCCACGAAAGTGCTCAGCGCTCCGCATCCAACCAGCCTTCATTCCAGCCCATTGTCAAATGGTTAGCTGGCCGTCTTCGCAAGCTCAGAGTTTCTATCAACGGATATGCCTTGTCAACATATATTGGGCAGCGATATGCAAGGAATGATGCGCTGGGAAAACCCCTGGGAACACTGTTGACTTTGACACTGTGAATGACGGATCGGTCACGCTCAGAGAATGTGATTCGGCTCTTCAGGTTCAGTCTTTTCAAGACAGAATGGTGCAAACCGTTGGAATCTCCTCGACGGAAGTGAGACATATATGCAAGCTCTCAAACGTTTTCCAGCCTTTACAACCAAGAGCCAGGAGGAGGGATGAAAATCAATGCTAATTGTGACTGCAATTTATCAATGCCATGAGCCTCCCGCGCACATGTCCAGGCGGCCTGTTCGCTACCATAACTCGAATCACCACCACAGAATCAGCAACGTTTTGCACTACAACACGGTGTCTGTCCATTGCCCTCTCATCATACACTCAGCCTGCCATGACACTGCGGCCCCCGTCCTGGGTGATGCGTCGTCGGACGCGAATCTTCAAGACGCCGTCACGGAGATGAACAAGCTCAACAGTCAAGTCCTCCATGGACGCGTTTCCCGTCTCAGAAGAAGATGAGGAGTCTGTTGTCGAAGAAGACGAGGAGTCGGTCTTCGACTGCGGGCCCTTGACTTCGAGAATGGCGCTCGGGGCGAATAACAGTGCCTCGCCGGTCCGAAGGGCCACAATTTTGGAGAACAGCTCCATGCTTTCGTCCCGGGGCTTAGCAGGGTACAAACCGCAACCAAGAGATGCAGTCTCTTCGTCATTCGCCATCGTCTCATCGCTGGCTAGGTTAGTCGCGCCAGCAAGATGCTTTTTCAGACTCCTGAGCCAATCTGGGGAAGTGAAACGGTGCACGATTGTAATCGAGCAGAGGTCCAGCAGCTTTGGTGAGACGGTAGGCTCTTGCGTTGAGATGATGATTCGTGCCCCGATATGTCGCTGGAGTCGAATGACGGACAAGAGAGTTTCTGTGAGAGTTGCACATTCCGCAGAGTCCGTCATGTATTTGTGGGCTTCGTCGAGCGCAATCACACGTCCAATCTCGTTTGAGGGCTGCTCCAGAAACATGCTGAGACAGATGTTGAAGAGCGCGCATGCAGATTCCGCAGTCACACATGGACAGGACAAGTCAATGATCGTCAATTGCCCAGCCTGCAGACGTGCTTAGCAACACTGGTCGGCATCGTTAGGTCACGACTTACCTTGGGCGCCCAGCTGTTTCCACGCCTGGTGGAAAAGAAGCCCTGGGGCTTTTTCTTGCGTGGCAGAGTCCCAGTTGGCACCTGTTCCTTGACCATGAAGCTCTCCAAAGTCTGGAGGCGCTGCTGGAGGGGGCCTTTCTGGCCTGGCGTCAAGTCCTCGAGATCTAGAGCACGTTTAAAAGCGCCATAGTTGAAGAAACCGCCAGTGGTTTGCTGTGAGATTCGCAAGTCTCGAAGAATCCGTGTTACTGTGTGCAGATACAAAGGCATCCCGCCCTGCACAGAGCTGACTGCCATCAAATCCATCATTCGACTCGTGTTGAGGTCTGATTCATCGAATCGTAGCTCCTCGACGCTAACATTTGGGAGCGCGCTGTAGATTCGCTGATTTCCTCAGCAGACTGAGCCATGTCTGAAGTAGATGCTTTCATACGTACCTGAATCTGTGCTATGTTCGTTGGTGGGCAAAGAACTCTGACGATGATGCCTTGATGCGAAGACAAGTAGGCGGCCTCGCACGGCGAGCCTCCAGTGTCGGAGATGAAGGTGTCGTAGTGGAAGACAATTCCCGTGAGCGGACGCGGCAAGACGTTTGCCTCTGAAGCAATCAGGCAGTTCTCCAAAAGACAGCTCAAAGTGTGACTCTTTCCAGAGCCCTGGCTCCCACAAATAAAGACGCTCGAGGGAGCGGTGATATTGTAGTAAAGCCTGGGATCATCTTTCGCCGAAATGGAGTTGGTGGTAAGTTTGAAAGTACCCATTTTGTTCACATTCCCGCCGAGAAGACCGTACTGAGTGATGGACTTGAAGTTGTTGGGGATTGTTTCTGCGTACTTGCGGACATCTTCAGTAAAGATCGGGGTGCTCATGATTTCGTCCGCACCCATCGTCGGGCCTTCATCCTTGAGGAGGTCCAGCTGGGCCAGAAGCGTCGGCAAGTTGGTGTCGGGTTCCTGGGTGATGGCCGCCATGGCTTTCATATACTTCAAGTGTGAAAATGCGGCTTCAAAATGACCACGACGTCAACTGTGAGGCATCTCTTGGAGAAGATGTTCCAAATTGTCGCTGGGGGAAAACTCTCTCCCTTATGTAGAAACAGAACCCCTCAAGGAACGGGCGGTTTCTTCATTGTCTGGCCAACTGCGTGAACAGTACCAACACCTACCAGCAGGTCGGCAGTGAGTGCACAAACGGTAGTGCGCCAAACAAGTGATAAACGGCTACTCACTCGAGTGTGAGAGAACCGAGGGGAATTCACTGTTGCTAATCTTGACGTGGGCAAACAAGAGCTGCGGAATTGCTTCGTTCGTCGGGAATGATGTCTTACTGACGGCGTCAAAGACCCGGTCGACTTAAAGTGTATCTATCTGACGCGGTGGCAGTTACAATTCATCCTCGCCTTACCGAGTCTTCTAAGTTCTTAATTTAAACAATGGCTATATGCTCCCAAGTATCTTGAGTGGGAGGATGGCTCGCTTTCCTGGCCATGCTTCACAGCAAAGGCCGGCCAGAGTCGACAGCAGCTGCCAGATTTTTGGTCTAAGCGTGTACCATGCTCCTGCTCATGGCAAATGAGGCCACGGGTCAACCAGCTGCACCGTGGTATCTTTATTCACTGGAGTCATTCAAGCCCAGGCCTGTGTGGATCTGAAGCGGTTGCTGGTGGGGCACCGGGCCGAGGAGGGGCACCAGATCATCACGTCATCGGCCTGAAGCTCCAATCCATCGGCTTCCGGCAGGCGTCGTCTTTGAGACTCATCACTCGACGTTGCAAAGATCTAGATTGCCATGGCCAACGTCGATACGTCCCTCCCGCCAGAGACCTCGGGGGCTGCCGCCCAGCTGGCTGCTCGCCACGCCGATGAGCATCCTCTCAAGCTGTACGGCGGCTGGTTCTGCCCGTTTGTTCAGCGAGCGTGGATCACCATGTGCGAAAAGAAGATTCCGCACCAATATGTTGAGATCAACCCGTACAAAAAGGAGCCCGAGTTTCTCGCCCTGAACCCTCGCGGGCTGGTGCCGACTTTGGCCGTGCCGGACGCCCGAGGCAAGCAGCAGAAGCCGCTGTTTGAGAGCGCAATCATCTGCGAGTACCTGGAGGATGCCTATTCAGATGACAAGCACGGCCCAGCCTTACTTCCCGCTGATCCCTACGAGCGAGCCAGGGCCAGGCTTTGGATAGACCACATCAACACGAGGATCATTCCGGCCTTCTACAAACTTCTGCAGCATACGCCCGAAAAGTCGTACAGCATTGGCGAGGCCCGGGACGAGCTGCTTGGCCACATCCAAAAGCTAACTGAGCAAATGGACTCGTCTGGTCCGTGGTTTTTGGGCAGCGACATCAGTCTCGTTGACATCAGCTTGGCGCCGTGGGCGAAGCGTCTGTGGCTGATTGACCATTACAAGCCCGGTGGATTGGGAATACCCGGGGACCAGAGTTGGGCTCGATGGAGGAGGTGGATGGAAGCGGTCGAGGGTAGACAAAGTGTCAAGGAAACGTGGAGTGATGATGAGAGGTACGTTCTGGCGTACAAGAGGTATGCCGAGGACACGACAAATTCTCTTGTCGGGCAGGCCACGCGGCAGGGAAAGAAGCTGCCTTGACCTCTCACTGGAAAGTATTACGGATGCTTCGAGATTGAACAAGTTCCGCCCAGGCGCTGCAGGGTAGGACTCACAGTTTTCAATCGCACTGTACGGGCGGTGTATGGACGTAGATCAAATACGGTGCGTGAAAACTCCGACACTGTCCCCTCCAGCGCCACCAACATTTGACAGAAGAGCTTTGCTGCGAGTACAGGACCTGGATCCTGTCATCCACAGCCATGTCGGACCAACCTACCTCGCGCTTCGCGCCGCAGAGCAAATCGACGCACGAGCGGCTCTCGACAAACACGGTCGGTCTCGTCGCTTTCTCCGACTACCGCAAGCGACGCGCAGAGGTCCTCGAGCAGCAAGAGCGCGAGGCTCGCGAGGCAGCACTCTCCAGCACGTCTACGCCGGACCGCTCGCAGACGGGCACGCCCGACAATGCCGCCAGCGACTCGGCCAGCGGCAGCG
Source organism: Tolypocladium pustulatum (assembly GCA_024340155.1). Taxonomy (NCBI): domain Eukaryota; kingdom Fungi; phylum Ascomycota; class Sordariomycetes; order Hypocreales; family Ophiocordycipitaceae; genus Tolypocladium; species Tolypocladium pustulatum. Next base: position 189,696 of record JALHBY010000196.1, on the reverse strand, counting down.
GTCCGAGACCCGTCAAGAAGAAAAAGAAGGGCAAGAAGCTGCTGTCGTTTGACGACGACGAGGACACGGATAGCCAACCCGCAGATGCACCAGACAAGGCCAAGTTCAAGGCCAACACGGCTATCGGCGTCGTGCCCAAGGCATTGACCAAGTCCGGCCTCCGCAAAGAGGCTGCCGAGCGAGAGGCGCTGAGGCGCGACTTTGTCCGGATACAAGAGGCCGTCAAGGCGACCGAGATTGCGATACCTTTTGTCTTCTACGATGGGGCCAACACTCCCGGTGGAATCGTGCGCATGAAGAAGGGGGACTTTGTCTGGTTATTCCTGGACAAGAGCCGCAAAGTCGGTGCTGAGCTCGGCGTCGGCGACCAGGCCAATTCCAGACGCGCATGGGCCAGAGTGGGCGTGGACGACTTGATGCTTGTGCGAGACACGGTTATTCTTCCTCACGTAAGGTTCCCATCTGCGTGATTCCATATACATTGCTAACGTCTCCCAGCATTATGACTTTTACTTCTTCATCATTAATAAGAGCGTCGGACCCGGCGGTCGTCGCCTCTTCGACTTCAGTGATGCCCCGACCAGGCCACTGCCGAGCTCCGACGCTGAAGAGTCCGACGGTCTAACAAAGCCTGCGTCGAAAGCAGCCGCAGCCCTCTTGCTCCCCGACGTCGACACCCTCGAGGGCGCTTCGGAAGACGCGACGGTAACCAAGGTGGTCGACCGCCGATGGTATGAGAGGAACAAGCACATCTACCCCGCCAGCACGTGGCAGGAATTTGACCCGGAAAAAGACTATACAGCCGAGGTCCGAAAGGATACTGGCGGTAACACCTTTTTCTTTTCGAAATGATGCGCGCGCATGCCATGGGATTCGACTGCAACTGTCCGCTTGGCGATGGTTGTTCCCAGTCGTCGGTTGATGCTAGTTCGTCGTGGCTCGCGTGCCTTGCTGGAGAAAATTCTCGGCCATGTCGACACTTCAACTCCAAAGCTGCCAAAGCTGCCAGAGAGCCCAAACGATGCAGCCGACGAGCAGCCACCCCGGCCAGAAGAGCAGCAGAATTATCGAGTTGCCGCCGCCGAGGATGAAGACTGCAAACTCAAAGAAGACTTTCCTGCGCACGAACCGGACGGTTCGCGATTCCCAGAGATCGGCAAAGGCCTTGCTGGACATTGAGAGACCATGAAAGACGCTGAATTTCGCAGCAATGACGGCCCAGACGGCGAGGAAGCGACTGGCATAGAGGGCGTGCGCGAGGACGAGGTTCGCGAGAAGGTAGGCTTGGAAGAGCAAGATGATGGAGAAGGAGCCCACGACGCGCTGGAAGTGGGCGGCGAGAGCCAGCCCCGGGCCCAGCCGGCTAATCATTGTGGAGTGGGGGTGGAGAGAAACTCCCGGCTCCACCCTGGAAGCCGTTAGAATCGCCATCTTCTCCATGGCAACGGGTCGTGGAACAGCAACGATGCGCCAGGGGATGATGTGAAGCTGTCGACTTTACATGCAGCGGGAGAATATGCTGCTTTCTATCGGGTTGCTTATAAGTTCAAACGGGCCACACATCGAGCGGAACCAACTCCCATCCGTCAGTCTCTCAACCCGGCCAACCAGATGTCTCCTTTTGGACATATGCAAGCGAAAGAGGCAAAGGCAACTCGCCTGTGCTTGACAGCGCGGCGCGACGGAGGCGGCGCCACCAGGCACGCTGCCGATTCGCAGCGCATGACTGGGCACGCTTTTAAACTCCAGACAAGACCCGCGTGGGGCGCGAACCACGCAACCACGTGGGGCGCTGATTCGCCGGTGGCCAGACGCATCCCTATCAATTGACTGCCTTTCTGCTCACATGAGACATGCTGCAATGGGATTTGGCGAGATGCAGGCCATGACATTCTGCGGGGAAGCACATGGTCACCCGCATGCGTCCGTGGTCGTCAGAACCGAGAGCCTCGGGCTGCTCTGTTTGGCTTCCCGGGATAGGCGCTCTGGCAACGATTCGTTTAGCATTTGCCACGGACTCGAAGTACAAGCTTCTGTAAAAGCTGCCGCCACCAACCTTCACGGGCTTCTGCCGAAACGTTCAGCGACTTGGACAGCGACATGCACCACGTGCTGCCCGAGCCGACTCTTTATTGCTGCGCAAATCCCGCGACGGATGCCCGGCCACCGACGGGACCGGTCCGTGGTGCGTCGCGGCTCTAGCAGGCTTGGAAAGGCAGGCTACCCGATCCAGCATGCCGAATGATGTCAAAGTACAGGCGAGACTTGCAGTTGTATGATCGAGTGATGTACTGAATGGAAGGCTCGCGAGAGCCCGTCGACCGTGTACTCTACCGTCCATGGCGCTTTCATATAGACCTAGAATAGAACAGCATCTAGAATACTACGCCTCCCCCGTCTACGACTATGTCCTCCCCATTTACGTAGGCTCCCGCCCTGCTGAGTAGCATCACGACGACGCCCGCCACCTCCTCTGGCACGCCCATCCTGCCAAACGGATTCCGCTCGCACCAGGTCCGCCGCGCCTCGGCCAGCCCCTCGCCCTCGTTGAGCACCGTGTCCATGTACCCCGGGCTGATGCTGTTGACGGTGATGCCATGGCACGCCCACTCGGCCGCCAGCGAGCTCTTGAGCATCACCACGGCCGCCTTGCTGACGTTGTAGGCCGCCTGCGGCTGCGGGAAGTTGACGCGGTGCGCCGAGATGGACGCCGTCAGCACGATGCGCCCGCCCGTACCCTGCGCCACCATCTGCCGCGCCGCCGCCTGCGCGCACAAGAACGTCCCCGTGGTGTTGACGTCGAGGATCTGGCGCCACTGGCTGGCGGGCATGTCGAGCGCGTGCACGCAGCCCACGATGCCCGCGAAGCAGACGAGCATGTCCACGGACCCCATCAGAGTCGCCGTCTCGGCCACGGCGCGAGCGACCTGCTCCTCGTCGGTGACGTCTACGTCGCGGGCCTCGATCTTTGCGCCCGGGAACTCCGCCCGCAGCGCCTGGACACTGGCCTCTGACGCTGCGACGTTGAGGTCCAGGACCATGAGCCCGGCCAGCCCGTGCTGCAGCATGGCCCGCGCGACGGTGCGGCCGATGGCGCCCGTGCCGCCCGTGACGATGGCGTTGCCCGCGATGCTGAAGCGACCGGCTGCCGAGTCGCGTGGGGCGGCGTGACGCGCGTCGACGCTGGCCTTGTCATCGTCACCCTGCGCAAGGGCCATGAAAGGTATGCTTCGCTTGGTGAGGTTGCTGCGCGCATCGCGGTGAGAGGGAGCGGCCATTGTGGAGGCAATCTCGCAATAATTAGACCCGGCGGGTTGGAGTGTACGCTTAGGAGCTATGCCAGGGGGGTGAGACCAAGCTTTGCTGTCACGCTGCCAGTGCAGACTCCCTCATGTCGTTATGCGGACCCTCAAAGCTGAAGAGTCTCGCACGCAAACTCTAGGCCGTCATGACATGTGGATGCAAGCGACTTGTCCGTCCTCGAAGTGCTTTATTAGAGGGGTGTTGTAATTAACGATGGACATTCACGGGGCTACATTACGTCATTGTCACATTCCCCCTTGATTAACCAAGCCTGGCAACTTCCCTCATCACTTAGCTTTGCATTCCTTCATTCGTCGACGGTTCTTCCAACTTGCATCTGCATCTCTGGCTGGTCCGCTGCCCACCCAAATACATTCTTTTGTTGTCCGGCAAAAATCGCCTGCCAGCGAGTCCAACGATGGCATCAACTGCGGTTGCGCGGTTCAGCCTCGTCTTTTACGCACCACCCCAAGCCGTTCTGGCTTGCAAGGCAGCCATCTTCAAAGCTGGCGCAGGCCGCTATCCCGGCCCCGGAAACTACACAGAATGCTGTTGGTCTGCCATGGGAACGGGCCAGTTCCGTCCCGGCAACGCAGCCAACCCCCACACTGGCAAAGCAGGTGAATTGGAGGAGACACCCGAGGTTCGGGTTGAAACGCTATGTGTAGGCGAGCATGTTGTCCGGCAGGCCGTGTATGCGCTGAAGTCGTGAGTCTCGCTTCGAATTATGTGGTGACGTATTAAAGCCCGGCGTCAAGTTACTGACTGGGGAGCCCTTAGTGCGCATCCTTATGAGGAGCCTGCATATCAGGTAACCAAGTTAGAGGAGTTTTGAGCATTGCTATCGACCATGCAACATCCATTGAATACGACCAGTGAGGCTTGCCCCGGGGGTTGTTTAAGATGTGGTCTTGATATCGCAACGGACTTGGTATGAGGCATAGAGGCAGTGCCTGCCCGAGCAAAACTTCATGCGTGCCACTAATCTCTAAGAGCTCGTATACAGAAACATGCTAGTGGCGTCAACTCTCGAGCCGCCATGATATGTCAATGCATGCGGCTTATCCATACTCGAAGTGCTCGACCGCAGTAGCATTTGCCGTTGACGATGTAGGAATAACTGTAGTTTCCGTCATTGGTGCACTATGTAAATGGCCGTTAGAGACTGCGCGACTTGATCTCCTGGGCGAGCAACTTACAGGAGCCGTATCTAAACATTTGCACCAAGCATGGCAGACGAGGTTGCCACTTACGAAATCAACGAAGTTGACATGTCTGAGCGGCCAACACAAGAGCAAGCCGCTGCACTCTTTACGACATGCTCCTCCGTTGAAGTCTCATGCAGGATTGACCTCTCTTACTTCAAAGCATCACGTCGCCATGATCTCATCCTATATGCGTGTTGGTATGAAAATTGTTCTCGCAATGCAACATTATCCGTCCGCCATACGTGGTTCTTTTGAGTACTTGCAGGATTGATGACTGCATGAATTCTGCATTGTTGAAGGAGCACTGAGCAGGGTTTCTATATCAGAGAAGCTTTCCCGTCTGGTGTCTCATTTCAGTGCAGTACCTCGATACTACCATCACGTCCTCCCACATCTCGCTTTGATTTTTAGCAAGATGATGGCTATCCTTGCTATGACTATTTTTGCCCTCTTCGGCCTGACAGCAGCGCAGTCTAGATGTGAGAACCAGTTACGTCGCCACCATCGATAACTCATAAAAGTCTCTGAGAACTAACAATTCACTTCAAGGCGGATCCGGACGAAGGCATTGGAAATTACTGCTATTGTAATTCCAATGGTAAGCTTTACCTTGGCCAGATTCACGTCAGAAGCTGACGGACCTCTGTTCAAGGGAAATGCTACGCCCCAGGCCACAAAAATGGCCTGGAGGTTTGCAACCCGGTTGGACGCGAAGTTGGACGCGAGGTCCCCTGCCCTGAGATTTGCGTCAGAGCAGCTGCTTGCTTAGGAGCTCCAGTTATGGGCGGTTTGGTTGATTCCAATAAAGGACAATATTGCGTTTCTTTTTCTCACTGCGGAGCTTTTTCTCGCCATTCCATGTCTTTTAACATTCTGCTTCGCACCGTCCAAGGACTATGAGAATAGTAAATGACAGCACTGGATTGTTTATAAAAGATTCCTTAGTCTCTAGAGGATTCTTCTAAAGTTTGAGCATACCTCTAGCACGCAGAGCGCCCCGCTATCCTATATCTCACGGAATTTGTATCCCGCTCCAGCTCCGGGCGAGAGTGCCCGCATCTCGGCCACCCTGCAATGCATGCGAACAACTGTGCCTGGTAAGACGAGCCAATGCAACTCGAATGTTGCGACCAAAGGGCGCGTGTCGACTCTGATCCTCTGTCACAGGAAAAACTATTTCACTCAATGTATATGCATATACATGAACTGGCGTCCCTCGGTCAGCTCTCAGGACCGTCTTGAGGATAATTCTGAAGCTCCTCAGAGATGAACTTGATGATTCGCTGCAGCCCTTGAAAGTCCCTTCCACTGTTCCCGCCTTGTCGGCATCATCCCAGCCATGGGTGTAGCCACCCTCGAAATCGGTTATCCAAGCGTTGTCGTCCTTGTCAATAAGGATGTTTTCGCACCCCCCCGCCCCCCCCCCCAAACACTGCCAATTCTGTGCAACTCATGCACTGCCTTTTTCAATCTGTGCTGCCCATTTCTTAGTCAGTTCTGGTCCCGGGTTATCCTCCACAGCGTCATAAAGCGTCCCGTTGTGGTCAATATAGCGGAGCAACAGACCCACTGTGGTTTCGTGCTTGTGCTCGTGGGCTACACCAACGAGGTGGCCAACAAGAACGTCTTCACCTAGATCAGATGTATGAATATACTTGTAGACGTCCACTTCCCTGTTGAGTGGACATCCAATCATACCCAAACCAAAGGCCTTGAAAAAGCATGTCGTCTTCTGCCCGTGGCCATCCAAGTCAACCCTTACTTGTGTGGGCATTCTATTAAGCGCATGCTCCGGGGTAGTGAAATAAACATCAATCTCGGAAGGGTCGAAAAATTGTGCCCATGTCTCGAGATCGTCAAGGGTGTCGTCGTTCAGCCAGGTCCGAGGGGCGATAAGGCCACCAGTGTTATCAGTATGCCGTGGGATGAATGTCTCGTCCACAGCCTCAAGTCTGCAGCCGAACGTTTCGGGAAAGAAGTAACCTGAAAGCACCGGCTTTGCTTCACCGGTTCGAATTTTGATAGGGTCGAAAGAGGGAGGTGGCTCCGGCGCCAATCGCATGAAAGTCGGGAGGAACAATCGAATAATCCGGTCGTAGACGTCTTCGTCAAAATGCCCTCAAACTCGCCTGGACCATCTGGCTGAATCGCTTGCAAATTTATGAGATACAAGACCGTTGCATGAGGAGAGTTATGGAGGAAACGCGGCGACGTGTGGATACAGAAGCATCGGCCGTAGTACCTCACAGAGATGGTGCTATCATCATCGACCTCGCCGCCCGTCAAGGCCGAAATGACTTTTCGCGGGCCAATGACGAAAGTCTCGATGGTGAATTCATAACTTCGAGAGCATCTGAGCCCATGGTTGGAGGGATACGATGACCAGTAATGCGTACTTCTCGGTGTAAATTCCTCATCAAATTTCTAGTACGGATGCGTGCCGCTCGGAAATGAGACAGTATACTCTAGATTCAGCCTCACCGCTTTGCCCGCATTCAGGCTCACGTCCCAATTTACCTCGCCGTCCTTCTTCAGACTCGCAATCGCCTTACCCCAGTCCTCGTTGTCCTTTGCCTCAAGGCCCGGCACGCCTTTGCTCAGGCCACCGCCGCCCGGCGCCAGGCTCAACGGGCGGATGACGCCGACACGCAGCTTGTCATCTTGGGAGATGGGCACCTGGTCCAGCACCACCACCGAGACTGGCCGGCCCGATGACACGCACGTGTTGTGTAGCGTGACGCTGCGGGTATAGTACACTATTGTACTGTCCCCCCGGAACACGCCAGCGGCCGCACGCCGCACGACGGGCTTGGGGTATGTGACCTTGATGGCCGGATCCACACCGAGGCTCATCGTAAAGGCCTCGCCGGTACTGCAGCGGGGAATATATGTTTTGCCCATGAAGCTGTCATCGAGTGTCAGGCCAGCGCGCCCCTTCAACAGCGTCATCTTGCTTGTGTTCTCGATCTTGGCCTTGACGAAGGCCACGGGCTTGCATTTAGCCACGGTGACGTGGCTGAACTCTACATTCGCGAAAGTGCTATGTGCAACACGGCATTTTGAGGGCGTCTTCTTGGGAACCAGCGTCTTGAAGCCGGGGAGGTCGAAGCTCGTTGTTAGACCCGTCTCTTCCACGAGGGACTCTGGTTCATTGTCAGTGTCTGGGTCATAGCCAGCACCTCCTCCAATGGCTGCTTCAGTATTCTCGACTCGCTGGCTTGCTTGATTCGACATGCGGGATCTGGCAGCGCCAAACATGGGCGGTTGATGCCTCCGAAGTTCTGTATCGGCGAACATCATTAAACACAACGGTGCGTCGAAGGAGAGACTAGATTGAGGCAGCTTAGAGCGGGACAAAAGGTCCGCATTCCCTTCATCTTCTTCCTCTTCCTGGCACTGAAGGTGAGCTTCTGACTCCCGGATGCCAAACATCTCAGAGCGCGGCTTCTGCGTTTCCGGTTGCGTCAGTCGCTCGTGGAACTTCTTTGTACTCTCGCGCTCCTCGTTGGTGCGGCAAATGTGTTTCTGCATGTAATCGATCCCATGTGGCGGTGGCCTTGCGGCGAGGCTCATGTACCACGGGGTGAGCTCAGGGATGGACTCGTCGAGCCCAGAGAAAGTGGCCTGCGATGTGGACAGGGAGACTTTGCAGTTGCTCCAGGACTCCGAGGTAGTGTTGTGTAGTTCGGCGTCGAAGCTCAGGACTCCCTTGGCTCTCGTTGACGAGAGTTTCAGCTCGTAGGTCGGCACCCAATGCGCGGAAGTCGTGACATACGATAGGAGCAGGTCGCAAGTCAGAGGCGTGTCGCTACGTTTGTCATCCACGGCATCAAACTGCCTTGGAACGTCTACGTCATCAGTAGCCATGGATGTTCGCCGCGAAGACGTGGGGGTGGAGACGCCTGCCTCGATGGTAACTCGAACGGAATAGCAGAATTTGGGCCAGAAGCCCTCGCGCTCAGTCCGAATGCGCATCTTTTCCTTGCGGCGCTCCTCTCGATGTTTCTTACGCAAGACCAGCTCGTCAACCTTGGGCTTGCGAGCCTTGTCCCATGCTCGCTTCGCCTCTCGCGCGGCCTTGTTGTCGAGAAACCGCAGTCTGTCCACCTCTTGACGTCGTTCGTCCACGGTCGCGGAAATTTCCCTTTTCCACTTTGCGCCAGCCAGGACATCTTGGTACGCCTTCATTCGCTCAACTTGTACAGCTCCAATTTTGCCGCACTGAAGGCTTAGTTGTGCTTGCTACGGTCGAATGAATTGCCGTAAGTATCGACGATGGAGAGGCGACTCTCTGCGCTGGCGACCGGTTCGATGGCCAACTTCAGGTCGTCTTCGAGCTCTACGAGCCGTTGTTTGGCTGCTCGAAGTTCTTGCCCTTCCTTCCATTGGAAACAGTCGCCGTCGACATCGTCATCTTCTGACTGGTCCTCGTCTGATTCATCCGGATAAGCCCCCTCCCAGATGTCTTTATTGGGAAGAGACTCAACGGCAACATCGCTGATCATAAATGGCCCGTTGCTCTCCACCCTGACCGAATCTTCGTCTACCGTGGGGCTGAGCCCGACAATGGTGATTTCGTTGGTGCCCGGCTGCGAGGTCTAAGTTGGGTGCGGTTACGGAGCGGTCCGTGACGACTTACCTTGAGGACAACATCCTTAATATCTCTGGTGACCTGAGCTCGAGAGGGAAATAGCGTTACGGAGCGCGTGCCAATCTTTCGAACATGATACTCGACCTTGTTTATGGAATCCATGTTTGGTGGATGCGATGCGATGCTGTCAGATGCCCTCGGTGGCTGAAGATGGACTGTTGACCGGCGATGACGAAAGGCCACACGGCTGATAGTAGCCGAACGGCAGGGAACTGGATATGAAAGGCAAATGAACTAGAGGAGGAGGTAGACGGCAACCACATACTTGTATCAAAGAGATGAGGTGTTGGGACGGCATCGGTTGACGCTGCACAAACCTGATTCCTGGGCCGTTGCCTGGCGCCGCCAAAGAGGGAGCAATCCAAGCGGCGGAGGTTGCCTTAAACGTCGAGCCTGCAGAAACCCCGCTTTGTTGGCCGCGTCGCTCATTGCAAGTCATCATGGGTGTTTGTCTGGCGTGGTAGATTTGTTCGTATGGGAAAGTGGGAATTGATCAGCTGGCTGCCTCCAGGCGCAACTATCGAGTACGTGGGCAGTGCATTGCATGATTGCCTAAACCAGGCACCCTTGGCCATCGGCAACCCTCGAGCGACGCGCGGAGGTATGCATATCGGATAATCTTGATGGTCATGATGGCGAAAGTCCAACTGCAGTACGAATTAGGAGAATCTGAGTCCTTGTTACATGATGTACAAGCACATCCCAAGAAGACAGCAACCGACTTGCTCCCCTAGGTCGCGAGCCGCCATCATCCAAAGACATACCGTGAAGATATGTCCGTGACAATGTGTGTACGGCGTTCTCTATGCATCATGCGTGTTCCACGACGACGCCCAAGGGGAACCTCCCCGTTCGCAATGGGCGTGATGGGCTTCCGACCTGTACGATGTTCAGGCATGGAGCTATTGATCTACGCAAGCTGCCAGCCGCAGTTGAGGATGACAGATCGATCGCTTTTCCGGTTGCCTTTAACGCGCTCGACGAGCGCCGCTGTACTGATTTACAGCCCTCTGCTGTGAATCGATGCCCGAAGGTGGGGTTGTTGGCTTCAGGTGCAGACCGCGCAGCTGTTGACGTATGGATGAGCATCCCCGGCTACCAGCCACCCGGATATTGCTCTTGGCGATGCCGGCAGCCGTATCGGCTTCGGACAAGCTACCCAGGCTGTGACTGTGATTTTCCAACTCACATGCATATCTCGAAACAACACGTCGGATCGCCGTTCAGAAAAAGACAGCATGAATCCTCCGCCTCTCTCGAGCATTGACCCCCGGCCCATCTCTACGCCATTCAATGTGGGCTATCCTTCAGCTCCTCCAGGCTCGGGCTTCGCGTTGCAGCTCGGCCCAGAGTCGCAAATTCCAGATCACCCCGGCAGCATGGTGGATGTCCCGAGGCCAATGCCGCGGACCATGACACCCATGGCGCCGACGGGACCCATCGACATCCGCAACGTCAAGGCCGGCTGTCAGTTTGGGCTCCGCGAGTATATCGCTCTCCAGCGTAAGCGACAGCGCGTCGACGCGAGCGTGTCGGCTTTTGACCTCGAGACTCGGATCAGTACGCAGGCCAATATCGTGCTAGGCGACCTGAGGATCCTGCAGTCCGAGATCCGCGTCTTGGCTAAGGCAGCCGAGAAGCATCGCTGGCGGCGATGGCTCTTCGGCGGCGTCATGTAGGTGCGAGCACTGTTTTTACGCGGATACGGGTGTTGATAGAGGTAAACAGCGCCATGTTCATCCCTGCTGTGCGCAGAATCTTCCGTCGCGGCTCCGATGAAGAGTCGCAGGTATCGTCCAACGACACAGAGTACGCGTTCCGAAGGTCCAAGGGCCTCATGACACGCATCAAGGACGGCCTCCTCGGCAGTGGGAGCCTGGCAAAGATTGCCTTTTTCGTCTTTGCGGTGCTGTACGTCTTTCAAAACGAGGTGTCACTGCGCGTGGCAAAGACGCTGCAGAAGAGAGTCAAGAAGCTTTGCGAGAGGATCGAGAGAGGCGACCCTGATATCGACGAGAGTGATATCAGAGTGGTGGAGGGCTGGCGATGGCGAGTCCTGCTGTGGTGATGTAGTCGGACTCGGTGAGCCGTCGCTTGGACTGTGACAAAGCGCGCGGCGATTCGGAATTTCATTCCATGGCGTAACGTAGCAATCTCCCTTTCGAGTCTCCAAATATGCTGATTGACTCTACCCAGCCACGTGCAGATATAGATTTAAATGCAAAAACCTTGGATCACTCGCTGAAGGGCGGTGATCTGCAATGCTGCCATCGTTTGGGGTCTCACTGACGGGTCAATTTTCAGCGCTCAATGCCCCCACCTCGAAGCCTAACTTATACCCTCCATCCGCGCAGCAACAACCTCGATCTTGCAGTCCAAGGCATCCATCTTCCTTCAAAGCAGCCCTCTCACTTGCCATGGGGCCCAAGCGCAAAGCCTCAGTCGCAAGCAGCGAAGGTCGCGCATCGCCACGAACCGGCGACACGCGACACCCTGAAGCTGGCCCTACTCGGCCATATCTAGACCCTCATTCATCTCTCGCGGCCAAGGACCGCCGGTTCCGAGACCTCTACCTGGAGCCTCCCAACTTCAAAGACCTGGGGTGTCGCGATGCAGATTTTGCCGCCGTGTACGTGCTCTAGCAAGGCGTGCGTGAAGAGGGCTGACGGCTCGCATAGGACAAAAGGTCGCGAGCTCGACTTTTGCGACCCCAGGTCCGTCATGCAACTGACCAAGACGCTTCTCAAACTCGACTTTGGCCTCAAAATTGAGCTCCCAGAAGACAGGCTTTGTCCACCTGTGAGTCGCATATCGTTTCAGAGATTGGACTATGTTGACGATGTGCAAAGGTCACCAACAGGCACAACTACATATTGTGGCTCAAAGGGCTGCTCGACACTTCATCCTACAATGCACCAGGCCGGACGCTTGTTGCACTGGATATCGGTACTGGGGCAAGCTGCATCTACCCCCTCCTTGGATGCACCCAGCGACCATGGTCCTTTGTCGCGACTGGTGAGTGTGAGCTCAGTACCCGGGACACAAGGACTGGACTCTAACGTGTGCAGACATTGACGCCGAGAGTCTGAAATGGGCACGCAGGAATGTCCAGTCCAATCATCTTGGGCATCGCATCAACGTGGTTGACCGCAGCCCAGACGATGCCCTCATACCCCTCAATGACCTTGGTCTAGAGTCCGTGGACTTTACCATGACGAACCCGCCATTCTACGAGTCCGAGGCAGAGATGCTCCAGAGTGCGAAGCAAAAGGCCCGTCCACCTTTCACGGCCTGCACGGGGTCCAAGACTGAAATGGTGACCGAGGGGGGCGAGGTGGGATTCGTCAGCCGGATATTGGAAGAGTCGCTGCTGCTCCGAGACCGAGTTCAGTGGTATACGTCCATGCTGGGATTTTTGTCCAGCGTGACGCACCTTGTGGGCAAGTTGCGAGAGCACGACATTGACAACTTTGCCGTAACCGAGTTTGTGCAGGGAAACAAGACGCGTCGCTGGGCCATTGCCTGGAGCTTTCAGCCCATGCGGCCAGCGCAAGCTGTGGCGAGGGGGACCAAGGCTGCCATGTCGAAAAACATCCTGCCCACAACGACCGAATACGAAACGACGGTGCCCATACCAAAAAGCATCGGAGGTTTTGTCGACAAGCTCAGCGGAGCCATCGGCGTGTTGGATTTACTGTCGTGGAACTGGGACAGGGAGGTATTGGAAGGCACAGGCCGGGCGGCCGACAAGGTCTGGGCCCGAGCTTGGAGACGGCGAAAGAAGCGGGATGCCCAGATGGGAGATGCCGGAAAGCAAGGGCCAGGCACTGAGCCGACTTGTGCTTTCGGGTTCAAAGTGAAGCTTCTCGTCCTCAAGGACCACGTCTCGGTGAACTGTCGCTGGGTAGAAGGCTTCGATGCAGTCGTGTTTGAGAGCTTCCAGGGGTTTCTGAAAGCCGCTGTAAAGTCGGCGTCGTCGGACAGCAATCCGCCAGCCGCATAACATCGGAAATGGGTAAGGCCCGTCCGCCACCAACAATATGCGACCGAGCGTCTACTGATCTAACGTCATGTGTCCTCTATGCTGCTATGCTTCTATAGCAAGCTCGTGATTCTATATACATGCATCTCAAGGACCGAAAACGACTTATTTCTGTAGCCTAAACCAATTAGGCAGATGCGTGTCAAAGCCCGCTGCAGCAAGGCGCTCCATTGCCGCCCACACCTCGCCTGGAATCTCCTGCTCGACCTGGAATCCCTTGGCCGGGTAATCGCGGATGCGCACCAGGTCGCCAATCATGATGTTGATGACCAGGTCGCGCGGGTTGTCGGCGTCCGGGTAGTCTTGGAATTTTTCAAACTGCGGCGACGTGACGGTGAACGCCGTCTCGGGGTCGGGCCACTGCTTCTTGAACGTGGCGTACGTGCGACGCTCCATGTAGGGCTTCTGCACAAGGATGAGCGACGCAGGCCGCAAGCCGCGTGCTTTGAGCAGCGCGTGCGTGAAGCGTACGTTTTCGCCCGTGTTAGTCGCCGTGGGCTCGATGATGATGCTCTCATCGGGCACGCCCATGCGCCGCGCAATGTCGGCAAAGACCTCAGCCTCTGGCTTGTCAAAGAGGCCTGCGGTGAGCTCGCCCGAGTCGCCCGAATAGATGAGCCACGGCGCCATGCCGTCGAGCCAGAGCTGCGCCGCCCGCTCGGCGACGCGCGTGTCGAGGCTGCAGAGGCAGAAGATGGCGTCGGCTGGGTGGAGCGACATGCCCATGTGGTGGTAGCTGTAGATCAGCTGCGCATCCCGCTGGTTCTGGTCCCTCGTGGAGGCCATTCTAGAAGAAAATAAGAGGCTATGAGAATTAAAGCAACATGAGTAGGATTCGACGAAGCAATAGAGAATATGGAGTACGAGGAGTTGACCCTGTTGCGTAGATTTAGTCAGCGGCCAAGCCTCGAAGGGCGCAAAGTCATCTGAGCCATCACATGTCGGAGGAACAATCCTTTTCCCGCAACAAAACATCGTGAAACCGTACGATGGATTTATATTCAGCAGTGTAGCCCGCACAGGGTCTGCGACGACTACATACGGTGATCTTTCGGCTCCAGCAGCGACGAGAAGTACACCAGTGGCAGCTGCTCGTGCGCCAGGTGTGGATTGGCACCGATGAGGTCCTCAAACGATGCCGACGGGGACTCTTTCATAGCCGCGACGAGCAGCTGAGCCCAAAAGGCCCTCTGCAGGAGGCGCTCAACGTCAGGGCTGGGAAGCTCGGCATCCCATGCTTTGGTATCCAGCGCCGATTCGGCATTGTCGCTGTGTTTGATGACGTTTTGACTGCCTAGAGCCAGTTCCTGGTACAGTCGCAGGAGTCTCCTGGCGTGGCTATCGCTTCTTAGGATCGCCCCATCCGGCCCTTCCAACTCGACCAACTCAGCTTCGTCGATGACCACCGTGGACATCAGTCCAAGGTCCTCTGCTGAGGGCAGCCCTTTATACTCGTCCACGAGCCCAAAGGCGTGTGCCAGGTTCCAGCGCGCGCTTTGCGCATTGGCGAGACTTGGCATAGGGAAGGTTGCTGGCAACATCTTCAGATCGGGATTGCTGAACATCATTCGCGCACCAACGCTGTTCCAGATTGTCTCCGAGTAATACTCGCGCCACTCCTCGCCACTGATTCCAAACAAGGTCTTGAACACAGAAGGCGTCAAAACTTGCACCACGACCTGCCAGTCGGCCAGGGGCATCTCTCCGGCAGCTTTATTCGCATCGACGGAGGCAAGCGCAGCGTGCACGAACTGGATCCAGAAGTAGGCCTTTGTCTTCGAGTACGGAGGTAGGGTGAGCTGCTTGACTCTCCGGCGAATGGTAGACGACTCGAGTACCCCGAGTGCCTGCCTCACTATGGCACCACGCGTCAGTTTTGACCTCAGACTCTTTTGAACGACGGCCAAGGCAAATCTGATGAGGCGATCATTTTCGTTGTACACGGGACTGTGCGAGCGTGCGGACGACTTGGAGCCCCATATGACTGACGGCAATCGTTTGACGTCTGGGGCGCACCAGCGTTCTCGAGCCTCGCGGCTAAAGATGCGATCCTTGGAGTAGTAGTCTTTCCACAAGAAAGGGTCCGTGAGCTCTGGGCTGTGCTTCAAAACGCCTTTGAAGTCGTCTCGGGAGGGGAGCTCGCCCAGTCTCTTTGCAATTGCGTAGTTGACTGCAGCGATCTGCAGTTGAACCAACCAGAAAACGGCCAAGGTCCTATGTCGTGTTAGCACGGGCGGAGGGGTTACAAAGGAGACGCCAACTTGCCGATGGGGAATCTGGGTAGAGTGGTCGACGCACGTTTCTTGAGCTGCCCGCGATCTTTCCAGATGCGCCATAAAGACCTCTGCGCTGTTGAGCATGCTATCACCGGCACCGCAGCCATCAAGCATGACGTAGTATCCAGCCTTGACGTAGTTGTAGTGACTCAGGTTCGAAATCTGGCCGCTCTCAAGCAAGTGGTAAAACTCTTCCGAGGTTGCATCATCCACGTTGGCCATCTCCTCGGCCTTTTCAACCAACTTCCCCCTACTTGGAGCGTCTCCTCTCTGCGACGCTTCAAGTCCGGGGTTTGGTTTTGTGGTTGGCTTATATCCTTGCAACGTCTGCCTGATATCGTCCAAGACGGCGTGTATCTGCACGCCCTCCTTGGCACTTAGGCCGGGCAGATCCAGGACTCTGACCACAATAGAGTCCGCATATCGGTCTGCCGCCGCCTGGTACCGGGAGATCAAGTCTTGTACTATCAAGCCTCGCTTTTCGGCAGGCAGAGCGTCCTGTTTGTTGAACAAGACCCACATGTGCCGCCGGCCGAGCTCGTGCAACTTCTTGGCGCAGGTGTGAAACTCTGCCAGTTGCTCGTCGAGTCGGTCTCGGTCAGTACAGTCGTGAATAAAGATGACGAATCGATCTTCTCCGAGGTAGAGACGGTAGAGCGGTCGCAACTTTTCGGCTCCTATGTTATCCCATGCATGTTAGGACTCTTCGGCAACGGCGTCATGTTGGACTGCCGCCCAAGAAAGGCAAGGGCAGTACCGACGGAGCAGATGGACATACCTCCAATGTCCCACAGGCTTAGGTTGCCTCTTCTGCCATCAGAGATGGTCTCAACATTGAAACCGTTCGTGGGAATCGTTTTGACTGTTTCCCCAAGCTTCCAGCGGTAAAGCAACGTGGTCTTTCCGCAGCCATCAAGGCCAAAGAGCAGTCCAGATCGCTCCTCGCCAAAGATCCACTGACGGAGGTCTATTGCGGACGTAAGCAGGTCATTCCAAACGGCCCGTGTGTTCATCGCGTACTGAGTCTATCCATGAGCCACCCGAAACAAGAGGAAAGGTGAGATTGCTCTTGGGAAGCCAGGAACATTGCGCTGGCGGTTGGACTGTATAAATATTGAGTCGCGGCCTGCGGCGGCCGCGACGCTTGAATGAAATGTGGCTTCAGTGTCGAAGATGATGCCTAGAATCGAGATCGAAACGTGTCTTTGGCTGCTTCAGCCGCACCCCACGATGGAGTCATTTAAGAAAAATTTCCCGTCGGCACCACCTGTCCAAAGCTACGCCGCGCCCGGGCCGGTTTGAGCATACTAGGAGCATTGCTTCTTGGGCACTTTTGTGATGCATATGTTCGAGAGGGAAGACGCCGCGAGTGTGCCAGGACAGGTGCCAATCACGACGAGCCCACTCTTCGCGGCCTTGATCGTTCAGCGCCGCCGCTAAGATTCATATGCACAATACGTGGAGCTTGTTCGATGATGGCAAAATGGAGGGGATACGGGATTGCGATGGGTTGAAAGGAAGGCAAAACGGGCATGAGTATTGGACGGTTTCACGAAAGCCAATTGAGGTGAGGGAACGGAGTTGAGGCGCCAAACAATAAATCAGTTAATGTCTGACCCAAGAAATGACAAGTTCAAGGCAATGAGCCTGCCATGTCAAGGCGCTGTCGATATGAGCACAGCCGGCAGCGTACACTCTGGTCATTGACGGGATACGCGGGAGCGCATAATGAACGTTGTTCCCCTGAGGGCGAGGATCGGGGCTTTGCTGCTAAGGTAGTTTGCTATTTATAGCCACGCTGAGGAACTGACGTGATACCCGGGCATGGCTCAGCGATACCGCCTGCTCTCGTGGCCTACGCCAAAGCCACTGCGACGTACGAGTAGAGGGTCGTTTCCTGCGCAGCCAACAACGCTTGCGTCTCCAGCGGTACGACGAGTGTTGCCTGCTGTGGGAGGCCGAGACGGCGATTGCGGCGGCTTCTACAAAGTTTCCACCAGGCGGCGGCCTCTACTCGTACAGTATGGTCTACGGCGTCATGCATACTCGGCAAGTCCGTAATTATTTGCCCTCTCTGTCTCTTTCGACCCGGTTCGCATCGTCTGCTCGCAGCTTCGGCGAGTCCAGAGGAGCACCGTGACACTCGGCCGGGCGCTGGCATCAATGAATCCACCAGTAAGAGGCATGGAGCCCTTCCCCCCCGAGGTGCCTTGCCAATGAGCCTCGCCCAGCTGCCAAGCGTAAGTTTGGCCGCTTGGCGCAGCCGACTGCGCCACCATCCATCTCGCCGTCGCCGTCGCCATCTCCACGGGCTGGCTGCCCTGCCTGCTTTTGATGTTTCCATAGCCTCCGTCATTGCTAGGTGGCGCATGATCGCTGAGTGGCTGCCCGTCGCTCACGGCACGAGGCCAAGTTTTACAGCCACGGCCGTGGAAGGTTGGGTTGGTTGCCTCCACTTGTTTCAAGTATTAAGCTCGGTGCGCTCGTCCTTCATAAAACCTTTGTTTGCTCCTCTTCTCCCTGCATAGTTTGATAGCAATCTCCCGTTCCCTCTCCTCGAACCTTGACGGCATCAGCGAGCGCTTCTTGATTCTCTGGACGGCGCATCTCATCGAACGTCTCGTCTGGCAGACTCGTCACCCCGCGACGATACTCCGCACACCTCAGCATCAACACCTCACCTCGACCTCTGCGAGAACCTTCCAAATGTCCAACCAAGACTATTACAGCAGCGGCGGCGGCGGCAGCGGCTACCCCCAGCAGCCCAGCTACGGCCAGCAGCAAGGTTACGGTCAACAGCAGCAGCACCAGTCATACCAGCAAGGTGGCTACCCCGACCAGGTTCGTGCTCGTCGAGCCCCAAACACGATCATCTAGCGGCCCGTACAGTACTAACACTGCCCAGAGCCAGTACTCCTCTCAGCACTCCCAGTACAACCAGGGCTCCCAATACGGCCAGCAGCCCAGCTACGCCCAGAGCACCTCGCCGCATCCACAGCCCGGCTACGCGCCTCCGCAACAACAGCAGAGCTATGGCGGCGGCTACGACAACCGCGGCCACTCCCCACAGCCCTCGTACGCGCAACAGGGCGGCGGCAGCGCACAAGACTACAGCCA
Organism: Tolypocladium pustulatum; assembly: GCA_024340155.1. Lineage (NCBI taxonomy): Eukaryota > Fungi > Ascomycota > Sordariomycetes > Hypocreales > Ophiocordycipitaceae > Tolypocladium > Tolypocladium pustulatum. Next base: position 171,099 of record JALHBY010000196.1, on the reverse strand, counting down.
GGGGCAGCCGCAGTACCACCAGGGTGGCGCCGCGGGCGAGTACAGCAGTGGCGCACCTGGCGCTCACTACGCTAGCGGCCCCGGCGGCCCTGGTGGTCCCGTGGGTCCAGATGGCGAGCGCGGCCTCGGCGCGACCCTCGTAGGAGGCGGTGCCGCCGGCTGGGCAGCGCACAAGGCGGGCGGTGGTGCGCTGGGCAGCATCGGCGCCGCTGTCGCCGGTGCCATCGGCGCAAACGTCCTCGAGCATGCCTTCAAGAAGAAGGACAAGAAGAAGAAGGACGGCAGGCGCGGACTGGACAGCGATTCGGACTGAAGACCATGTGCTGCCTGGTGGGGTATATCGGTAGTCTAGGATGGCTCTCACGGGCACTTGGGCCTTCTTCACAGCTTTTAGCGATGACACCAATTTGCACAGCTCGCAAGCTTCACTGCCTTGATCAATGTTGACCAGGCATGCATTCGAATTTACCTTTGCAACCACGGCGCAAGTGGCCACACCAGGACTTGTGAATGTTATCAAAATTTGCGTACAAAGTACAACTAATAACTCCAACTTGTTCACTTCAGCACAGTAAACGCAAGCGACCTATTTCTGCGTCGACGTTCTCTTCTCCTCGTCCTCCTCAATCTCGGCCCCCTTGCTATCGTGATGGTAGAGACGGTTCCCCGTGGCATTTACCACGTCGGCGCCCACGGCGACCTTGGCGTCCTCGTCGTGCACAACATCGAATCTGCGACGCAGGTGCTCGGGGCCGATGAGCGTCAAGACGATGACGTAGACGTACACGCAGGCCATGAAGATGCAAATCACCTTGCCGTAGTCGTAGCGCTTCTCGCCCTCCGCCGTCGGCGACAACGGAAACCTCTCGCTGAGGCGCGCCTCGATAGTCGACGACGCAGACGAGACCAGGTTACCCAGCTGGTAGGCCGTGCCGACGACAAAGGTGCGGAATGCGCCGGGTGACAGCTCCATGAGGTGGATGGGAATGACACCCCAGGCGCCTTGGACGCAAAACTGCTGGAAGAACGCGGCCGCCATGATGGCTTCGGTGCGGACAAAGGTGTAGGGGTAGAGGAGGGCGCCGCCGACGATGCAGCAGCAAATTATGCTGAAGCGACGGCCGATGGACTGACTGCTGAAGCCGACGACGGTGCCGCCGAGCATGGCGCCGAGGTTTGCCACGACCTGCGTTACAGTGATCTCGGTAGCGGAGAAGCCGAGCTGGTTCTCGAGCAACGTGGGATAGAGGTCCTGGCTGCCGTGGCTCATGAAGTTGAAGCCAGCCATGAGGAGAACGAGGTAGCTCAGCAAGATCCAGTGGCGCTTGAGAGCGACCTTGCCTTCGCTGATGAAGACGGAGCCGGCTGACTTGGTGGCCGCGCCGGATTGACTGGCCTCGGCGCGGAGGCGCTGGCGCTCGCGGAAGTTGGCCGTCTCGGGTAGGAGAAGTCGCCAGAGGATGAATATGGCGGGCGGGCCAGCACCGAACCAGAAAAGCGGGCGCCATGCGTGGGACGTGGTATTGACGAGGCCGCGAGCAAAGGCAGCGCAGAGCAGGTACCCAAAGGCGTACTGGGCACGTTAGCCGGGGTTGTGACAAGAGGCCCTCATTCCACATGGGCACTTACACCTTGCTGAAGAATACCACTCATGAGACCACGTGCCTCCTCGGGGCAGTCTTCGAGGGCCGTCGCGGCGGCGTTGCCATACAGACCACCCATGGCGATGCCAAACAGAGCTCGGCAGGCCAGGAATTGCGAGTAGGTGTTGGTGAAGCCGGTTCCCTGCAAACGTCAGTCAATTTCGATCACCTTGTTCAATTGCGTCTGCAAAATGAAACAGACGAATATCTCGTGTGATAGCCATTGTGATACATCAAGTCGACGGACTGCCAAGCACGGTCAGATCCATCCCGCATCAACCCTGGCGGCCAAGACGGGTAGCACCGCCATCGTACAGCAACGCCAAGCCATGAACGACACAGCAAAAGGACCACAGATTTCGACTTCATCGATTTCGATGTTCCAGGTCGAACCGTCCGGCAGACGGCCGCCGCGCTTGCAGCGGAATGATTCTTGTCCTTTGCGCAGTCCCAAAGGAGAATTGCGGGAGGCATGGCCAAAAGTCAATTTCAGCGTGCCGCTGCGTCACTGGGCTGACGAGCCGCATCACGCCCCACAGAAGCAGAAGAAACGTGTTGCCGCAAGAGACTACACTCACCAGTTCAAGAACGATGAACAACAGGTTGTTGACAATAAACGGCCACTTGCGGCCGTATCGGTCGGCAGCTATACCAAACAGGATGGAGCCGACGGAACGGAACATGAGCACCAGCGTGATGCCCCAGGTAATGTCCGCTTTGGACTTGTCAAACGTCTTGGCCAGGCCGGTAACGGTGAGGGAGACGGTGAAGAAGTCGAAGGCGTCCCATGTCTGCAAAGCCAGTCAGCCGAGGCAAGTCACTTGCAAGGCAACATCGGCGTCGCAAACGAGGGAGGTACTCACCCAGGCGAAAAAGGCCAGCGAGAAAAACGCCCACTGCTGGCGGTTGAGCATGCGCACCAGCTTGAACGGGTTCGGCACCGGTAGCATCGGCGGGCGCAGCGTCGAGATGCGCGTCTTGACGTACTCGCCGACCGACATGCCCTCGTGCGGCGCCGCGCCATTGACCACCTCGTTGTCGCCGTCGCTGTGATGCATGGTGGCGTGACGGAGTGTGGTCGCTCCCTCAAAGTGAGACTCTAGCCCGGCTCGCAGACAGGACCTGGCGGGGCAGCTTTGTGCTGTTTCTCTGCTTCTCGGGCGTAACGAGCCCAAGACGAGTCGAATGGGTAAGAAAAAAGAAGAAGTTTGAGGAGCGGGGTGGTGGACGAGAGCAAGGGAGGATGGGCAGGCAGGCTGACATCGCCCGTGACCCTGGGGCTGCGGATCGTGTTATAGTTGGGTGGCCGTAAGCATCCTCCTCCCGTCCTCACTCACATAGCTATTCGTCCCATTGCAACACAAGACAACACCACAACCGAATCCTTGCTAGTGCCTTGCTCGCCGCGATGTCTCCCGGAAAGCGGGCCAGCATCCCACGGGGCGTCCCCGTACTTCTCCACATTGCCCCAGAAAACCCCCACACCCGTCCCGACTCACCTCGCTCGAGCACGAGAATCCACGGCGAGCAATTGGGGGGGAATCGTCATAGCTGGCAAGCTTCCACGGAGGTGCCTCCAACACACAAACAGCGAGGATCACCCCTCATGTGGCTTTCGCGGCTGATTGCCGTCCCTTACCCCCCACCAAGCCGTGGCCCCATTGCCATATGGTGGCCGCTTATTCTAAGCATATCGCATACCAATAGGTTGCCTCATTTGCTGCCGCAGGGTTGCGGCTGGCCTGCTCTGTCTTTCTTTTGCTCCTACGGATTGCTTCGCTCTTGTTCTATCCCGACTGGCGTCGAGCACGCGGGGAGCACACCGCACCCACACCACCAGCGGCGGTGCCAGCGCCTTGCTCCAAACCACAAACCACTGCGGCAATTGCCATTCAAGCCTGGCTTGCAAGGGACTGACGAACATGCGGCGCGGATGGAAGGCTCCACTTGGTGCTCCCCTGCACGCCCGATATCGTCCAGACCATCGTTTGCCCATTTGCTTGCTTCACATCCGCGACGTGCAGCTCACCAAGAGAACGAACCGGGACGGCTGTCTTGCTTAAATGCGCCTGGCATGACTCAGGGGCAAGCGGATTTGAGATAAAGTTGAAGCAGCTGCTTACGTGAACGCCAATTCATGCAGCCAGGGCAAAGCTGTCGTGTCTTGTGCGCACATTCAAACAGACTGATGTCGCCATCATCGCTTGATATCGCAACCTCCCTCGCCACGGGTTTCGAACTCAGATGCGTCCTTACTTGACGTCTCGACTCTGATCATCGCCTTCGCGACTCTGCGAACAATCACGAATAAGACTCGAAAGACAGGTTATCGCAAGGCTCATGAGCCCTCTCCGCGCCTCAGCTGCGATGCCAGGATTCATCCAAGATCGTACATCCGTGTTTTAGGTTTGCATCAATAGCTCCCAGCACACCAGGCAGAATAAGCCTAAGACAAGCTTGTCTGGTGCTGCCTCAGCACCAGACCCGGCGGTTAGGCCCCTCGGGGCAGCATGGGAGGTATTTCGGCAACCTTCTGCCGGCCGGGTCCCACCATGTTGGCTGCCTGGCCATTCACGGCCGGCATGTGGGTGCTTGGCTGGCGCTCTTCTGCCAATGCTATCGCGGCCCATGCTTCGACGGCTTCTGGACGCTACCAAACGAGTCGCAGGAGAGCGAGACAAGCGCCGGGTTAAGTCACGTGCTGCGAGCCTCACGCTATTCTTCCAGGTCTTCAATGCCGCCCATGACGACAACCCCAGAAAGCCGCTGTCCGTGCTGACTGACGCCCCCGGTTTCACCTTTTCCAGGGCCGTCCCCGGACATCTCCCCGCTGGCGCTATTTCTGCCTTCCTTGCCTGCAGGGAACAAGCCCGCCCGCTTCGTCGGAGCAGCAGGTACAGCTGCCCACGTCGGGTAAGAAAGCACCCGCAATGGGACGGCGTACCTAGGTACTTTGTGCGACCGGGCTTCACCAAGCCTGTATGTCTCCGGGCAAGCAGTTGCATCTGCCGACATAGCGACAGGGAAGAGGACAGTGTTCCATGGGATGGTCTTCGTTGACAAGTACCAGGGTTGTGGGCCGTCTCCAGCTGCTGTCCACCGTGAGGATCCCCTTCCCCCACACTCAAGCTCCCCTCGTTGGCCTCAGGCCAAGAGGCCGTCCGGCCTATTTCATTTCCGGGCAGGCCCGCCTTCGGCACAGAAAATGCCCGACCCTATTTCATAAACCATTGAACCGTGGTACAGATGTACGTCGGTAGAAGGTGCCAAAGGGTCGCTATGGTGCTGTCGCAATGGCGTTCTCGCGATGGTGTTGTCACGAGGGTGGTGCCGCTAGACTCATCCGGCAGCCCGCGGTCACATGCGTACAGCAGGCATTCATGTTCCTGGATTCATCATCCACTACGAGTATTGGCACAAAGCACTGCCAGAGCTGGCATCCTACTTCATCCAATAGTCCTGCCACTTGTCGTGGCGACGAGTATCAAGGCTGGACATAAAAGTCTTCATATTTCCAAAGCCCACAGAAGCTCTGCAGGTAAAGTCAACTGCTATTGTTGAAAATTGCGCAAAATACCGTTTGAGAAAAACGGCCAGGAACTGAATTCTTTTCATGGCCGCCCCTGGCATCCCCAACGCCTCCCTGGTTCCACCATTTCGGGTATCCGGTTGAGCTACATAATCCTACACGTTCTCCCAAGACATTTTCTCATCGCCATGTCCCCTGCCCCATGTTGACGCCTATTAGTACGCGTCTCAACAGTACCTAGCGTACAGATCAGTCTAATCTGACGCTGTTCGGCTTCACTGACTAGACGCCACCGCCCATGAAAGCAGCCAGGTCGTCCAGGTCCAGCAGCTGCCGCTCAAAAGCCTGGCAAAGTTCTGGCGCCGTCATGTCCTGGCTCGTAGTCTGGCCTTCTTGAGCTGCCACCATGCCGCTGTTGGAAGCCACGTCGGGGCTTTGCTGCTTCGTGTCGTGCGGCTGCATGGGGGCCATGGGGGCAATGCCAGGAGGCGGAGAGTTGGCATTCGGTGTCGAAACGCCTCCAGAGCCTCCATTGATAGTGGTGACTCCGGGTCGGCGAGGGATGGCCACGGGGGGCTCGCTGTCATCACGAACCGACTCTGACAAGGAGCGGGGTGGAAGCGCGTTCTGGCCGGGAACACCGCCCAGTGCCGGCTGCTGATCGTACTCCATGGCGTCCGGATTCGTGTCGGCGTTGGAGGAGATTTCATCTTTGATGCCACCGGCCGAGGCGCCAAGAGAATGGGAGCCGTGCCTGAATGATCCCGGACCGGCGGTGCCGCCTACGACTGCGGCCGCGTCGTTGTTGAGGACCCGCTGCATGACCGTCAAGTGCCTCAACCAGCTCGTCATCAGAGGCCAGTTCTCGGTGCCCTCGTGCATGAAGCGCAGCCCGTCTTTGACGATGTGAGCGGCAGTCTCCACCGCGGTTGGCGGCGTGAGGCCCTTCAAGGACAGATACGCGACGGTGGCACTGGCAGTGAATGCGGAAAAGAGCATGAAAATGGGAAAGCACGTGGCATGGTCCTTTTCGGCGCCCGCCTCGACGGCAGTGAGCAGGGAGATGGTACCGTGGCAAGAGGTGAAGAGCCGATCGACAAGGTCGTGACACCTCGCGTTCAGGCGAAACGCCTCAAGGGTGAAGTTGGGCGCCGTCACCTCCTGCAGGAGTCGGCGGCGATGGACAAAGACGGTGGCGCAGTGCAGCAGGCAGTGCAGCATGGCGAAGGTGTAGCCCGAGCCCATCGTCATGTGCAGGTTGATCTGGCCGGGCTTGTCAACGAACTGCATAGGCAGGGACGCGCTAAGACCCTCGATCTTGGCGATGAGGCTGGCGCAGTCGTCCTCTCGGAAATTTTGCAGCGACGTGACAGTGAGCATGGCCACGACATCGCGCCAGATGGTGCCGGCGAGGACAATGTAGCCAAACTCGCCAATTTCGCCCGTTGGAACATGGCCAGGCGAAGGTGCGGTGTGGCCGAGCTGCTGGAACAGCGTCTTGACGTAGACGGAATTGCCAAAGGCAAAGTTGATGTCAGAGCAGGGCAGAGGCACATCAGATGAGTCCTGGACGGCCAGGGCGGGGAACCGGCCGGGGGTGCTGGTCAAGAGGCAGTCAATAATGTAAAGCAGCCACAGCGTGCGCCGGAACGACTCGTCGCGAAGGAACTGGTCGGCATTGTCAGCGGTGTGGTGGCTGTTGAGGATCCTGTACATCTGCAGCATGCGCGCCGCCTGGCCGAGGTAGATGTAGGCGCGGACGGCGTTCCTAGTTCCCCACTCGTGGATAATGAGGAGGCACAAGGCCTGGATATCGGCGAGGTTTGGGTGATCCAGGTTCTGGTTGATGAGTCCAACGGCCTTGGCGGCGAAGGTCTCAGCGGCCTGGGTGGGAGTTCCATAGCGGCGAATCAGGCTGGGGGAGCTCCTTTGGGGAGTGTCAGCACAGCTCAATGCGGATGCAAGGGCGAAGCTGGAGGCAGCATAGTCGTCGGTAAAAACTTACCTGGCAGCGCAGGTCAAAAGACCGTACACAAGCGTCGACTCCAGAGACGCATTCTTGAGTTGCTGCACAAATGACGGCTTGTGGAAGGCGACGCAGGCCGGGAACGTCTTGGAGACAACACGCTCGCACTCGGCGATGAGCTCCGGGGTGAGCCTGAGACAGCGAGGTTAGCGACAGTCGCTCCAGCGGGTGCACGCGGCTACAGGCCAGGGGCTGGCCACAGCTGGCGAAATGAAATGAGAGAGGGAAATGAAACAGCAACTGAGGAGGCGTCGCAGGTGCCAGTGAGGTGCAACGGAGCAAGACAAGTCGCCGGCGGGTAAGGGTCGGGGGGCCCGGCTGGGGCACCGGATCGAGAGAGCTGCAGGCGGGGAAGAGGAGCAGAAGCACGGCCGAGGAATGCAACTCGGCGCCATGTGAGCGACTCGAGACGGTGCTCAAGCGCGCACGCCGAGGCCACTCGGGGTGCCACTCGGAGGAGGGGAGGGAGGTGAGGAGACAAGTGGGGTCGAGGCCACCGCCGAGCCAAGGGCATCGACGAGGCGGGTCGCGTGAATTGCAGTGGGTAGCGGCAGCGGGACGTGGCAGAAAAATGGCTCGGGGCCAGGCGACGGGTCCAGCGACGGGGCCCTCACGCCGGCGACGAACCGAGCGGGAGAGGACGGAGCGCCCTCGCGACGGTGCCGACGGCGATGGCGACGAACGTGAAAACAAAGGCAAAGGACAGATGCGCGGACAGAGGGGGGGAAATCGACTCACTTCTCGGAGGCGGCCTGGACGTGCCTGGCGGAGCCTGAGCCCACAACGGGCTGTCTGGCCTCAGAGGCGCCGGCGCCGGCAGCCGGGAGGCTGTCGCGCGCTGGGCGGTGCGCCGCAGCGTGACGAGCTGGGCTCTGGCCGTGGTGATGGGCCATGCTCTCCGAGGGCAGGTAGCACTCGTGCATGCCTTTTGCGCAGTTCTTGCACGGCGCGCGCCCGTTTTCGTAGACGCACTTGGTCTTGCCCTTGCGGCAGCGCACACAGGCGCCGCCGGCCCTGAGGGCGGTGGAGCGCACCACTGCCGACGACATGGGAGGGCGGGTGAGCGACGTGACTTGGGCGGCGGCGGGAAATGAAATACGATGAGATGATGGCCTCGGTGTCAATTTCCGGGACAGAGAAAGCCAGTCGCACGACTCAAAGGTCGCTGTTGCGATGCAGAGCGCAACGGCGGGTGAGCCGGAGGTCGCGACACGACCCCGTTCTCGGTCGGGCCCGGGGTAGAAATGTGCGCGGGCGGGCTGAGAACGCGACTGGCAGGCCGCGCTTCAGACGTGTCGAGGGGGAGAAGAGGAACAAAAATGACGGGCCGGTGAAAGCAAAGACGGTGCCGATGACGATGCAGCGTCGGCCGTCTGCAAGAGCCGTCCGAAGGGTGAGGATGCGGTGATGGTGGTGGTGGAAGAAGGAGGAGAGAAAAACAGGTGAGGTGGTGGGCGCGGGCGGGCGACGAGGTTGAGGAGAGGACGGGAGACGGGGCGGGCGGCGCTGGAGGAGGGGGCCCAGCCAGCCAGCCCAGCCCAGCCCAGCGCCCGACCCAAGGCGCCTGCAGGGCCAGAGCCAGCGCCAGAGCCAGCGCCAGAGCCAGAGCCGCCTCCCCTCCCTGAGTTGGACAGCGCGAGGCAGGCATGGACGGGCGGATCGGCTTGTGGTGCCGGGCCTGTGCTCCACCCTGCATCGGCCAGGCCACAACTCCGCAGCGGGCGGCAGCAGCGACGCCTCAGGATGCGCTGAGGTCAGGTCAGGTCACCTCGGACGTCGTCCATCCTCGGCGCTGCCGCGACCCTGGCCGCCCGCTCTGCGAACGCAGTCGGTCGGGTGGCATGTCGCGGCAGGGTAGGGTACCGTAGGGCGTAGGGTAGGGTAGGGTAGGGTAGCTACAGAGTGCATGCGTCGCGTCTCGTCTCGTGCACCGCCCGGCGTCCTATTGTCACACATTGTCGTGCGAGAGAGGAGAGGGTTGCCATCAGCATCAGCACACGGCGCCCGAGGTGGCCGCCGCAGAGCCACTGTTTCGGGGGCCGCAGCCGCAGCCGCCGCACAGCCCGACCTGCGCAGCGCCCGTCTCGGGTACCGCGTCCCAGTCCAGTCCACCTCGGTTTCCAAGTTGGGGGATTCATAAAATCACAAGGTAGCTTGCTCCGCTCATCGAATCCGCAGCACCCCGAGAGGGAGGACTGGCTTGGCCCGGCGAGGGATTACGAGTACTCGTACGCTGACAACGCGCGACGCTCCTGGCTCTTTCCCGTCGGCGCCTCGTACCTGCCGCCGCGCAGCCGCGGAAATTTCCAGCGCGCAACTCGCAGGCTGGCTTCCATTGCCTTCTATGCTTCTGTTCTGTTCACAGTCAGGTGCCTACCTAGGGATCACGCACGCGTCGACTCGAGTCACTGGGCGACTGATCATTGATGATGCGTCTGCTCCCAAGCTACGGAGTACGGAGCGCCCCAACTCCCGACCGGTGAGCACAGCCGCCGCAGACCGGGCTTGTGTGGGCGACACAGAGCATCGGATCGGGCTGCATCTGTCCCCCCTGTCCAAGAGGCCATGACCGCCTGCTTTCCGGGGCAGTGTTTGCGGCTCAGCTCTCGCCCACGGCTCCTCGCCGACACCAGCTGTTCGTTTGCGGTGGCCCCGGGGGTGTCACTCGATTCCACGTCGGGTGGGGCCGAGCACCCAGCCCTGACGGACGGAGGGCGAGCGAGCATTTCGCTCATCTCCCGACGGGGCAGGTCGACGAGGCGGCTACTCTGCATGTGCCCGTCCTCAACAAGTCGCGGTACCCGCCGCGAAGTCTGCTCATGGCGTCTCCGATCCGCCAAGGCCGCCGACGCCGCCTACGCCGCCTGTACCAGCACTCGTACCTTGTTTCATTGCCGTCATTTGCTCAGACTGGTCATGCTACAAGGTAAATTCAACTTGGCAGGTCTTCAATTCAAATAGCGTTGGCAGGGCCGGCTTCGGTGTGAGAATAAAACACGGTCGCGGCGGCGCCCTGCTTATTCTGCCAGGCCTTCTCCACAGGCCTCCTCTCTGACACCACCATTCCGGACGTCAACCGCGCGTTCATGGGAAAACCGGGGCGCGTGCGAGAGCGCCACCCGACACTGATGAGCAATGACAGGGAACAGTAAAGTCAACGAGAGTCGTTCAGAGGCAGTAATGCCACTGATTAGGCGTCATTTGGCTACCATTGGGGTTTCTGTGTTTTGCAGGCCCGGTAGACACAAGACATCCGCAACAGTCTTCCCACGCCACGCGGCGTTGGCAAAAGCAAGCAAAGCAACGAGGCGTACGGCAACGCGGAGACGCCGTCAGCTCCGAAGCGCCTCGCCGTGTCTTTTTGCTCATCCGTCAACGCAGTCCCGGCCTTCTCAACTGCTTCTCAAGGGCTGGCTCGGCTGCACGGCAGAACGACGCGCTCGCGCTCGCAAAGCCCACCAGCAAGTAATGCAGCCCAGGCTTGGTGTGTGCCATCCTCTCTGCCGCCCCGGGGAATAACGACAAATCCCGTGTGTGCCGCCGCTTCCTACGGCTGATGATTAGTGGCTGTGGTCGGCACTCAAGGTGCCTTGCCGCGAAACAGCTCTCTTTCACCGTTGTCAAAGTGGATTGCGGCCCGCCGTCCCCTCCTAGCCACTCGCGCTCGACAGGAAGATGAGGAGCAATACGCATCTCCGACCATCTGGCCGCTTCGGACCTCGGCGAAGGGGGCGGGTTGGCTCGGGCCACCGTGTGGGCCAACCAATGTCCGAGGCACCCCAGCCCAACAGCCCGTAACTCGACTCGTCCGTCGTTGTCGCCTGTACCTAAGCATTGGTCCTCGACGGCGCCAGCAAACTGAAGCTGTAGGTGCCCGGCTTGACTCCGTCCCTTGCGAGCAGGGCTTTCCCGTCGCCGAGACATTCTGCAACCGTAGATCTTGGGCAACCACAGAAGAGTGATTGCCGCAGACGTGGCAGCTAACGATGTGATGAGACCGCTGGCTGGTATTCGCATTGGTTGCTCCGCATAATCCGCCGGGCGTTTGTCCACTATCAGAGTACCGCTACAATGCCTGTCTTCCTTCACCGGTGGCCTCCGTCTTTTCCGGCGTTCACCGGAGCGGAGCTCCCTCTCATCCAGCACCATCCGTCCTTCTTCCAACTCCGGCCAGCCGCGGGGCTGGTGGCCTGACCACTAAAGACACAGGGAAAATTATCTTTTTCCTTAGCCCTTCCACGTCGTCTGCCATCGACCCGCGAAACCACCTGCAAAATATCATGGCGTCTGGCGCGGCTCAAAGTGGGAAAGGTCACTTGCAATCGGCGCCGGGGGGCGCGTATCGATTCTAACAGTTCGGTACACCGGCTGGTGCCGTTGGCATCGACTGTTTTCTGGCCTCGTAGGAATAGGATGTGCCAGCCGCTGCCTCTCTGATCCTGATCAAGCCCCAACCTTGCGGTTGTGCGGCAATATCACCGTGCACAACAAGCCAGGCACGGCGCGTGCCGCCACTGACGGGGTCTATTTGCAGCCGCCAAGTGACCTAACAGGCTGCCCCGAAATCTCACCACCATCGGCCGAGCCGACTCAAGTCCATCGTGGTCCGATTAAACAAGGTGTCGTTCCTTCAGGAGCGGGTACTTCGTATCAGAGTCTCCTAAAAGGGTGCACCATTCTCAGAAAGCTAATGCAGGGTGCACCATACTCGGATGGCTAATGCAAGTGTAGACGTTGCTGTTGCTTGAAAGGAAGCCAGACCTCGTTGAACCAATCGCGCCATAATATCAGCGCTTTATGCTACTACTCGCAACGTTGTGCGACGAGTGATTATATATGACATTGAATTACCAAGTTCCACCCCGAGTTCATTCATCATTAAGCGTCAAAATCTCCAGCATAGAGCAAGTCTGTGGAGCGGCCGTTCATGATGTTCCACACAGACCGAGCCTCTTTATCCTCGCTTCTCTTTGTGGAAGTATTGTCCTCGGGCAAGTTCTCGAGCTCTTTGGCGGCCGTGTCCCGCTCGATTTGCACTGTCCTAGGTCAGCTTCTAAACGTTTCCTGTGATAGTGAGTCAACTTACGGTGCAGGGAGACTGCAGCCCTCTTCCCGGTGTAGAGCGCGTGCGGCACATTGGTCGAGTTGTCCGAGTTGGCATCGCCAACGGCATACACGCCCGGAATGTTTGTCACCATGCCCTTGGACACGTCCGACGCCAGCCGGCCGCCATACAGCTTGACGCCCATGTCCGACCCGAGGCTTGACTTCTGCACCTCCTTGAAGCTCGTCAGGAATGCGTTCCGAAGGATGGACTCCCCACTGTCGAATTTGACGCGGAACACGTCGTGCTCGGGACTGGTCGGCTGGCCGGGGTCCTCCTCGCCCGTGGTGCCGTTGGCAAGTCTCTCGACCGAGGCAATGATGCGGTTCTCGACCGTGACCTTGTGCAATTTCAGGTACTGCTGCCACTTGGGGCTGGCCTTTTCCAAGGCCGCCCGCGCCTCTGGTGTGTCCGTGCCATTGACAAAGGCAATGACGTCCTTGTTCAGTGTAAGGATTTCTTGAAGCAGGTTTGGAATCTTCTCCAAGGGGGCAATGAGTCCCAACTTCTGGTCTGCATGCTCGTGGCCGTCGCACCAAGGACACCAGTAGATCCCGTTGCCCCAATTCTCGCGGATGCCGGGCGTGGCGGGCAGCAGGTCGCGGAGGCCTGTGGCAAGGACTATTTTGCGTGCCGTCATGGTGTTCCCTTTCTGGCCCAGGTAGTCCCCAGTCACCTTGAAGTATGTGTTGTTCTGCATGGGCTCGATCTTGGTCACCGTACCATTGGCCATGGAGATCGTCTCGTAAGCCGAGATCTGCCGTCGAGCAGCCCAGCGATAGTACGCGGGAGTGACACCTACAAGTCATTGTCAGTAAGGAAAGGCACGGGAAATTGGCATGCCGCTGGGGTTGTATTCACCGTCGAAGCCGATGACATCGTGCATGTGTCGAGTTGGGCCGTTGCGGTATTCGGCAGAATCGATCAGCAGCACGTTTCGCTCGACCCTGGCCAGGCCGCTCAGAGCACTCAGCCCAGCAGGGCCGCCGCCGACGATGATGGCGTCATAGTCGATCCGAATCTCTTCAGTAGAAACGGGCGCCGACGACACCAGCACAGGCAGGCTCGACAAGAAGATTGCCACAACTTGGGACCACATGGTGGTCTGGATGAGTGAACGAGATGACTTGCAACCCAGCTGCAACTCTGCAACACAGCGCCTGAGGACGAAGACTCTTTCAACTTCTGGGGCTGCATTCCGGGGCCATGGTGTCTCTTATGTTGACAGCCCAAGCGGTCAAGGCTCGGTTCAATCTCGATGCATGTGTCCAAGACATACTGTATGAGTAAGTCCAACACCCCATTCCCGGGCCTGCAAGTTTTTGCCGGCATTTGAGTGATGTGACGCCGATGGTATTCAGCAGGGATCGACGGCGAAGCCGATAGGAAAACTTGAACCGGCCATCCGAGGTGACATGGCGTGCCAAGCGTGCGATGTAAACATTGGGTCTGTCTCACTCCAGCGCATCAGGCCGTATGTAAACACACACGGGATTTGCCGTTCGCCGGGCTGCTTCCGAGATGAGCATGGTTTTTTTGGAGACTTTGACAACTTTGCTGCCGGCTCGCAGAGGGACCCATGTTCGTTTCGCCCTCTGATGACTTCATCCTGCAGCGTCTTCACCGTGTTGCGCATGCCTGCGCATCTGAATACGGATTAGGGGCGGCTTTGGCCATGCTGCTCGCACAACAACGGTGGCACTTTGTTGGTTGCCAGAGCAATTCGCTGCAACCCTCAGGTGTTGTTGACTGACCATTGAGGAACGATACGCCGTTAGCTTTGCTGTCCAATGAAGCATGGTTTTCGTTTACTTCTGGCAGTCGGATAGCAGTGGGAACTAAGACGGTTTGATCTCGTCGCTGTTCCATGAAGCGGCTCGGCCCGCAGCAGTTCAATTGACGCATACGTTAATTGTTCACGAGCATGTTCGAGGCCGCAGAAGATCGCGGACGATAGGCCACAAGCGGCAGGAGGTCCGCGGCGTGGAGGGGGGAGAAAGATGCTCCCTGTGGGTTTGAAGAGAGACGCTTCTGAGGAGCTTCATTCACTGAGTATGGATACATGCACGTCTATTGCAATCTCGCTTGTCTTCGTCTTGTACGCTGTCTATATCGCGTTCTTGCGAGCATGCAAACTCTAATCGAAATGGCAGCCGTGTCTACGCATTATGCACCAGGGCTATGCCGCAGTGTCGTATTTCCCTCGGTCGCACCAGGGTTCACGTCGGCCATCGCTTTACTGCTCGACCTTTGCTGTGGGAACAACAATCCCGTACTTGTCGTACGGAAACGACTCTAGGCTGAGCAGGTACTCGGCCCAGCCGTCTCCGGGCTCGCCGACCTGGTGCAGGTCGACGTCGCCCGCCTCGCCAGTCCGGCCCGCCAGGATATCCTCCTCGCGGCCTGCAACCTCTTCCTTCAGCTTGGGGTGCGGGCACCAGATCACGCGCATGCCCGCGCGGCGGCCGGCCTCGACGCCCGGCACCGAGTCCTCGAAGACGAGGCACTCCTCGGGCGTGATGGGCGTCTCGCCCGCGGGCAGGGAGTCGTTGATGGTCTTGAGCGCTAGCAGGAAGATGTCGGGAAGGGGCTTGCCACGGCCGGGCTCCAGGCGCGTGTCATCGCCGAGCACGCGGCGGTCGGGAGGGAAAACGTTGAAGAGCTCTTCCAGGTGCGCCGTCTTGATGCGAAAGTTGCCGGCGTGCGAGCTGGTCGCCAGCGCAATGTGCACGCGATTCCCCGCCTGGTCTTTGCCGTTGCCAGTTCGGTCAAGGTCGGCGAGCAGCTCAACAACGCCGGGCAGGGGCTTGGTCGTCGGGAAGAGCCGCTGCTGAAAGGCAGTGAGTTCTTCAAAATACTGCTCGCGGGAGATGGGCAGCTTGGCCCAATCCTGGAATATCTGGTTGGCGGCGGGGCCAGGACGGCCCTGTAGCTTGGCCTTGATGGACCAGGGCAGCTGTGGCCGACCGTATCTGTCCAACACGAGGTTCACGCACAGCGTGTACAGGTCCTCGGTGTCGAGCAGCAGGCCGTCCATGTCGAAGAGACAGGCCCGGACGGGGGGGAAACTGTGCTTGGTCAGTGAACGGTCCTGGCACCCACTATACCCCAAAGTCCAGGCATGATGGCCGTCAACGTGTCGAACGATACGGGCATACGAGGCAGGAAGGAGTCTTACTCAGTCCGAGGCGCCATTTTGCTCAAGTGAGTTGTTGTGGCTCGAAGGAAGGATTGCCAAGAAAATGAGCAAGTTGCTCAGAACGGGTCCGTTTTGCGTTTCTTCGACGAGCACGAGAGCCGCGTCACGAGAGCCGAGTCTCCAGGTTGAGCTCCTTCAGTTGCTGTTGGCTCGTTCTGAGTCGGGCCAATGCGAAAGGCCGAATGAGAGTGAGAGATGTCGTCAAGACGAGTGAGTCAATTGAAGTCTGCACGCCCTATGATGAGGGGGCAGAGATTGAAACCCCCGCCACTGCTGGAAGTCTCCACCCCCGCCAATCTTGCCAACTCCACCACGACATGACTCTCCTGCAACCAACGTCCCTTCACGTCCCGAGGCTCTTACGCATTGTGCGCCGGCCCTAATATGGGAACCCCAGGCAAGGATAACACACAGCCTCAAGGCGAATCAACGAACCAAAGTCCCGACGCTCTAGACGAGCCCGATGTTTTGAGGTTCGCGCCGGAGGAAGAAGCGGTAGGCCTCCACTCCATCCTTCATTTTGCTCCGTGGCCCTTTCAAGCAATCCCGCCGTGAGCGTGGGCACATACCAACATCTTCTACAGGCCCTCCTCCAAGAATCTCACTCCGTAAAGGCCGAGGCCAACGCTCTGTTCTCGTCGCAAGACTACGACGGCGCCCTCGCTCGGTATGACGATGCCATTGCATCGTGCCCCAAGTATCTCGACTATGAGCGCGCCGTCATTCAAAGCAACATTGCCGCCTGCCACCTGAAGCTTGAGCAATGGAAAGAGGCAATCAAGGCTGCCACCAAGGCTCTCGATGGCCTCGCCGCTCTCGAGAAGCAAGACCCGGAGGCGGACACGGAAAAGCCGGCCGACTCTGCTGGAGATGGCGTAACTGAGCCCAAAGACGGAACCGACGCATCTGACAAGGACGTCGATGAGGAGATAATCAGCACGGGCGCTCTGAATTCCGCTCCCGCACCTCCACCGCCGCAATCGCCCTCATCGCTGCAAACGCGCGAGGCCGACATCTTACGTATCCGAGCAAAGGCCCTGCTCCGCCGCGCTCGCGCTCGCTCCGAGGCAGGCGGCTGGCAGAACCTAGCCGGCGCGGAGGAGGACTACCGCACCCTCGACGGCATGCCCGGTCTCGGACCTGCAGACTTGCGAACCGTCCGATCTCAGCTCAAAGCCCTCCCGCCACGCACAAAGGCTGCGCAGGAGGCTGAGATGGGTGAGATGTGGGGCAAACTTCGACAGCTCGGCGACGGCATCCTGAAGCCATTTGGCTTGAGCACGAACAACTTCCAGATGGTCAAGGACGAGAAAACGGGTGGGTATAGCATGAACTTTGCTCAAGGTGGCGAAGGACCATCGTCGTCGTAACTAGCATTATCACGATCTTAATACAGCCTGCCCTGTCGGCCATTCGAGCCCAACGTACGCCTCCCATCCCCGAGAGTCATTCATCCACGGGTCGGTACCAAGGTTTGTAGGGGTGATTTGGATGGTTGAAGGATGTTGAGCTGAGTGGGTGCGCCGTCGATTCTGCTGTACGTGTACGCAGTACTATCTGGGAAATGCCACGACGGCTCCGCTGATAGACCGGTCTGTGTAGGAGGAAACGAGGCCGCATGGTCCCGGGGCTGTGCAGCTTCTCCCTCACTCGTACTAGCCTGTCCTCCTTCCAACTCCTGCCTCTCCCATTTCCCCAAGTGCTTCTGGTCAAAGTACCGCATGTACCCCCCCGGCTGGGACTGGATGCTGCGCAGGATGCTCAACGCCTCCGTCCGTTCCCGCGCATCGACCAAGGTGGCCGACGCAACGCTGGCGGCGTGCATGACAATGGACAGTGATCTGCAGTACCTGCTGCTGGCGACGATGCCGAGAATTTGGCGGGCGTGGTGAAGTTGGAGTGCCTTCATCTCCTCCGAGAGCTGGGACGGCTCCATGGGGTTCGTCTGCGCAAGAATGCACTGCGCCGTGTGGTAGAAGAGTCGGCCGAGTATGGCAGAGTTCCGCGTCAGCCTCGCAAGCAGACATTAGTCCTGTGATACAACTTTCACAATTTACCCCGTCAACGACTTACCATAATCTGGGAAACGACGATTCGCCCTGAGTCTCCCCTAGATTCAGGTAGCCGACGGGATGCATAGATCGTGGGCACATGTCGTTCCAGTTGCTGCAGAGCTTCTTGAGCGCCTGCCACTCGGCGAGTCGAGCTCCCAGCCTCGCCTGCTGATCATGAGGGTCTGGGTCGAGAAACAGCGGCGTGGATGCCCGAAAGTTGGCAATTTTGGCGACAATATAAAAGGCCCTGTGTACCCATCTTGCTCGCTCAATCTCCGTATCCTCAGCATCGCTTCTGTCCCAGTCCATTTCGAGACCCCATTCATCGGGGTCCCAGGTCATCAGCCAGTTCATCGCCAAGCAGCAAAAGACTTCCATGCCCATGCTCAGCCAGAAACACGCGGAGCCGATGCCGGTACTCTTGGCGTCCCAGCCCCGTTCACGTATCAGAGCCCTTGCGCCGCCACAGTGGCTCGTCTGTAGCGCTGGCTTCTCTGCAATGACCTCGTAAACGTGGAGGATGATTGACGCGGCGGCACACCCTTCGCCGTCTCGGTCGCCATTTTGGAGAGTGCGCAGCAGAAGCATAGTCGCCGTGTTGAAGTAGCACTCTGCCTTCTTGTCGAGCTTCGGGTTCGAAAAGGAGAGATGCTTTGCGCCACAAGCCAGCAACGCGTTCCAGAGCAGAGGGCACTCGAGAGCGTAGCCCGGGATCACCTGGCTAAAGTGGTTTTCGTGGTCGAGGGAGTCCATCCAAACACCGACCCCGTCCACAAAGGCTTTCATGTACTCGAGCTCCTCCTGTGTTCCAATAAACTCGCGACACTCTTCGACAGAGATGTCATTCCTAGCGCAGGCGCACAAATTCTCAGCATGGGCCGCTGGGCATCCGTCTTGACTGACTGCCCTGGATAGGGTCTCATCCGTCGCTGACTCGACGGTGAACACGGCACTCGGCAGTCGTGAAGGTTGCATCGGATCGCTCGCAGCTGATGCGTCCGCCTCGTGATGTCGTACGTTGCTCATCCATGAGAAGTCTGGCCCGCAAGGCTCGTTGCCAGGAGACTCGTAGGCAACTTGGATGTGCATTCGCCTACAGTTCCACGCCGGCGCCATGTCCTTGACGTTTCTTTCGTGCAGATCAGGGGAGCTGGTCGGATTTCGCTCTATGTTCTTAGTGTCTGCGGCTCTGGTCATCGGCCTGTGCTCCGTGCTCTTGCATTGGGGGGAGATGATGGCCAAAGAATAGGCTCCGTGGCCGATGCCGTGGCGTTGTTGCTCTGTTCGAGGCTGCGCTCGGCCGCGACAGCCATGTTGACCAACATCAACATAACGCTTCAGGCCGCCTCGATATGCGGAAGCAATGTGGCGAGACTCGTCCAGGAAGTGGACTTGTGGACTTCACGTTAGCATCGGCGCAAGCTACAGACAGCAGCTTGTAGACCATGTGAGCATACCTGCCCAGTCCCTTGAAAGAGGCATCGATGATGGGATGTAAGTCGTCATGTCTTGAAAGTTGAGTCGCAGCCCGCGTTTGCAGAGACGTTTGCTTCTGCGGCAGTTGGCGCAGTCGGGCACTGCCTCGTCGCATTTGAGGTGCCGTTCTCTACACGTTAGGCAACCCGTCCGCACTCGCTTGCATTTGTTGGTCATATTGTCCGTGGTCAAGGTATGCGCAGGAGAGGCCATAATTCAAGAAGCATGTAAGTACACCGAGTATCAAAGGTCATATTCTGCGGAGCAGGCTGTAATAATCCAGCCTCTACAGACTCTTAAGATATAGACATAGGTTGCACCTTTGCACACATCAGATGATCGGCATCGGGCCGTGTAGAGATGTGGCGCTTTCTGTGTCGAGGCGGCGTCAAGGCTAGCCTCCGCAACTAAGCGAGAGTGATGGCAACAGCTCTGCAAGTCGCGGTGGCTTTTGCTGCCTTGGAGAGCTCTGCCTTGCCAAATGGTGTGGAGGACGAAAGACTCACTGAGCTGGCCTCGCAACTCATAGATCCCAGTCACCCACGATGCCTTTGTATCACGGCAATCGCGGCCGGGACCAACATAAAAGATTAGAAAGGAGGGTTAGACGGACTGGCCGAAGAGAGTAGGATCAACAAGAGGTTTCACGCCCCAGGTACTGAGGCCGGCGAAGCTATCGCAGTCCTTACACGGAATGAGGAGGCCACGGGGCAGCCTACAGAAGGGAAGCGAGACCAAGAAAGCAATGAGGATCGATTTCAAATGCCAACTGGCAATACGCATTCGCGACGGATCCGTCATCCGCCCATCATGGCTCACGCAGTACGGGCATGCCCATCTGAGCTACCCCAAGGTCTTGCCAGGTGCGGTGCCGCAAACGCTGTATCCCAAAAATGTGAGACGAGGCGGCAAGGAGATCAGAGCCTCGCTGCTATTGGCTCGTTCCTCGCGTATCAGGCCAAGCTGCTGTAGCAACGTGAGTGGACGTCACGATGTGAACGGTCCCCGATGATGTCCACGACCTCGACGAGGGATCCCGTCCGATATGTGCCGAGAAGCCATCAGATTCTTTATTCTTGGTAGTATGCAGTCGTTTTTTCAATCGAAAGAGGAATTGCGCATCCATATGTGAAATGAACAATCCAAAACAGGGAGTATTGGACTACCTTGGACGTCGCTGGGAGGCAGGAGCACGTGACCACTGAGACGACTCACCATTGTTGAGCTGCTCCACACTGAATCTCAGTCATCGCGCAACCTCACTTTCACGAGCTCGGAATTTCTGTCAGATGCAGACCCTTTATGTTCTACAATGATCTTCGCGTGACACGGTTCAGCGCCAGTCACCACCCGCTCCGGCCAGGCAGACGATGACGAGTCTCACCAACCATCATGGCTGACACTGCGCCAGCCCCGAAGAACATCCTGCGCGGACACAAGGCCCAAGTACACGTCGCCGCCTTCATCAGACACAATGAGCGGCTCATCACCGGTGATGCCGAAGGCTACGTGGTCCTCTGGGACCTCGCCATCATGCGCCCAACGGCTGTATGGAGGGCCCACGAGAAGGCGATCCTGGGAATACAAGGCTGGGGACCGGACAAGATCATAACGTGAGCGCACTGCAGATGAGCCTAAGCGGCGATACGCACCCTTTTAATACCCTCATTTATACTGACATGACCGGATGGGAAGCCATGGCCGCGATCACAAGCTCATCGTGTGGAAGCTTGACGTCGAGGCCGAGCGAAGCATGAGCACCGCCCTGCCTGTCGAGGACATCCCTACTCCACGCCAGCAACCATGGATACTGCACTTACTCGAGGTCAACACGCTAAACTTTTGCTCCTTTGCTGCTTGTCCGCGCGGGGACGGGCAGGATGGCAGTGAGCTCGGCGACTCATTGGACATTCTATTGGCAGTGCCCAACACGCTCATCTCTGAAGCGGTAAGTGTCCTGGGCCAGACAAGTCGTCTGTACGCGGTGCTGACGTCTCAGGTTGATATTTACACACTTCCAAGTCAGTCACGCATCCATACAATCAGGCCCGGCTCCAAGCACGGCATGGCCATGAGCCTGCGGCTGCTCCATCACAAAGGCTCTCTGACGCTCCTCGCGGGTTTCGAGAACGGCTACGCGTCTGTGCACCGTCTCGACGCTGCTGGCGAATGGACCATGACCTATCGTTCCCAAGCACATTCCCAGCCCATTCTGTCTCTGGACGTCCATCCAAGTCGGGAGTACTTTCTTACGTCCTCGGCCGATTCCATTCTTGCAAAGCACCCTATGCCCGTTTCACCACGACAAGATGTTTTAGTCGCTGTGAATACCGGCGGACGTACAGCAGAAGCGGCCACTTCGGGGCCCGCTTCAGGAGGGTCCCTCTTGTCGGGAAGCCTCACGAGGAGTGCTAGCTCCAGTACCTCCCGCCCATTGTCAAAATCGGAAGAGTGGAAGCACCCCCTCAAGACGGTCAATACCAAGCATTCCGGGCAGCAGAGTCTCCGGATCCGCTCGGATGGAAAGATGTTTGCCACCGCCGGGTGGGACTCCAACATCAGGGTCTATTCCTGCAAGACCCTGAAGGAGCTCGCCGTGCTTCAGTGGCACAAGACTGGGGCCTACGCGGTTGCCATTGCCGATGTTGGAGCAAGTGAGGCCGGCGAGCACGTCGCGCAGGGCGCATCTTCATCTCAAAGCACAAGCACCTCCCTGGTTGGCGCGAATGCCGGTAGCTTGGGCGTCAAGGACCGCAGGGTTCGCCAGGCCAAGATGGCACATTGGGTCGCAGCCGGCGCCAAAGACGGGAAAGTTAGTTTATGGGACGTCTACTGACGTACTTTTGGTATCATCGCAGTCGAATTCCCCCGCTGACGGTGGACAGTCTGTCTTGTGTGCAGACTGTCAGCCCCCCAGACTATGCAGACAAGGCAGGATTTCGGTGGCTCATGATCCGCTTTGCTGGGCGCTGTTAACCTCGCACTTCCTCTAAGCCAGAGATGTGAAATAGAAGGGGCCAATTTCAAAACGTACCATCATCCCACCGCTTACTCAGACCTTTGTCTGTGGCCATCTCCCACCAAATCCTCAAGATCCACGCCGCGACGAGCGCGTCCCGCTCCTGAGGCCCAATCTCAGCACTCACCAGGAGGCTCAGCAGCTCGCCATTATCTGTCTCTCGCGCCAGCAGCCCTCCACGCGTGCCGTACCACTCGAAAACCACGGCCTCGGTACTCGCCGGAACCGCTGTGAACAAGCCCTCGCGACCGACGAGCCGTCGGTCCAGGCCGCGAGCCGCGCGCTGCACTCGAAAACCCCTCGCCGACGATAGCGGCCGCGCGCGGAAGCTTTCAAGGCCAAAGGTGCACAGGCTCCGGCGGGAAGTTGCCTCGGCGTAGTACGTGAACGTGGGCGACGTGGCGAGCGTCGGGTGCGTCAGGTCATACACGTGCCGCGGGCGCGTCGACACCTGCGGCGTACCGTGGACCTGTTTGACGGTGTAGTCGAGGCGTTCGAGGCGCACGACTCGGTCGTTGTCGCTGAGGAATCCCACCGAGTGCGAAAGCTCGTACAGCGGCGGCGCCTGTGGGTCGTCGGAGTGCACGAAGCGGCCAGCGACGTAGAGCGTTGCGGGCGGGAGGGCACGGTCGTCGCCTGGACGCTCGGGCTCGTTGCTGTCGCCGTACGACGGCAGCTTTTCCATCTCAATCGTATGCGGGAATACGCTTCACCTCACCAAGAAGTCATGGTTCCTGTCTCTTTTGTGCATTGATGGGGACGTGAGAGGTTTATCGTATTGAAGCTTGGCAAACTGTGGAGGAGCGTGCTGTGGCGTGGCTGAAGGGATGACGTCGTATCGACTAAGACATGTCAACGGTGCAACAAAATGGTGCTGAAGCTTTAACTAAGTCGTCTATGTGGATAATTGATTCAATTCAGAGGAGAGGCTTGGGATTGTTGTCCTGATTGCTTCGACAAGATCGAATGACGGTGGCCTGCACTTGCCGCCATGGGACCACAGCAGAGGCCTGTGCTGTTGATACCAACCACTGTCGTGCGTCATTCATGCACGTCTTGCGACGTCCTCCTTGTTCATTCGCTACATGATCCGACGTGTCTCTCAGATGCGGTTGCCCATGTTGATGTGGACCGCCTTGACCTGACTATACGCCTCCAAGCCGGCCTCGCCCAGCTCCCTGCCGATGCCGCTCTGCTTGACGCCGCCGAAAGGAACGCGTGCGTCGCCGTCTTGGCTGCTATTGACCCAGACCATGCCCGCCTCGATCTCGGAGGCCACACGATGTGCCCGCTCCAGATCCTTTGTGAAGACTGCCGCGCCGAGCCCGTACGTCGAGTCGTTGGCTCGGGCGACGGCGTCGGCCTCATCGCTGAAACGGGCGATGGCGACGACGGGGCCAAAGATCTCCTCCTGAAAAATTCGCATCTTGCTCGTCACGTCCGTGAAGATGGTGGGCTCGATGAAGAAGCCCTTGGAATTGACGTCAAACGGCTTGCCTCCGGAGATGACCGTGGCTCCCTCGGATTTTCCAACGTCGATGTACTCGAGCACACGCTGGTACTGCGCCTTGGATACCTGCGGTCCCTGATACGTCTCCGGGTTCCATTGGTCACCGACGCGGCTTACCGTCTTTGTAGTCTGCTTGAATTGCTCGACAAACTTGTCGTAAATGCTGTCCTCTACAAGGATGCGCGAGGTTGCAGTGCAAATCTGGCCCTGGTTGGACATGATGCCGAGATGGGACCACTTAACGGCCTGCTCCAAATCGCAATCCGCGAAGACTAGCAGAGGTGACTTGCCGCCAGTCTCGAGAGTAATGTTCTTTAGCGTCGCTGATGCCGACTTCATGATCTGTCTTGCCGTTGCTGTCGAGCCGGTGAACGCCACCTTGTCCACTCGCGGGTGCTCAACCAAGGCGGACCCAGCCTCCCTGCCGTAGCCATTGATCACGTTGACTACACCTGGGGGAAAGCCGACCTCCTTGATCAGCGAAGCCAAGACGAGGATGCTCAGAGGCGTCTGCTCTGCGGCTTTGATGACCACTGTGTTGCCGCAAGCCAGCGCGGGGCCCAGCTTCCACGAGGCCATGGAGAGGGGATAGTTCCAAGGGATAATTTGACCAACGACACCGATGGGCTGGCGCAGCGTGTACGCAAATTTTTGGTGATTGGTCGAGATTGTCTGTCCCGATATCTTGTCGGCCCAGCCTGCGTAGTAGCGGAAGACGCCGATGACCTCTTCCAGGTCGACTGAGATTGCTTCGACATAGGATTTGCCTAATAAAGTCGACCATGAGCAATGACTCTATGGGGGGTTGCGGGAAGAGCGTACCATTGTCCCAGGCTTCAATCGTAGCAAAAAGCTCCTTTTTCGCTTCGATGCGGTCAGCGAGCTTGCTCATCAACTGTCCCCGATCCGCCGCCGCCATCTGCTTCCAGGCTGGGTCGCGAAGCGCCGCATACGCCGCCTGCACGGCAGCATCAACGTCGTCGGCGCCAGCAGCCTCAACCGTAGCAATGTCCTTTTCGGTCCTGTCAAAAATTAGCATGCAAGTTTCTATGGCAGGGCAGAGCGTTTTGAGCGTCCACACGTACGCGGGATCAATGGAGGTGATGGTCTGGCCGGATGAGGCCTTGACGAATTCATTGTTGATGAATAGGCCCGTGGGTTGGGTGTACTTGACGCCGTTTGGGGCCTCGAGCTCCACGGACTCGCTGGACGCGCGAGCAGCCATGTTGGGCGTTTCAAATGTAACTTGAGATGACCGGCTCGAGCTTGTTATTGGTTTGCGTTTGCGGCTTGGGAATGGCAATGCAAGACTTTGCGTGTTGTCACGAAGTTGCTGGCTGAAGGCATCGAGTTCAATGGCGGGGTTGTATCATATGGCGGGGAAGCCTGGAGCGATGGAGAAGGGGCGGCTCGGGATGGAGCCCGCGGGCCGCGACGCAATATTGGAAGCAGCGATTGACTGACTGATGGAGCAGCTTGCATGGCTATCATGACGTCGTCGAGACTCCTGGTGCTACTCGAGAGCTGCGATGGTTCAGCGTGCGATGAGGTAGATAGGGGCAGCACGACATCGAATTGACTTCTGCGCGAGCTTCAGGTAGAAGTTGCATCAAAGCAAGATTGAATCAGAGGCTACCCTCGGGCGATGACGGTTCAGCAAGCAACGACGCAGGGCCGTAGGCGGCAGCAACGACGACCGTCAAGGCCTCAATCCAACCATCACCTTTACTTCTCATGTTGGCGTGCCCCTGGACCGGTCTCTCGGCTTCGAAATTGAGCACGCGTGCGCCCATCGTCGCAGTCGCCAACCAGTCGTACTCGTATTCCCTTTGTCACCCAGACCAGACCATCGGCCCCAAAATCAATTCGTCAGCATCGTGACCGTGGACCCCTGGCTGGAGCGCTGTCCGGCTGGGGGAAGCTTGTCCTGTCCGTCTTGCACAGCCGCCCAGAAGAGGCCTTGGTCGCCAATGCATTTTTGCACATGCGTAGGTCTGCCTGCTCTCTTCGCGGGCCAACAGATCGGACTGCCGGGCATTTCTGTCCCCGGACAGTGCCGCATGCCGGATATAGGGGTATTCTGAGTGCGGACTGCAGACATCCAACCAAGCCGCATTGCACTCATCGTGTGGCTGCCAGCCACGATTGCGGAACAGCAACAAGTCCCCGATTCCGCAGCCACATGCGAGTTAACGACCATTTGTTCCTTGCTAGCCTAGATGCCTAGGTCAGCACGACCCGCAGAGGGCCAGGAGCAGTTCCGGCTGTCTGGTATGGGATGGTATGGGGCTGCTGGCCATCACAAGGTCAGACAGAGATCCTTTCGCTGACACTCGCACTTGGCACTTCGCAGCACGCTGATGCGGGCTCCACACGCGGCGCGCCTATCCGAATACGATACCAGTAGCATGGATCTGCCGCGGCAATGCAAGCAATCTTGTCAAATATGAGTCATTCTGCATTCATCGGTAGCAGAACTAATAAGGTAAGGTAACAAAACTACTCATAGCTCATCATTCATTCCACCGGTTCCAGCACAACCAAACAAGCCATTCATAACGCATCATTCAATCCAGAGTCACCCCGAACCTCGAACGGGATCTTTACGATGTACGTCATGCCGATTTGGGACGCATCTCGAACGAAATCTCGCTTTCCCATCGCGAGGTGTTATGCTTGACCCGTTATGGCCATCATCTCAGTCAGCGTGGCGCCTGCAGGCGGCGTCCACATCTTCTGGTGCTGATGCTGAACAATCATGATGAGCAAAGTCCGCAAGCGGCGGACATCGAGGGAGACTGCAAAGAGTGCATGACCAAGCACGGCACAATTCCCAACGGCGCAGCATCATCAGTGCGGCTGTTCGAAACGTGCCGCATCTGAATGTCTCCGAGTGGGAGAGCGCAAGTCGCGCCGCGCGATTGTGGTTGTGCGGACTGGGCCCACTCCCTGCGCTGGCTCGCGACGGGGTTGGCAAGCCCATCGTTTTCGCAACAACAATCTCTGTTTTTTTCCCGCCTAGGATCCACGTGGCTGCGGACCTGGTTTCCCATTAGCGTCATCTACCTGAAGCGCAATGTAAGAGTGCGCTGCATGGGCTGCTTACACCCGCAACCCTGCGGACTTAGCGGGTTAATTTTGAGTCGATCCGAGCCTGCGCAAAATGCCCCAGGCCTATCCCCGGCCAACTTGCGGAGCACATCAGAATGACGGACCGCAGGGTGCCGGGGTTTCGCAGCCCTGCAAGGCTGCACGACCCTGCAGCTAGGCCCGCGCTTCTTGATGGCGTTCTTTCGACTCATCGACCAGTGAGTGCATGGGCCACAAGTCCGCGCGGCGGGACGGGATCTGAAGCGATCAGAAACTAGGACTCAACGAGTTGTGGCCGGTGTGAGAAATCTATCTTGAGTTTTGCAGGTGTCGTGGCAGTGTCCCGTGGCCACTACATATACGGCCCGGCCTGCCCTACTTGTCCCATATCAGACCTCAACCAGATCTTCAGATTCACATCTCCTAGCATCGAAAGCCTCACAACTCCTTTCCCTGAAACAACGCAACAACAGCATCATTATTCAAACTCGACTATTACAGCTTTGGAAACAGACGTTCACAGCCATGGGGCCGACCGCAACGGGCCTCGAGGTCCCCCAGGACACGGACCGAACCGTCTCGTCCGCCTCCACCCTCGCCGGCGACAACGGGTCGCAAAACGAAAAGGTCATTGAGACCGGCATTGGCAATGACGAAAAAGCCGAGAACAGCTCCCTCAAGGAGCAGCCCCAATCAGACGAGCTCTCCGAGGACGAGTATCCTTCTGGCATCAAGCTGGTGTTCATCGTCGTCGCTCTCGTTCTGAGCATCTTCCTGCTATCGCTCGACATGGTAAGCGTGCAACCCCTAACCTGGAGCTTCCTGGACACGGGCTGACCTTGGCAGACCATTGTCGCAACAGCCATTCCCAAAATCACGGATGAGTTCAAGGGCCTCGACAAGGTCGGGTGGTACGGCGCCGCCTTTTTCATGACGGTCGGCGCCATGCAGTCAACTTGTAAGTCTCTCTGTCCCCCACAGTGTCGGTACGTATACTGACCTCCCTCAAGGGGGCAAAATCTACAAGTATTTCCCCCTCAAGATATCCTTCCTCATCGCCATCTTCATCTTTGAGCTCGGCTCTGTCATCTGCGGCGCTGCCCCCAGCGCCGAGGCCCTCATCACCGGCCGGGCCATCGCCGGCGTTGGCGCGGCCGGCCTCGGCGCCGGCGCCTACACCATCATTGCCTTTTCCGCGCCGCCCAAGAAGCGCCCTGCATTCACGGGCATTCTCGGCGCCTCGTACGGCTTTGCCAGTGTCGTCGGTCCGCTACTCGGCGGTGCCTTCACAGACCACGTGAGCTGGCGCTGGTGCTTCTACATCAATCTTCCAATCGGCGGCATCTCGGCGCTGGTCATCTTCATCTTCTTCCAGACGCCGCGCAACGCGGTGCCCGAGGCTGCGCCGCTGCTTGAGAAGTTCCGCCAGATGGACCCGCTGGGCGTCGTGCTCGTCATGGGCGCGACCGTGTCGTACATCCTGGCGGTGCAGTACGGCGGCGTCGCCTACGCCTGGAACTCGTCCGTCGTCGTCGGTCTGCTGGTGGGCTTCGTCGCCATCACCGCCGTCTGGGTGGCTCTTCAGTGGTACCAGGGCGAGCGGTCCATGGTGCCGCCTCGTCTGGGCATGGACCGTACCAACTTCATCATGAGCGCGTTTGCCTTCTTCCTGGCTGGCGGCTTCTTCGCGGCCATCTACTACATCCCCATCTACTTCCAGTCCGTCCACGGCACCACGCCGACCGTGAGCGGCGTCCGCAACCTGCCGTTCATCATCTCCGTTACCATCGCCACCATCTCCAGCGGTGCGTTTGTCTCGATAACGGGCTACTACC
Organism: Tolypocladium pustulatum; assembly: GCA_024340155.1. NCBI lineage: Eukaryota > Fungi > Ascomycota > Sordariomycetes > Hypocreales > Ophiocordycipitaceae > Tolypocladium > Tolypocladium pustulatum. The sequence continues at coordinate 142,614 of JALHBY010000196.1, read as the reverse complement.
AGCCGATGCTCATCGGCGGTGGTGCCCTCGCCACGATTGGCGCGGGTCTCCTGTACCTCCTCGACGTCAACACGTCGACTGGCGCCTGGATCGGGTACCAGATTGTCGCTGGCCTCGGCTGGGGTGCCGCGCTCCAGATCCCCATGATCGCCGTCCAAGGCTCCGTCGCCGCCAAGGACATGGCTTCCGCTACCGGAATGCTTCTCTGTAAGTTGCGCTCTGACTTGTTTTGAGTTTGCAACAAGTGCTAACCTCTTTCTCAGTCTTCCAAAGCATCGGAGGTGCCTTCCTTGTATCTGGTGCCCAGTCGGCATTCATCAACCAGATGGTCCCCTACGTCCGCAACAAAGCACCCGAGGTCAATCCCGGCACACTGGTCCTTACTGGCGCTACGGAGATCCGACATGCCTTCCCGTTAGATCAGCAACCCATTGTCATTGAGGGGTACATGACCGGCCTCAAGGTCGTCTTTGCCATCGCCGTCGCCTGTACCGGCTTGGCCACTGTCATGGGTCTCGGCACAAGATGGAAGAAGCTCAAGCAGGATGGCGCCGCAGCTGGCGGCATGGCTTAATGACTTGACCAAGCGCTATAATGACATAAAAGGAGCGGCTGGCGACAGCCATCGAACAGCACTACTAGCATATAATCATACAAGGCGTTGGATTGGTGAGATTAGCATGCATTGACCATGGGCAAAATTCGGCCATACAGGACGAGTGGGGTTTACATTTTATACATTTCGAAAATGTTTGTTCGAAGTATAGAAATAGATAATGTCACCACTCTACACTTGACATCCTCACCGTTCGCATACTTGACTGCTCCCACTACTTAATCTGGACGTTATCTACGTAAATACTAAGTCTAGTTTACCTTGTGACATTTCAAAGCAAGCCGTTCACGACCGGTGAATCGCGTATTTGTACTTCATGGCATCGTGTAGGGTAGGCTTGGAGGCCGTTGCCTGCTGACTCAGCCGGTTCCGCCCCGTCAACACCAACGGCCATAAGACAAGTTCCACCTATGGGTCCCCAAAACTCCGCAGCAGATACCATCACCAGACTGGTTCTTCCCGAGGCATTGCGCCTCGACAATGGGTGCCACGCCTTTTATACCACCCTGATTTCCTTCCCGACCTCCTCCTATACCTTTACCGCGCTCTACTCCTCAAAGTTTCTATCCATGACCATGCTGTGGAACATCGTGTACGCCGCGACGGCTGCAACACGAACTATCCGAGCCCCTTCACTCAACTTCTCCCGCGCCATGCACAAAGCAGCCGAGACGATCCCGTCGACGCCCATCCGCGTGCTGCGGGCCGTCGACGCCATGCGGAGGTGGAGGAAGCCGCACACCGTCAATTACCGCAGCGTGGGCCTTGTGCCGACCATGGGCGCCTTGCACGACGGTCACCTCGCCCTCATCCGCGCCGCCGCCCGTGAGAACCACCACGTCGTCGTCAGTGTTTACGTCAATCCGGCGCAGTTTGGCATCCGCGAGGATCTGGCGTCGTACCCGGTGACATGGGACACCGACACCGCCGCCCTGGCTCGCCTGGACCGCGAGCTGGCTGACGACGGCGGCAACCTTGGCCGAATCTCCGCCGTCTTCGCGCCCACGACCAAGGACATGTACCCGTCGGGTTTCCCCGGTCAGGAAGTCGACAGCAAAGGTAGCTTCGTTACCATCACACCCGTCGGCGAGGTCCTCGAGGGCGCCAGCCGCCCGACCTTCTTCCGCGGGGTGGCCACGGTGTGCATGAAGCTCTTCAACATTGTCCAGCCCGATCGCGTCTACTTTGGCCAAAAGGACGTCCAGCAGACCGTCGTCATCCGCCGCATGGTCCAGGATCTTATGGTTCCCACCGACGTCGTCGTCTGTCCCACCGAGCGCGAGCCCGACGGCCTGGCCCTCAGCTCGCGCAATGTCTACCTGGGAACGCGCCGTCGCAGAGTTGGCATCGTCCTCAACAGCGCCCTGCGCGCCGCCGAGGCTGCCTACCAGGCCGGGCAGCTGGACCGTGCCTCTATTCTCGCGGCGGCATACGAGATATGCGGCACGGTGCTGCGGGCGCAGTCAGAGTTGACGCCCGACCAGCGGGCCCTTTTCGAGATAGATTACCTCTCCTTGGCCGACCCGGACACGCTCGAAGAAGTCGAAATCGTGGACTCTTCTCGAGGTGCGGTCATCAGCGGCGCCATAAAAATGCTCCCGCTGGAGCAGGCCCGAGAGGGTGAAGACGTTGGCCACGCCGGAGGGCCGGCGGTTAGGCTGATTGACAACATCATCCTGCAGCCACGTGCCGCGTAGAGAGCCGGCTTGTTGATCTTTACACTTGGAAATCAGTAGAGCGGAGGAGCGATTGCTTTTGGAACAATGAGATGGCTAGATGGGTTGCATGGCACGGCGTTGAATATATTTTGTGCGAACAAGACGTGTATAGTTGAGAGGGTATATGGAGCAAAGATCCTGCTCCTACAGCTTTATATATACTAAAGGTGCGACCGCCCCTCCAGCTTCCTCTTCCGCCTGGCATCTTTGACGCTGCGCTTCAAAGTCTCCTCCTCCTCGCGGCTGATGCGACTCGGCACCTTGCTCTTGCCGCCCTTGTCGCCCTCGACGGCCTCCATGTAAAGCTTGCGGCCCTGCTCATCTGTGAGGCGTAGCACGCGCGAGCTGACCGTTGCGCCATCGCGCCGATTCTTACCCTCGCGGCGCGCGCTGGCAATCTTCTCGGTAAAGTCCCAGAGCTTGCCCTCGGCCATGAGAGCCCCGGTCTCGGGGTCGCGCGACGGCCACCACGACGGGTCCAGCTGGATGCGAGGCGGGATCTTGGGGTCCTTGGACTTGACCACGTGCACCATCTGGTCTTGCTCGAAGCGGGTGTACGAGTTCTTGAGCGTCTCCTTGTTGACGGCCTCAAAGTAGGAGAGGTCGCCCTGGTGGTAGAGCGTCTTGCCAAGCTGGGATGGTCAGTATTCGTCGACGAGGGCAACTCAGAGCAAGATCTTACCAGCTGCGCACTATTTTGTGCCTTGTTCTGCTCAATCCAGACATCGCCCTTCTCGCCGGGCGGTGGTACCAGGCCCAGCAAAGACACCGCTGCCAGCCAGCTCGCTTCGATAAAGGGCCAGATGAGGAAACAGTAAAAGTCGTAGTTCTCACGGCCCGCCTTCCGCTCCTCGGCCGAGAGCCCGATGGTGACTATATTGCCATCGGTGTCGCGGTCCAAACGAACCACATGGTCGGCTTCCAAGCCTTTCAGGGTTTTGTCCAAGTTGGTGGCCAAGCCTGCTCCTGAAAAGATGAATTCCCCACGGAATAGCGACGAGAGGAAGAAGACGTGCGTCTTGAGATCCTTGTAAGTTATGTCCTGCATGGACGGCCCGCCTCCTTGCTTGACACGGGTATACATTGCCACGCTGACGAGTGCCTCGTATATGAAGAGATGAATCGTCATGTTGCGGTAGAACGAGAGCTGAAAGCGGTCAACGGCGTAGAACGTAGGCTCTGCAAGCCCGGTGACCACTCCGACCAGGTCCTTGCCCAAGACTTCCAAGCCGCGGTCGACGATCTCGGAGAGCGGCGCGTTGCCAAAGTGCGCGACGCGACCGCCCTTGGCACGGACGCGAGCTGTGAGCCACTCGACGCGCCTGATCAGCTCCTGCTTGCCGACTCCTCGGCCACGGAGGGTCAGCAGAATGGTGCCGATGAGGGCAGTTGGCATGACAACGGAGACCTCGTTGATATGTCCAAGCACCTGGTAGCCCATGGTGCGCAAGAGTTTCTCCCGGACAGCTCTAACCTCGGGGTTCCGATGGTCCGTGTCCAGGCCTGCCGGGATCTTTGGTAGCTTCGAGAGCTGCTCGTCGACGAACTTCCGCAGGCTCCAGGGCTCGTGAAAGCGGATATCTACCCTGCCCAGCTGCAACGACAAGACAGAGGACCCGCCAGAGAGGAAGTCGGCAAGATTCTCCTTCTTCTTGGGCATGCCCAGGAGTTCCGTGACGTAGCCTTCAGTCTCAATGACCTTGTCGTACTGCGTGCTAACGGGGCAAATGATGGCATCTTCAACGCGGCCTGACAGTATGCTGTCGAGAATGAAGCTGAGGATGCCGAATTTGGGCGGCAGCAGCTTGCCCGTGCGCGATCGACCGCCTTCAATGAAGCACTCAAAGTTGTAGCCCTCCTGCAACATCGTGTCAATGTAAGACTGGACGAGGGTGGTGTACAGAGCGTCGTCGCCAAAAGCCCGTCTGATCCACATGGCGCCGGCATGCTGCAAGAAGCTGCCGAGGAGAGGCAGGTTGAGGTTGTCTCCCGCCACGACAACCGGCAGGGTGAGGCCGAGGCGGTAGCAAATCAGCTGCAACGAGACGTAGTCGACGTGCGATCGGTGGCTCGGCAGGAATATGATGCTCTGCTTCTTCTTGGCAGCAACGTCGGCCACCTTTCTAATGCGCAGCACTTCCTCGCTAGAGACATGGATGCCCTGGTGATATGCTCGTGTCAGGAGCTGCGTGACGAGGTAGTAAGCGCCGCGGATGAACGTCTTGCTCTCCATCTTGCAGATCATGTCGTCGGTGAGCTTCTCGGCAACTTCTTGGAGGCCGCTCTCGAGGACGCTTCGCCTCTGTGCGCGCTTGACGTTGTACTCCTTGTCATCCTTGTTCAGCAAGCCCTCCTGCTCCTCGACGGCGACGCGATTCTCGGCAAGCTCAGCGATGCGCTTCTGTAGCAGCGGAGCAGAGAGCACCATGGACTTCATGTTGTCGGTGAAGCCGGGGTAGAAGACGGGCTGGCCGATGACTCGATCGTAGGCCCGCCATCCCTGGCCGGAGACGTATAGAGACACCTCGCGGAGGAATCTGCGCAGGGCGTTAGCAATCCTTACCAAGGCGGCTGTATCAATCAAGGGAATGTCTCTAGTCATACTGGAGCGGTTCGGCGCGGAAGGACGCGAATTGGTTCAGCAACGCCTGCTCCTTGCCCTCGTGGGCGCCACCTTGGGGCTCGACATAGCCGCTGGGCTGCAAGGTGATCTCGTCGCCCAGGATCTGGAGGTCCGGCGCCGAGCTACTCGCTGGGTCGAAGGAGTCCTCGCCTTCGGGCATTTCCGCGCTTACGGGGTCGACGGAGAGGCCGAAAAGGAGGCGATATGGCGCCGAGTCTGCGGGAAGCTGTTGGTGATGCGTGGACTGCTGCGTCTAGAGGTCGTTTGGAAGGTCAGTCGAAGCAGTGGCATCACCTCGGGGGCTGATCGGCGCGGTATCGTTCAACCTCTCGGCCGATGATGCCACCAAGGAGGCTCGGAAGTTGGCAATTAGATAGACGAGCTTGCGTCCATGTCATGTATGCGATGCGCATCGCGAGGACGAGCGGTTGGGGAACCGGGTTGTGGGGCGACCAGCGATGTCACATCCATGGGCCGCGAGGTGGCTAAGCCGAGGACATGTGAGTCTGGGGTAGCGTAGCGTAGCTGGGCGGCGAGCTTGGACCACCTTGGCCCCCGTCGCGGGGCGGCGGGAAAACCCTATAGCACTCGCAAGGCTCGACCACGCCATGCACGCGTTTGTTACAGTCAGCGCCGCATCCAAGACATCGCTCGCTGCTTTTTCGCCTTGTACAGCTCGCATCTCTGGCATGTGAGATCGCCACTCTTCTCAGCTCAATCGTGTCGCCAGGCCTCCATAATGGCCGCAATGGCAGGCTCTGCCAAGCAACAGAATGCTACCCAGGACCTTTTGGCACGGGCTCACTCGCCCGATAGCGCAAACCGCATCTACAGCGGCAAGATCCAATACCGCTCCCTTCATCTGAGGCCGTCGTCTCCCCCTCCCTCCGCTTGCAATGCGCGCGCCGCTCGACGAAAGGCCCGCGAACTTGCCAAGGCCAGATCCAGAGTCCGCCCCAAGCCTCTGTCCTCCCGAGAGCGGCGCCAACTGCACCTTCAGGACATCCCCAGGGCCGGCCACAGATACGACATCTATGAACCTCTCAACGAGCTCTGGCGCGGCTACGCACGCGAGGTTTTGGGCAACGACATCTATACCGGCGGGCCTCCCGCAGCCGCCAAGTTGGCAAGCGCCGAGCTTCATGGAGCCCTGGCCGAGGTGGTCAGGAGTCGATGTCCTGGACGCGTGGGCATAAAGGGCATCGTAGTGCGCGACCGCAAGTTTGTTCTGGAGATTATCACCCAGAAGAGGGGCCTCAAGGTCGTCCCCAAGGAGGGCACCACGTTCCGCATCGAGGTATCCGCCGACGACTCGTCGAAGCAAGACGAAACGAAGATGCCCTTTGCCTTTGAGGTGCTCGGCGATCAATTGATGCTGCGGTCTGCGGACCGGGCCAACAGAAAGTTCAAGATGCACTTTCTCAACAATTTATGAACGACCCGTCGTTAACCTGGTATAACACTTAATCATGCCGTGTCATGGGCAAAGTGCATGATCGCGCGGCAACTAATCTTGGCTTGGTTGCCTTCGGCTGGCTGGAACTCGCTTGTAGCGAGCAGTCGTGTGAACATATTAGGCCAACTTCAAATGCGTGAGTCTTTGTCTTCTGCCAACGCAGTCCTCCTCAATGGTGTCCGTGACGCTAACGCTGCGCTTGTTCAGATGCTGACAGCAGTATCATGCAATTGCGTCTTTTTGAGCTGCACCCACGGATCTCTACGTGTGAAGAAGCTCTTTCATCCACAGCCTTGGGACTTTGGATCTACATATTCCTGCAACAGCTGGCTACCTAGTTTCTACGGATGCCGCGTCAACCAGGGGTTGGCAGGCGAATGGAGATACAGCTTCCGCGAGTGTGAGCCACTTCACCTGACAAGGGCACAGCGGAATGCGCGGCCAACACACGTCAACGCACGAGATGCCGCAGCGATGTTGGCGATCCACGTATGGCAGTTGTACATCGGGCAGAGATCGACGCCGGTGAATGGGTGGTGGGCGAGAGCGCCCATGAGCTTGTAGAGCACGCCCAGACTTTGCAACGAGTTGGGATTGGGATTGTGCAAAATGCATACCTAGGCGAGGGGGTGTCGCCGTCGGGGTGCAAGGAGCGTGGCTCTCGCAAGTGCATAGACAGCGACGATAAGCCTTCGAATGTGGCATCGACGCTTGCAAATGGCAACTTTCGGACCCATGGTTCTGCTTACCTTAGGGCTTTGGTGGACACATGCGAGGGCCTATGCGGAGCATTCGTGGGAATCCGGGCCTCGCGATGCAAGCGGCGCTCGTTTATTTCATGGCATGGCTGAAGCACCTAGGCTAGGCTACCTACCTACAGGCAGGTAGGCTCTGAATGGAATCTTGTCAGTTGACTTACCTACCTCTGTGCACTGGAATGGACCACCTGCGAGTGGCTTCGAGCTTGTTAGGATCCAGCCCTCGCCCAGCCCGGCCGGTTAAAGGCCGGCAGCGGCCTGTTGCGGCCTAGCGGCTGCTGCACGTCGCCTCCCTCCAATTAGCAGTGGCCACAGCAGGGCGACAGGGGGCCTCGACGGGGCGAACTTCACGACCGGGGCAACCTCGCGGGACTCCAATTTTGTCTTCCAAACCTAACCTCAGGTTTTTCCCACGAGCAACCATTCCGTCATCTTTGCACTGCCTCTCGCCTTGTAAACCCACCGGCTCCTATCTCGCCTCTGTGCGCGTCTGTCCCCCTGCATCAGCCATCGCTACCGAACAGCGTTACCTTTGAATAATAACCCGCCCTCTACGAGCTGCCCTAGCCGCGCTCGACCGACTTGTCTGCGTTTGCCCTTTTCATCCCGGCCCTCGTGCACGACAAGCTATCCCTTCGCCCGCGCCGCCGAAGCCCGACACGCCTTGCCGCACATACGAAAGATGCCCTCCAACCTGCCCTCGAGCTTCGCCTCGGCTGCGGCTGGCCAGAACGCGAACCGTGACTCCCGAGGCGGCAGAAGTGACGGCAGAGGAGCTGCCGGAGGCGACTGGTGAGTCTTACCTTGATACCATGAAGCCTTCACACCGCGCCTGTTGCATTTTCTTTCTGAATGGTATCTCCCATTTTGATTTACTTAATTCCCCGTTTGCCTGGCGCTGCTCAATGCTCGCGGCGGCGAGTGTCACGGCTGCAGAAGTCTCTGCTTGCTAACTTGGGGCCACCTCGGTGTCGAGCACGCCCACATCCCAGCCTTACCCATCCGTCCCTAGCCCAGTACTAAACTATTGGAATAGGTCGCGACGAGATGGCCGCTCAGCCAATGGCACCTTGACTTTCCGACGATCCTCAACAACTCCCACTGGCCACGTTTCGAACCCGCCTCCCTCTGACCACGCCGTCCAGCCCCCGAGCGTCGATGATGCCCCCATGTATGAGCAAGGCCCCTCGCGCTACACAAAAGATGAGCTGTTGGAAATGTACCGCCCTCAACGAGCGGGCGGTGACCCGTCCCGCTTGTTCATACTAGGATGGGACCCATCCAGCATCAACGGTAGCAACGCGAGGGGCTGGGGCAAGAGTGGCGACAATCACGTTCCACAGGAGCCTGGCGCCTGCTGGGAGCTCAATGGAGACACGTCGCCTTTGGGTCTACATGACCTGTCGGTTGAAGAAAAGGAGGTATGATTGCAGACCATGCCACGCAACTTCTGCTTTTGGCTGACATTTGCTGCAGGCCTTCCAGGTAGAAATCAACTCACCCCTCAAGCCTCCGACTCAAACGAAAGATGGACATCCAGGCAATATAAATGGTCGCAAAGCGTCTGTGTCGCATGGTTCTGTGAACCCTTATAGCGTCAACTCACCTTCGTCGGTAACGCGACCTGGGACGCGGCGTCGCGAGACGGCCGAATCGAACCCATTCGGCGGCGGCGGGCTCGCTTCACCGACTGCTACCGGGCGCTTTTCACGCGACGACTCGTCCAGCTGGCTCCCGCGCAAAAGCACCGATTTGAAGGAATCGGGACCGGATGACGGTGACGCCGATCAGAGTACCCGCGAGCCCCCAGGCAAGTTGCCCTTTGGCAACCTGATACGGTCCAACACCTCTGGAAGCGCAGGTATGAGTGCCATTTGGCCACCGTCTAATCAAACCACCCCGGGCGTTGGGGGTGGCTTCGGCAACTTCTCCCTAGCTGCGTCATCCGCCGTTGGCGACAAGCGTGTCGGAGGGGGCGCTGCTACTGGTGGCAGTCGACTCGCTCACCTGATGCCCAAGGATCAACACGATGGTGCAGCAATCAAGTCGAGCGATGGCCAAAATGTCTCTGGTCAGCAGTCTTGGCGCTCCCGGCCCCGCACCGACACGGACCCGTTTGGGGATGATGGACTGTCCGGTAGCGCTGTGCTCGGCGGTGCGCAGGACACCGGTTCCGCCGGACCTCTCCACGCCGGGCGAGTTGGCATTCTGGGAACGCCAGTCAAGGGTTCGACAGGAGATTTTGGCATGTCCGGCCTGAACCTCGGAGGCCCGTCTGGCGACAATGGCCCCGCCAGCCCTTCGGAGACTAACCCATACCGAAGCCCCCCGGCCGAACGCCACGAACATCACGACGAGAGTGACCCAAGCGGGACGGACAAATCCCATGCGACGGGTCAGGAAGGCCACTCGAACTTTGGGTCCATTGGACGGGGATTTGGCGCAGCCGCCTTTGATGGCAGTGACCGAAGCCAAACCTCGAGCACTGGACCCAAGGGCTACCCTCTTGGCCTCTCTGGCTGGCCCGCGCCCGCTGGCCCCGGTACTGGCACACCTGATCGAGAGCGGCCGAATTTCGGAAACGCCTTTGGCAGCTCCTTGTTCAGTCCCATGGGCGATCTCCAGTCACCTGGGCTGTCCAGTCTCAGCAACGTCTTTGGCCCGGCGAGTGCTGGGGGCTTGGGCACTGGTAGTGTCGGCCGTGGAAGCAAGCTCGGCTCCCTGTTTCCTGCCGCTATGCAAGCCCAGATGCAGGCACACGAACACGAACAGAACCTGAGCGACTCGGTTTCGGATCCCCGCCAGGGCCATCCACTCGGAGCAATTGGCCGAGGCAACATGCCCGGCCCAGCTCGCGAAACGGAGAGCCCGATGCGTTCCAATCGTGGTGTGTTTGAGGAGCTATTCCCCTCCAGTGACGGCGGTAGATCACACGGAGCATTTGGTTCTGCAGACCTCACACAATCATCCAACGCCGCCATCGGACAGCAGTCGTTCACTCCCGTCAGTGGAGGACTACCATTCGGAGGAGGCGCTCCAGTCGGAAGTGAACCGCCTTCCTCCCAGGTGCGGCAAATGGTGATGCCAGACAGAATGCGATGGGTCTACCTGGATCCTCAGGTGCAGGTTCAAGGGCCCTTCACCGGTCTCGAGATGAACGACTGGTACAAGGCTAATTTCTTCACGCCTGATCTCCGAGTCAAAAAGGTGGAAGACCCCGAATTTGAGCCGCTGGGCCAGCTCATCAGGCGCATCGGCAACTCTCGCGAGCCATTCCTCGTGCCTCAGATCGGGATTCCCCATGGACCGGCGAGCCAGGCTGGACCGTTCACCCCCACAAGCAACAGCGGCGGAGGTGTCGTGCCACCACTCAGCGGCGTCTTTCCGAGCTTCGGCAGAACCCTGACTGCTGAGGAACAGAACAACCTCGAGCGACGCAAGCAGGAGGAGCAATACCTGATGGCCCAGCAAAGAGAGTTCATGATGCGGCAGCAAGCCATGTCCAAGTTTCAGATACCCGGCTCGGGATTGCAACATCATTCCAGCGCCCAAAGCCTCCAGAGCCAGCCCAGCTTCGGCAGCATGGCCTCACCCATTGGGCACCCTTCACAGCAGCAGCAACAGCAGCAGCAGCCACCCCCTATCGGCTCGATGCCGCCTGGCGGCTTTCTCGACCATTCTGGGGGAGCCCAGAGCGGCATGCGCCCCGGCGCGCTGGGAAACGGCGACAGTGGTCGGCCCGATGACCTCGTGAACCTCACCTCTGCCGAACGCCAGGTTCTTGCATCGTTACAAGTCTCTACCGGCATTGATTTGGATGCACACCAGCAACGGGGCATGTTTCCAGGCGATGTCAATCTGAAATCTAGCTTGCCCGGAACGGACCAACTCTCGGAGGATGCCGATGGTTTCAGGGAGCGTCTGCAGGAGTTCGAGGACCTTCGTGCCCAGATTGATGCGGAGCAAGCTGCCAAGGAAAACAAGGTGCAAGGTGATATTTCGCAAGCGGCGGCTACTGCTCACCATGTCCCCACCACGAAAGCCGCTGCAGCATCAGCGCTTTCTGGGAAGGCGGGCAAGGCCAGCAAGAAGAAGCACGCTGAGGATGCAGCCCTCTCCCTCACCCAGCAGGTGCAACAGGCTCAGGCAGCGGCGGCTGCAGCCTCCCAACCAATGGACCCCGACATGCCAATGCCGTTCCCTCCTCCTTCGTCCTCAACGCCTTTGCCGGCGCCGACTGCTCAGCGAGTTCGCTCTAACCTCCCAGAGCAATACAGCCGGTCTCAGAGCGGGACGCCGGACGTGACCCAGCCTCCTCCGCTGGCACCATGGGCAAAGGACGCCGGCCAAGATGGGCCGAAGGGACCAAGCCTCAAGGAAATTCAAGAGGCAGAAGCTCGAAAGGCGGCCAAGGCCGAAGAAGCCGCCGCCGCCATGCGCAAGGCCGCCATCGAGCAGGAGACCGCATTGTTGCGTGAAAGGGAAAGGCAGGTCGCTGCGGCGGCGGCGGCCGGCCTTCCCGCAACAAGCACCTGGGGTCATGGCTCTCCCGTCTCCTCAGCTAGCCCCTGGGTCAAGCCTGGCTCTGCAAAGGCCCCTACTCCGACCGCTTCGAACGTCACTGCATCCTCGAGCAAGAAGACTCTAGCTGAGATCCAGCGCGAAGAGGAACTTCGTAAGCAAAAGGCGAGGGACACCGCCGTTCAGTCTGGTTCCCCGGCCCCCAGCGTACCCTCCAAGAGCTACGCGAATCTCGCCGGCAAGCCTAATCAAAGTCCCGCCACTGGGGCTCCGGCAGCCGCCCCGCCCCCGGGAAGTGGTTGGGCCACAGTCGGTGCCGGTGGCAAAGTCAGAATACCAACCGGACCGTCGTCAGCCCAAGGACGATCCCTGAGCACAAGCAACGTCAAGTCGCCAGTCCCACCCGCCAAGCCCGTCGCCCCATCCCCTGCTATCCCTAGCATTTCCAATGGCAACGCAGCCAGCGCTGCCATGGAGGAGTTTGGCAAGTGGACTCGCCGAGAGCTTTCGCGAGGCATCACGAGCGCCGACAGTGAGTTGATTCCCTCCGCACCTTATATCCTCATCTTTTACTCATATTTCGCAGTTTCCGACTTCCAAGCCGACCTGGAAGCGCTCCCTCTCGACACTGGCATCATTGCCGACGCTGTGTACCTCAATTCCAAGACCATGGACGCGCGGCACTTTGCCGAAGAGTATGTCCGGCGCAAGAAGCTTGCAGAGAAGGGCGTCGTCGAGAAACAGCCTCTCTCGGACAGCACCAAGCCAGCCGGCCCGGCAGGTGGTTGGTCCGAGGTGGCTAAGCGGAGCGGCAGCACGCAGCCCAAGGAGAATGAGAGCGCTGGCAGCATTCAGGGTGCAGGCTTCAAGGTGGTGCCGAGCCGAAAGAAGGGCAAGAAATAGAACGGCTTGCCCTTTGATGTGTTGAGGCAGCGCCGAGCATAAGAAAAGCTTCCATCCTGCTAATTGTGATCTCGACCTCTCAGAGTGTCTATCAGCCTGTCATGAGCTGCTGAAGCTGTCGGGCTTGCTTGGAAGACGCATGGGGAGTGGTGATGTTGAGTTCTCGCCTGCGAGAGCTTCTTTGGGTTCGAGTACCGCTGCGGCAACGATGGCTGCTGGTGAGCTTATGGAGGGAAAGGCGTCGTAAAGTTGGAGCGCTTGCGCTTTCGACAAATTTCGACAGAACAGCGGACAGAACTGCTTGGTTGAGCCATGCAGCATAGCATGGTGGCTCGTCCGCTTCCTAGCGTGGCATGAGATGTATGTTTATGCAGCAGCAATGACGAGTTGATATGTACCACACATGCAGCGCGGTGTGAGAAGCGCAGTTTCGAGACGAACACGTCGCTCTCTACGCGGTGGTGATGCTAACGATGAGAACAATTTTGCCTTCGCACGGTGATGAGCGCCTTCTTCGATGCGGAGGACCGCGGATCAAAACGAGGTCATCTCGACATTGCGTAGACTTGTGGTATCATTTCCGTGCTAGTCTGGCCCAGCCTTGAACGCGCCATCTATGTAGATCTATGCATCATCATCGTCGTCGTTGTCGTCGGCATCATTCCCTTCAGCCGCCCTTCTATTTTTCAACCTTGAGCCCCTCCATGATGCTCTCCAGCGTCTTCCACCCGTCGCTGCCCTCCCAATTCTCCTTGCCGCGACCCATAACGCTGCGCACGGCGCTCCTCGCCTTTCCTCGCCATCGCGCCCCGATGGTCTCAACGTCTGGGCCCCAGTTCTCGAGGACTGAGACCAGCTCGTCAGTCCGCTTCACGACCTCGGTCCAGGCTGCCTCATCCGCCGTCCAGTCAGAGCCTGCCGAATCTCCGGGAAGGAGTCCCGCACCCCCGCTGCCGGACGACCCGACCGCTGCGCGCCAGGCGCGCTCCGAGGCTTCGATGGCGCCAACATAGTCTCGCCGCCAGGTGCGGAGGCGTGCCACGAGCGCCCAGAGCTCGGAACGTTTGGTGATTAGTGGCACAATCTCTTCTTCGATCAGTCGCGTCACGAGCCGCTCCATGGTTCCTCGGGCGGGCTCGTACACGCCGGTCGCAGCGTCCTTTTCCTTGACGAGGACTTCGTCCTGCAAGAGCGCCGAGACTAAGTCTGCGTCGATGGCCTCTTCGCTCTTGCGGATGCGGAGGATGTGCTTGAAGGCAAGGACAATCTGCGGCACGGAAGGAGGCTGCATGCGCGATGCCAGCGTAAGCACATTGTCCCAGATGCGCCAGTTGTCGTGGGCAATGGACGCGCCCTTCTTGTAAGCCGCGAGAGCCTGAGCGAGCAGGGTGCCAAGATCGCGAGACGTCCCCGTAGCCGGTGTGAGGTCGACGTCGCTCTCCTCAGCATCAACGTCTTGAGGAGCCGTGTCACCCTTGCTGTCGCCGTCCTTGGCTCTGGCAATCTCTTCGCAGTACAAGCTCCACAGAGCACTTCCCAAGTTGCTCCATGTCCTTGCGTCCTCGCCTCCCGCGGTGTCGGTCGCACTAGTGATGGAGCGATTGAATGCTTCTGCGGCGTCCTCAAACTTGCCCAGACGCAAGCTGATGTCGCCAAGGCGGCTCCATATCTCTGGATTTTGTCGGTTGACGGTCGCGGCCAGCTTGTACGCCTCCTGGGCCCTGTCCCAGTCCTTTTGCTGCAGGTAGTACTCGCCAAGCGACTTTTGTGCTCGGGCATATCGACGCTTGGAAATTTCCCAAGCCCGTTCGTAATGGCTCGGGTTACTCTCGAGGTCGCCGAGAATGCACCATAGCCGAGCAGCGTTTGGTGGTGGTGGAGTCCGCTCCGGGCCTGAATGATCCTTTACCTTGAGAACTGTGGCGTCTTCAACGCCCTCGTCATCAGGACCAGTCAAGACCGAGGCGTCGTCTCCAGACCGGTGGAAAAGCCGCCATCGAACGATAGCCTTGGCCTTTTCTTCCCCACCACTGCCTCGACCATCTGCGTCGTCGATGGCTCCGGCGCTAGCCAGACAGAGAGCCACTTCGGCCCATAGGCGAAGGCGTTTGAAGATTTCGAGAGCGGAAGAGAGCGACCCGACACCAGCCCATGCGTAGGCCAGTTCGGATTCGAGATGCCATCGAGGTGGTGTGCAAAGTGCGTGGATATGGCGGAGTCGTATGTGGGCTGGGGCAGATTCCGATGCTTTGGGGGCTGGCAAGAATGAGGTGGGAGCCTGGCTTTTGGCTGCGGCGTCCTGTCCCGGCGCCATCACTTGAATAGTTGGTACATCTACCGCCCCGGATTCCTTGGCTTGCTCCTCAGGCTGCTTTGGGGCGCTTGAGGTGTCAGTGAGGACCTGATCCGCGACCGCTTGGAGTTGGAGAACACCGCGCTCCATAGTCCTGCTTCTGTGGACCTCTATTCTGGAGCGCACCAACAGGGCCTGGGTATAAATTTGCCAGTTTGTAGACTTATCCGCCAGGACACGGACGGCAAACGGAAGTATCTCCTCGGAGGTCAACGTGTCAACGGGCGAGAAAGCATCCTTGATGGTGGCTTCGGTGAGCAGAATGATTTGGTCGAGAGGAGACAGCTGCGGCTGGTCGTCCGGAGATAGATCAGCTAGACTGGGTGGAAGATCGACAGCCTCGGTCTTGTTCTCATTGTTGTCCGCGGTAAAATGTATCTCCTCCAAGAGAGTATCGTTATTCAGCTGCAGCGCATCCGGTTTGGCATCATCTTCGCCGTCCTCGGTAACGGCGGTATCCTTTTCACCAGCACTTCGAGCAAACACAACCAGCTGACTGGTGCTCTTCTCCTGAAACCTGGTCCTCTTGCCGAGTGCGCCGGACAGCGCATACTTGAGGCCACTGACCTGAGTCGCGTCCCTGAGGGCGTCTTTAGCTTTTCCATATCGGCCGAGTAAGATGAAGTTGTTGGCCGCCTCGACGAGGAACTGGACTCTTTCTTCGCGGCTCCATGTTTCGGCCGTCGACCAGACTTCCTCGCCGGCAATCTGCGGCAACAGAGCATCCATGGAGACAATGATGTCGGAAGCCAGGATGGGTACTTCGCTCCATTGTGAGCTCTTGGTGAAGTTGGATCCGGGGCCCAGGCTAGGCTGCGTGAGCAGCTTGTAGTGCCAGATATTGATCCGCAGCCTCATCCACGCGACGCTGTACTTGCCAGCCTTTCCTGAGTACGGGGATTCCACCTCCAGAACAGACTCGCTCTCGCCGGCCAGGGCGCATACGAAAGCATATCTTGCTAGAGAAAAGAGCTCCAGGTATGGGATATGAGCGTAGGGAGAGATGCCATCCACTTCGAGGTGCCCGAGACAGGCTCTACGGAGCCGTTGAAGAACCGAGGAGAGTGGAAAGACGTTGTTATCGGCGCTGCGGTCGGTGGCCTCCCAGACCTTGACAAAACGATTCTGCACGGAGGCAATATGATCGGTGGGGAGGGTTGGGCCGGTGACATTCGCTTGCAGGAAAGCATCGAAGGCAGCAAGCCCGACGGCCAGAATCTCGGCGGCGGAGGCCACTGGGCCGGCGAGTGTAGAAGAGGGAGCATCTGAGCCCGGCGCCGAGCCTGCAAACGAGGAGACGGCGATCTGGGAGAGGAGACCCTCCATCAGCTTGCCAGCCACCTCGCCATTTGACAGGACAGAGAGGGCGCGCGGAGCATCGCCGTGGCTCTCAGGCGGGTAGGTTGTCGTGTCGTCGGTCGTTCGCGTGTCGGGGCCGAGGCTCCGGCCGGCGACGTCCATGGCCACCGCTGAAGCTTTGTCGCTCAACATCTACAAAGCAGGCAGGCGAGCGAGTCTTGAGAGACTGGAACGAAGCGCAAACCAGGTGGCTCTCGACGATGCGTTGAGCAGATGCCAGAAAAAAAGTTGGGGCCGGAAAATCCTGGTGCGACAGGATGCAGGCTGGTTCGCACCTTCCGCAGAAGCTCCTTTTCAGGAACCTGGATCGAGCGCGGAACCAGCAGGATCTTACAGCAAGGAACCCTCTCTACGCCCTTTTTACACAGTATCACAAGTATCGCAAACTAAGTAATCTGGCAGAGGCGTGCACGATACGATGAACTCAGGAGACGACTTCTTGTGCGCCCGCCTGCGCTGGTGGGGGCGGGGCAGCAGCTTTGGAGGGGTAATTCCGAGGCCGGTTTGCGAATATCGACTACCTGCGCCAGCGCGAGTCTCGAGCGAGCGTTGAGACGGACATATGAGTGACGCAGACAAATGTGTACGTGCAATTGAGGTCACGCATATATCTGTCGACACGCAAGAAAGAATGTCAGGGGAGCTGCGCGACGACCAGCAGAAAGCGCAACTTCGAAGCAGCATCGGACCTTTGCAATAATTGATAGGTAGCCTGGTAATATGAGATTGTACCCAGCAAGTCACGCAATTTGGCTCTCAAATGCACATTGCTCTTTTCCGTTAACCCCTGTGCATGCTGCACTCCTGTTTGATCTTGCCATGCAGTTGCCGGCCTTCAAGGGCACTCATCCGCCTCTCCCAGCCTCCCCCTTTCAGACACCGTCGGGGCACCGGCGCCTGGGATGGAAGGGCCCTGTCTGGCAGTCCGTAAGCGCCTGGGTCCGCCAGTGCCAAACGTCCAGACAAACGGAGCGATTCAGAAGGCTAGCTTCGGGACATCAATCGCCGCTCGCATCAGGCAAGGATTCTCGCGTTACCGCCTGTTAGGGCGGAAAAGTTTCTGCCTTTGGCCCCCACTGTGCGCCTCCCACCACAACCTTACTCGCGCAGAGTTTGCGCCGACTCAAGCGCACTGTACCTGATAACAAGTGGCCGCAGCAAACGGTTGGTCAGACGGACGGCCAGGATGGCATGCTAATTACACACTACTTTGCTGTAGCCTGCGAATTTGCCTCTTCAGGAGCAAAGTCACGCGACAGCCACCGCCCGAGGCTCAGCTCAATCCGCCGGCAGCGAGAGCAGTGGGCGAGGCGCCAATCAGCGACACGACTTTGCCCATGGTGCAAAATCTGAATGCGCCCGCACATGATGCGCGGATGTCGCCAGTACGACACGACTGAAGGTCCACCTTGGAAGCGTTTCGTCTCAACGGGGCGAAGTGCTCAACACAAAGTGGCATGTTTGGCACGTTGGAGACGTCGGGGCCACATTTTGACCGTTGGCCAACTCCAACGAGCTGCTTGGCGGTGAAAGTTCCGCCCCAAGCTACCTAGGTACCACCTGCGGAGTAAAGAGAATCATTGCTCTTGCGCAGCGGCATCATGTCGTACGCCAAGGACGGGTCGCTGCGGCAGTCTTGGCGTTGCCTTTTCCCCCCGTCTCTTTTCAGGCAAAGGGACTGGTTTCCGAATGGCATCTACGAACGTACTTGTAAAAGGGCATGCATGGCCAGTGCGAAAGCCACGTGCCGGCCCGTGACCCGTGAGTCTGACACAGTCTGCGCATATACATTGACCACCCATGTGTAATAGAACCTGGTCCAAGTTATTCACGGACCTGCCTATTCTCAGGGCCGGAGAAGCGCAAACTACGCGATCACTCTTTTCGGCACCGTCTTTGCCCAAGCCATGCCAGTACCGGTCGTTCTGCAAGCCATCAAGCTAGCGGCTCCCCCGCCCTGCTGATTGGCTGCGCGCGTGGTCAGCGCAACCGACATAAAACGTCGGACAGGGCGCGTCGCAACGAGCCCTGAAGTGGAACGATAAACGCCAGAGCCAAGGCTGCGGGCAACGCGATAGACTGTCCAATTGACTGCGCGAAATAAGGCGAGGCGGGGCGACTCCGTACTGGCCGCGGAATTCCCTTGTGCGGATCCTGAACAGGTCGATGTTCATGACGTCATTGAGACAGAGCTGGATGCTGCGTTTGTACGAGTAGGCGGGCTTACTGTATTAGCAGACATTTGCGGCATTAGCATGAGCTGAAGTGATCCTCTACTCGTACCCTGTAGTTCACTGAGCTGGCGGTCCCCTGCTGCTCTCAGAGCCCCACGCCCCGTTTAAGCCTTTGCTCGTGAAGAAACCCTTCCTCAGTATACACGAAGCACTATAACCGGCAGAGGCGAAGCTCGCTCGCGACCTGCCGGCCACTTGCACACCGAACCAATACCTGCGTTGGTGGATGGCCGTGGTGTTGTCACTGCCGCGGGCAAATCTTTCGTAAGGATGGTTTTGCCGGGGCTCGGCCTCACCGTTTACGACGGGCCGGATGTCGCCTGAGTGGCTAGGCCACGCCGTCCGGACCCGCAGCGGGGCACATGGAAAACTCGAGGATGGCATGAATGGATGCATGCGAAACTGCAGCCTGATCGAGTCGCAGTCGAAAAGGCGGCGCGAGCGCTATGCCCTGTCGCCCCATAGCAGTGGCCAGCGGCCAGCCACATGGCGGCCAAGCAGAGCCCACTACACCCTCCGCGGTATTAAAGTGTCGACTCGGTCCATGTCAATTGGCGACGATGGCGAAGCGATACCATGCGCAATTACGTAGTTGGCCTAGGCCATGTAGGCGTGGTGTTGGTCCAAATCCGCTCCTCGCAGACCCCAGCCAGAGGTCGTACTCGTCAAGTACCTAGGCAAATCCCTACGGTCCTTGGAACCCCAAATCTCAACGAAGCAATGGGCAACTGTTCCTGATCGGGATGCGGAGAAATCCCACGGCGAAGCTCATGCTGCTGCTCCTTGTGCCGTGGCATTGGCGGGGAGGCTGTGAAGCAGGGGACATGTCTGTACTGTATTGTTCCCCGTCTGGGACCCTGAGCCTTGCATCCACCGTTGACCTTGCACGAGGCTGCGCCAAAGCGTTATGGAGAGGCACGGCTACTAGCACAGTGCAGGGTTCCATGGGCGGCCTGTGGGGATAATAAGGGTGAGGATGACACGAGCCTCGAGGGAGAGGAACCTCTGGGATATCGGCCAGCCTGGATCGATTCGAGGACGGCAGGTTTCGGGCCACAGTCTGCGCCGTAGCCAATGCGGACATTCAGGAACATAAGCACCCGAAGATAGTCACGAGCAAGGAAAACAAAGAATCACGATAGAAGCCGGGACGAAGACATGGAGGCGGCGGAAGGGTAGGTAGTGTGGATGCCGTCTTGGGAGACCCCCACTCAGGCAACGACGACATGCTGCAAGTACATAGGCTGATCTTACATCTAAAGGCCGCATATTACTATCTCTGTAGGTGTAGAGTCTCGTACTTTTGACGTTGCTGCCCGCGGCCAAGCGGTCACTGTTGGCGGCGGCGACGGTGTAATGAATGGCCTGCCGATGCTCAGGGCCGGACGCAGTCGAGATAAAGGTGGTGGCTGGCTAGCAGCTGAGTGCGACCACTGACAACATCCAACTACGAAAGTGACACATGGCGCCCGGCGCCCATGCACGCTCCTCTTAACAGTGCAGCGCTTGTCTGCTGCGCAACGCTGACTGCTTACGCCAATCCTTCACGTCGGCGAGGGCAGAATTGATGGTTTGGAGGCTGGACATCAGCGGCAGCAGCAGCAGAGCGGATGCGCACCGCACCGCATGCAGTGTGTGCAGCTGCGCAGCGGTACATTGGCGGTACCAGCTCTGGTTAGTTTGGTGGTTGCGCCTCGTCGAGTGCCGGTGCCCTGGTCGCGATGAGCGAAAAAGAGGGCCGCAAGCGACAGCAGAGAGAGCAAAGAGCAAAACCGCCGAAACCCAAAACGCCAAGTCCACCCAAGCCGTTGGCCGCCAGTCGCAGCAGGTGGTACCATGTACTGAGTACCCGCAGAGTAGCGTGCCAGCCCTGGCCCCACATCGGACGGACCGTCCGCCTCAATCCCTCGCCGTTCCGTTCTCGTTCGCATCCTTTGTGTGTGTGTGTGCGAGCGAGCGATGGATGCCACCGACAGCCCGTCCTGGGCTTTGGCAGGGCAGGGTACCTTGCCTGGTCCCTCCTCGGTCCTTGAATGGTGCGAGGTGCTACTACAACATCTGCTGGACCCGACGTATATACCACCCGCGTCCCTCCCGTCGCTCCTGCTTCCCTCTCCCGGGATCCCTTCCTTGTCTTTGTCTCCTTCCCTCTCCCCCATATCCCCCATCCTCCTTGATCCATATCATCGTCTCTCTTCTCCTCCTCCTCCGCACTACCCCAGCGTCACTTATACTCCACCTCCCGTGTGAGTGAGAGCCGTTTCCGTCGAAGCTTCTGCTTTGCGACAAGGCACAGGGAGAATTTGGCATTGGGTGTATCGGGCGCATTCGCCAATCTCCCTTCAACCGCCATCATGGCGACCACAGACGAGGAGAAGCAGTCCACCAAGCTCGAGGTGCCAGGCTCTCCCGAGATTGGCGCTGTCGTCAACAGCCACCTCGGTGACAATGCCGACGACCTCCACCGCCGCCTCAACAACCGCCAAATCCAGCTCATCGCCATTGGCGGCTCCATTGGCACCGCCCTCTTCGTCAGCATCGGCAATGGCCTGGCCACCGGTGGCCCTGGGTCCCTGCTCATCGCCTACACCCTCTACCCCATGGTTCTCGCTTGCGTCAACAACTCCATCGCCGAGATGACAGTCCTCATGCCCGTCTCGGGCGGCTTCATCCGTCTTGCCGGACACTGGGTCGACGACGCCTTTGGCTTCATGGCCGGCTGGAACTTCTTCCTCTATGAGGCGCTGCTGATTCCCTTTGAGATCACTGCCTTGAATTTGGTGCTGTCTTTCTGGGAGCCCAAAATGAAGGAGCCCGGCCCAACTGCTGGTATCTGTGCTGCCGTCATCCTCTGCTATGCGTAAGACATCATCCTCTCCAGGTGAGGTACAAGAGCTGCATCGGCCCCGCCCGTCCTTTGGCCAAGGAGTCGTCTGTACTCGTGGGCAGGCCGCCACCTCTCTTCCTCACCTCCCTCACCCTCTTTGCCGAAACAAGACCGCATGCTAAACCTTTTCCCTGTGAATTGTAGTGCTGTGAATATCCTTGCTGTGCGTGGATATGGTGAGGCTGAGTTCTGGCTTTCCGGAGGAAAGGTCATCCTCATCTTCATCCTCTTCTTCTTCACCTTTATAACCATGCTCGGAGGCAATCCCAGCCACGACCGCTATGGCTTCCGGTACTGGAATGACCCCGGTGCTTTCGCCGAATACCACACCCAAGGTGCGCTCGGCCGCTTCGAGGGCTTCCTCGGAGCCTTGTGGAACGCCTCCTTCGCCGTCGTCGGCCCCGAGTACATTTCCATGGTGGCCGCAGAGGCCAAGCGCCCGCGCATCTACATCAAGGCTGCCTTCAAGACCATCTACTGGCGGTTCGGTATCTTCTTCTTCGGCAGCGCTCTGGCCGTCGGCATCGTCATCCCGTACAACAACCCGACGCTCCAGGCGATTCTGCGTGGCGAAGCGGAGAGCGGCACTGCCGCCTCTTCGCCATATGTCATCGCCATGCAGAACATGGGCATCCAGGTGCTTCCCCACATCGTCAACGCCCTCATGTTTACGTCCATTTTCTCGGCCGGCAACACGTACACGTACTGCGCCACCCGCTCGCTCTACGGTTTGGCACTTGAAGGTCGCGCACCGCGCTTCCTGCGCAAGTGCTGGAGCAATGGCGTCCCAATATACTGTTTCTGCGTCGTCATGTGCTTCCCGCTGCTGTCTTTCCTGCAGGTTGGCAACGGCTCGGCCAAGGTTCTCGACTGGCTCGTCAGCCTCATCACGGCAGGTGGCATCATTGACTATATGGTCATGTCCATCACCTTCCTCTTCTACTACCGCGCGTGCAAGGCGCAGGGCATCGACCGCAAATCGCTGCCGTACTACGGCTGGGGTCAGCCGTACTGCGCTATCATCGCCTTGTTCGTCCAGACGCTCGTTGTCCTTTTCTACGGCTACGGGGCGTTTACGCCGTGGAGCGTCGACAGCTTTTTCCGACACTACACCATGCAGATTGTGGCCCCGGTCCTGTTCATCGGCTGGAAGCTCTTGAAGCGCACCCGCTTTATCCGGCCCCACGAGACCGACCTCGTGTGGCAGCGCCCGACTATCGACCGCTACGAGGCGAGTTTCACTCGTCCGCCCGTGGGCTTCTGGGCAGAGATGCTGCGTCTCGTGGGCATCGGCCGCAAACAGAAGAAGGATGTGCTGGACACCTGAGCTGGCGGCCCTTGTCGAAGCATGATGCAGAGGGAGAGACCACTCTTCTCACCTCTTGACGCCGGCTTCTTCCTCCCTTTTTTGCATTGGCTTGACGGGATTTGTGCATTTCCGTGTGAACTGGAATATGCTGCTATGACGTGCATGGACATGGCTTGTGTGTGAAGTGACTTGTTTCAACTTCTGGTATAGAATTTCTTTTGGTTTAGAAGCGACCCAACGGCTGCCGGGCTTGAGTCGTAGCTCGGGATCTATTATACCCCCCCCGGACAGACATGAAAGGACGAATATTGAACGTTACTCCAGTTGTATGGCTATAAGTGTGAATGGCTGCTTGTCTGCATACATCAAGTTGCAGAAATGCGATTATGGTTGTAGAATATGATGTGTCAACAAGCGCAAAGTTGTCGGACCGTTACTCGTTGATTGTGCATCGTGCCTTTGATAATGGAGATGTGGAGGAAGACACCGCAACATCTCACATGGGTCTCCGCCAAGGTAGACTGTATTGTATCAGGCTCCGCCGTTATGTGCCAGGATGAATGAAAGCCCTTTACCAGATCTGTTTCCGATGCCTCACCATGCTGAAGGTTCCGAGTGTCGACACGAGGGCCATGGGTTGCCATCATCAATGGGAAGGGACATGGATAACAGCTACGAGCCCCCAGCCAGCCAGTCCAGCCACTTGACAACAACTCCCCAGCACCTCGAGACCCAGGTATCCGCTCGGCCCGGAACCACACGGCGAAAGCAAAGGAGCAGACAAACCGCCAGCCATTCATCGCAGATCTACACAGCCCTCTCAACACAGCATAGGCAATCTACTCGACAGGCAGCATCTGCACGCCCGCTGCCGTCAGCACTCAACGTCATGCCCTCGACGCCCAAGTACAGAAATCGTGTTTGCGCTACTGCTTCCACGTACATGTCGAAACGGGGCGTCCTCTGTCCAAGCCATGTGCGTAAGTTCAATCCACGGCGTCGACGCTAAGGACGTCACGTGCATTATTTCCGCTTTCGGAAATGCGACACTTTTGGGAAGAGCGCCGCCAGTCAGGGCTGGCCTACCCTAGAGGCCCTATAAGCTCTGGCCTCGCCGACCATGACGTTGGGCAAAAGGCGTTCTGAAATGTAATCGTTGTACCTCTTATCCGTCGTGTGGATAAGTGACAAACATGATTTTTTCTTTACAGATGCCTCGAAGTCAGACTGCTTTGAGAGGGCTGCAGCAAATGGGCCGACGTCCGTAGAGGGGTGATTAAATGCCACTGCCTCAACTCGACGACTCAGCTTTCAAAAGGCAAAGGTACCAAGCACGAAATGTGCAGTTACATAACTTGTAATGACATTGGGCAGTCTGCCGTCTATCTTCATCCCCGGCCCAGTGGCCTCGAAAGCCTCAGCGCTTTCGGGATCCTCCAATCCCAATCGCGCCTTGCCCCGAGCTCCCCAGGCACAACGTCTAACAGAAGGCCTTCTATTGGTAGCCCCATCATGAAACCATTCCCAGAACGCAATTCACAACTTTTGTTCTTTTACCAACCCGCGCATGAGCAACCAAGGAAAATTATAAAATACGTGGTATTGTCGTAAGAGAATGAAGAGAACGCTCGTCAGAATGCAGCGCCGCGGGCATGATTCGTTCAGAGATCGTCCTCGTCGCTGAAAACCTCCTCACCGCGCTTGCGGCGGGCCATGCGGTCTGTGAAAAACAGTTAGCCTCAAGCTCGAGTATGATGAAAACATGCCGGAGATGGAAAACGTACCCTTCTTCTTCTTGCGAGCCTCGGAAGAAGTCAGCTTAGCCTTCTTCTTGGTGGTAACAATCTTGTTGCCCATAGCATCGAACTTGTCCTCCTCATCGTCGCCATCAGCCTTGAGGCGGGGGCCAGAGCCCTGGCCGCTGACCCAGTTGTGACCAGAGGGAGTCATCTTGCCGTCCATGACGGCCCAGACCTCCTCAGTCAGGTCCTTGGTGAACTCGGCAGAGTGAGTAATGATGATGACACCACCCTCAAACTTCTTGAGAGCCTTGGACAGGGCACCCAGGGAGTCGCGGTCGAGGTAGTTGGTAGGCTCGTCAAGGACGATAAGATGAGGGCGCTGCCACGAGCAAGCGGCCAGGACAGTCTTGACACGCTGGCCACCAGACAGACCACGCATGCGCGAGTGAGAAACCAGCTCGGCGTCCAGGCCGAAGTTGGCGCAGTGCGTCTCAATCTCCTTTCGGACCAGGGGGCGGAACTGACCAGAGGCCAGGGCCTCCTTCATGTCGACATCGGCGACCATCTTCTGGTGAGAAGCCAGGAGCTCATTTCGCGGCAACCAGACGTTGTCGGCCGTCATCATGGGAGTCCAGCGCTCGCCCTTGGGCATGCCAACGTTCTCGCCCAGGGCGAACGAGCACTCGTACTCGTAGCTGTTCTTGAACTTTCTGCGGGAGTGGATGCCAATGATGCGACGCTGAGAGCCCTCAATGTTGAAGATCTTGTCCATGGCCTTCTCATCGGCCTCGGTGATGACCTTGTTGGCTCGGTCCATGGTCTCACGATCCTCGCCGGTCTGGAAACGCCACTGAATGTACTCGGAAGGAGTGCTGTCCAGATGGTTGTCGATGTGGGCGAAAGCGTGCTGCTTGATGTAGGCGATACGGATGTTCTCGTGCTGGTAGATCTCACCCTGGGTGGGGATGAGCTCACCGGTGAGGACATTGATCAAAGTCGACTTGCCGGCACCGTTGGGGCCAATGACGGCAATACGGGAGCCGAGAGAGCACTGGAAGGTGATGTCCTGGATCTGAGGCTTCGACGTGCCGGGGTACTGGAAGGACATCTTGGTAGCACGCAGGATGGCCTTGGCCTTGGTCTTGACACCCTCAAGGAAACCGGGCTCGGGGAAGCTGAACTCCATCTCGGAGGCACCAAGCTCGTAGTAGGACTTGGCAGACGGAAGTCGCTTGACGAACTCGGCCAGGTTACCACGGTAACGCTTGAGCTTGAAGCGCTCGTAGTGGACAATGTGCTGGCAGACGTTGTCGAGGAAGGAGGAGTCGTGAGAGACGATGATGGACGTGCAGGGAGAGTTGGTGAGGTACTCCTCAAGCCACTTTACGTTCTTGACATCCAAATGGTTGGTGGGCTCGTCGAGAAGCAGGATATCGGGGGCCTCGAAGACGGCACGGCACAGAGCCAGCTTCATCTTCCAACCACCGGAGAGGGCAGTAATCTCGCCCTTGACCATGGTCTCGGTGAAGCCGAACTCGTTCAGCTGCTTCTCGACGTCGGCCTGAGTGGTGGTAACGCCGGCCTCAACAAGCTTCTTCATGGTCCAGTCGATGGTGGTCATCTCAGTGTCAGCGGAGTCGAGGTCGTGCTCGACGAAGACGGTCTTGACCTCGCTCTGCTTAGGGAAACCCTCAACCTGCTCGTTGTTGATGGCGCGCATCAGAGTAGACTTGCCAGAGCCGTTGGGGCCGCAAAGACCGTAGCGCTGGCCACGCTTGAGACGCAGGTGAGTCTGGTTGAGGAGGATCTTGGCACCGTAAGCAAGAGAGAAGGTGCAGTTGCAGAGGTCCTCGCCCTCCTCGTCGTCGGCCTCACCCTCGGCCTCCTCAGCGGCACCAGGAGAGGCACGCTTGCGCAGGGTCTCAATGACGCTCTCGGCGTTGTCAAT
This sequence comes from Tolypocladium pustulatum, assembly GCA_024340155.1. Taxonomy (NCBI): domain Eukaryota; kingdom Fungi; phylum Ascomycota; class Sordariomycetes; order Hypocreales; family Ophiocordycipitaceae; genus Tolypocladium; species Tolypocladium pustulatum. The sequence continues at coordinate 116,187 of JALHBY010000196.1, read as the reverse complement.
GCCAGTGATGACGGCGACGTAAGGCTTCAGGTTCTCGACCCAGATCATGGCCTCGGTCTCCTTCTCATCAACGAGCTGACCAGCCACGGCAGCGATGTACTCGGCGACAGGGCCCATTTTCTCGAGGTAGTTGGCGTACTTGCCGGACAGGACCTCCTTGAGCTTGCCGAGGACGACGTTGAGGTCGCCATCGTTGCGTGCCTCGGGAATCTTGCCGTCCTTGATGTCGCCGACACGGGTGAGGGTGTCGAGGGCCTGCTTCGTCTTCTCACGGGCCTCGGGATCAGCCAGGTTGTCGTAGTTCTTCTGCAGGCCGGGCATCATCTTGGGCAAGAAAGGAGCGACAATGTTGGGGTCGTCGACGAGCTTGCACATGTTATCGACAATGACAGCAGTCTTTCGCTTGATGGCAGTCTCGCGCTCGGCCAGACCACGGTCCAGCAGGGGAACCATGAGGGCCAGGGTGGGCTCCTGGACCTCGGTGACGAAGGTGGTGGCACCGAGCAAGTGGACGGTCTCGGGGACGTTCTCAGGCTTGGCGATACACTTGATGAGCTCGGGAATGAAGCGCTCGATATCCTTGTTGACGATCAACTGGCAAATCTGCTCCATGGTCTGGTAGGCGCGCTCCTTGACCTCCTTCTTGGTGTCCCACATGGACTCGGAGATGACGGGGATCAGCTCAGGGACGCGGTAGGCAAGCTGAGCAGGGGCGTTCTTGACAAGAGTGTCAATGAAGTCCAGGGCAGCCATCTTCTCAGGCCACTTCTGGGCGTTGCGGATAGAGTCCATGATGGGCCGGAGGGCGGCCTTGACTGAGTTGCCATTCAGGCCGCTGGCGATGGCGTCAACGGCAGCGGTGGCGGCATTCTTTACGGCGGTGATCTTGTCACCAACCGCAGCCAGAAGGCTGGGCAGGAGAACGACGAGATAGGGCTCGACGCTAGCAGAAGTCTCGGAGTGGGAGGCGATGGCGGCAACAGCCGTGCAGGCCCGCTCCCTGGCGAGAGCATCCTTCTTGTTGCTGAGCTGCTTCTGGATACCATCGATGGTCCTGCAGGAAATGCGATGTAAGCCTCTGTGCAATGCACCAACTTCGCCTCACGTCATGGGGGGTTCAAGCGCCGAGACAATGCGACTTCGAGCGACAGCAGCAGCGAAGCGTGGTATTTTTTGGGGGGTGCAGCAGGGGGATTTTGGGACGCTTGGCTTAGTGACCAGCTGGGAAGGCGGGGTGTGCGATGGGCCCCAAAAAAGTTTTTTCCCCCAAAACCACCCCGGCTGGTGTGCGTTGGAGGCGAGGCGAGACGGCAACAGGGGGAAAAATGTACTCACTTGGTAGGAACGTCCTGATCCTCGATGCGACCATTGATGAAGCTGGCCAGCTCGTTGGCAGACTCCTTCATCTCGGCGGCATCCTTGGAGACGGTGAGCCTCTGGAAGAGCTCGTCCAGGACCTTGATCGACCCTGCGTTCTCGGAAGGCATGGTGTCGGTGTAGATTCGGGTATTAGTCGTGGAGGAGGGTTTGTCGTGTCTAGGACTCGATCTCTATAAACGATGCAACGTCTATCGAGATGTGTCGGGATGGTCTATCGTGAAGAAGCCCACAGAGACGATGGAGGGGTCGGCTCTGCTCTATCGCGGCTTTTTTTCTTTATCGGCGAGGCGGGGCTGTTCAGTGGAGGAGGATCCAGAGAACAACTCGGCGACAAGAAAATAGGATGAGAGAAAGGAGTAGTCCGCGGTTCGTCTTGGAGGATGACGACCAAAAGATGATGGGGGGAGGGAAAGTGAAGTGAAGCGGGAGGAAGGAGGTGGGAGAGGGCAGGAAGAGGAGGAAAATTGCTGGGGGCGACAAGTTTTATGCCTCCAGGCTCCGCTGGCAGTCCCTGAGTGCCACAAGATTTTTTTTCTCTGCCCGTACCCCGGGTGCGTGGCGCTAGGATGCAGGCGGCCAGCAGGAAAAATTCGCAAGGTTACCCCTCGCCCCTCAAATTGGGGGGCTTATCGGGGTCTATCGGGCCCGCGCTAGACCTCATGGGGCCCGGCGGCAAAGGCGGTGAGTCGTCCGCCGCTGGAGCGGCCAGCCAGATACGGGTGATTTCAGATGATGAGGCGGGCAGCTCTCCACGCCGACGCCTGATGGAAGTGTCGTTGCATGTGCCTGCGCTACGGCACGCCGGGTTGCAGCTCATCTTGGATCCGAGAAGACCTGGGGCATTCGTGTAGCATGCCGCAGCGCCCGAAGCGTGAGCCGGGCGCATCAGCTCCAGACTGAAGCTGACAGCTCAGACAAAACAAGCTGACGGCATCTCATCGAGACCCTCATAGCCACCCGCGAAACAGTGCGCACATTCCCTCAACCGTTGTGCTGCAAAAACCGTTCAACTGTTTGGCCTTTGGAAATTGATACGGGCACGTCCCCGCCGATAAGGCCAGCCAGCGCGCAGCTCAGCGAATCCCTACGCCTCTCAACTCTAGCTTTGTGCCGCAGCAACTCAAAAGCACCGTACGCGCCAATCAAAGTCAATGGCTCTGCAACTCACTCAAGCTGTGCATTTGTCTTGTCTGCAGGGCAAAGGGGGTCCACTGAAGATGACGCCTCGTCATAATTCGTTGTACTTCAGACACGATTGAATAGAAATGGCTTGTCATACTTGGGTCTTTTCATGCTGCCCGCTGCACTTGGACCTCGCCATTGGGCATGCCGAAGTAGGCTGCGACCGGCTTTTGTGCCTGCAGCGACTTGCCCCGGCCAGTGGCTTGTTTGCCATTAAAGCCGTGGAACAGCCCGATTTCCACAACGCCCGGAATCTGGAGCAGCTCTGCTGCCAAAGCATTAATCTCCCAAGCCCCGTCCTTGCCCTCGCCGTCCATATTCGCGGTCAGGTCCTGAGCCAACTTGAGAGGGGCGAAGGGAGCGTCAATAATCCACATGCCGTTGTCCGTCACGCACTCGCCGGCCTTGCTAGGTAGCCCGGAGCGAACGGCCGGGCTGGGTGAGCCCATGGCCCGGAGACGGGTGAGCACGTCCGGGGCCGCAAGGGGCAGGACCTCGATGGGAATTGTCTTCCACTTGGTGCACAGCCGCGGGGACTGCTTGCGGGAGTCTGCCTGGCGTCAGCTGTCGGTGTCTGGTGGGAAGGGGGACATGTATGACTTACCAGCGACTGCGACAAACTTCTTGGCCGCGATGGCCACCAGTTTCTCCTGGAGGAGGCACGCGCCGCCGCCCTTGATCAGGTTGAGATCCTCATCGACCTCGTCTGCGCCATCGAATGCAACATCCAGGGCAACAGGTCTGCCGTCCACGACGGGACGCTCATCCAAGTTGCACAGCGTCAATCCCGCCTGTCTGATGAGCCCCTTGGACTGGCTTCCGGTGGGAATGAAGGTCATGTTGGCGTAAAAGGCAGGCCCCTTGAGGACGATGGCATCCACCACGTAGACGACTGTGCTGCCAGACCCAATGCCAACATATTTGCAAGATGGGAGGAGGTGCTCCTCGACGGCCTGGAAAGCAGCAAGCTTCTTCGCAGACTCGACCAGGTTCGCCGAAGATGTCGCTGCGGCGGACATGGCTCGAGACAGTGTGTTGTTGGCTCCTCGATCAAGTTTGGAACAGGGTAGCTTGCGCTGTCTTGGGTTGGCTCGGTCTGCTTGAGCCAATGTGCTTCGCGTTCGTCGTGAAGCTGGATGATTCAACGGAAAGAGAGTCGTCCAGCGGGACGAGGCTGCGGTAGCGAGGGGTGGGGCTATAGAGAATGCAGGTGGGTAAGACACCGAAAGACTCTTGAAGGCGTGCGAGGTAAGACTCGTCATGTAAAGCTTCAGCTGCATGTAGCTGCAGATGCACAATGCGAGGTACTCGAGGGTTTGCAGGTCAATCTGTCAATACAAATGGTCCCAAAACCTCGACCTGACAGACTCGGTCGCCGCGCAGGGCCCTCGCGAGAGTGGACGCTTGTGACGTTATCCCGCTGAGTCAGGCATCCGCTGCGTCCTATCGTGCTTCAACGCTGCCTCCACTGCGAAGTTTCGGCTGCTTTGGCGGCGCAGGAAGGAGACGAGGCGGCAGCCATTCATTTGGGCCCAGTGTCTTGGCTTGAAGCCGCCCGGCGAGCACAGCGGTGTGGCACGGCTGTTGGGCGGCTCGGCCTAGCCGACCAAGCGCCCAGCGACCGCACTCTCTCGCGCAGCCATGAAGCGAGGTCGTGTTCCCTCCGCCCTTCTGGGCTCTATATGCACAGCGGGGTGCCCGTAACAAGGGAGAGAAGAAGGGACATTGTTTTACGATGGATAGCAAGACAACCAAACGCTTCTGCGCCAACTCTCTCCAACTCTTCACCATTCGCCTTCTGCCCTGCGGCCACGTTGTCAGCGCCAGTCCATCTCACTGGCCCAGCCTGCACCACACCAGCACATGCCAGCGTGCTGCGTCGGCGTCTCCTTCAAAAGGCACCTACAGTATGAACTCTCCAGAGAAAGTCTTCAGGGCTTCTGGATCATCTACTGCTGTGTGCGCTCCAAAATCCGTGTGAAACCATCTAAGAAGTGCATCCTTTCCTCGCACTCGACCTCCTATGCAAGGCCCCGGCTGGAACGGTCTCTCGGTTCTGCTATTGCTGGCGCGGACCGCCGCTCGCCGGCATGGTCGTGTAAGCAGACTGGCTCTGGCAGCCATCACCGTTGGTCCGTCTGCTCCCGGCTTGCTCAAGCTGCTACCTCGAACGCTTTGAATCTTGGTCTCAGGCCGAAGCATAAGAAAGCAATCAGCTTTATGGCTGTCCACGCTGAACCCAGCACAGCCAACCCTCCGTCCCCTCTGTCCATGGCTCCTAAGACTCACCGCTCTGCTCACGCCCAGCCAATCTTATGCACAAAATGCATTTATGACTCTACAGCGACAAAGAGTCGTAATCTGTTCCCGCCTCCGTTTCTATAGTTCTTTGTAGGGTCGTGCCGCTCCGCCGACACATATCCCGTCATGCAGGTCTTGCGCCTCCCCGTTCCCCCCTTATACCCCCCCCAAAAGGCCATGCGATAGCATCATCCCACCACAACTCTATCCAAGCTCTATTGCTTCTTACCCGCGTCCTCCTTCAAGCTGACAATGCGATTGAGAACAATTTTGTCGTCGCTACTGTCCGAGTCCACGGCCTGAACGTTACCCACTCATTAGCACGACAGCACCGATACGACTCCTGCTCAAGAGTGACAAGGGACAACGACTCACAAAGTACGCCACCCGCATGGCCTGAAATCGCACGCTCTCCGGGCCGCCCTTGCCCATTTCGCTCTCGCCAGCCGCCTCGGGCCACGGCGCGCGGCGCTTCACCTCGTCGAAACCCGACTCGATCAAGGCATCGGGGTAGATGACCTCGCTGTCCGGGTTGAGGTCGTTCAGGAACCCGCCCTCGGCATCGTCGGGCTTCTCCGACTTGAAGAGCGGGTTATGGATGCGGGCCTCAACCTTTCTCGAACCAGATGTGCCCACCCACTGGATATATGTCTTGGCCTTCTTCGTCTCCCTATCAAACACCCCTCGAATCTCCGTGACTTTTCCAGTCGCCTCATCTTTCGTGAACGAAGTGGCCTTGACGGGGAACGGAGCGTAGAGCAGCCCCACGGTCTTGCCCGGAGCGAGGCGGAAGTAGTCCTTGCTGTCCACCTCTCTAAAGTCTCCCCTATCGATGTAAATGGTACGTGTGAATTTGACCATGTGCGAGCCCATCTTGGGATCCTTGGGCGAGAAAGGCAGCTCGACGTCGACAGCCTCGGCATCCTCAATCACCAGAGGCACGGGATCGAGAACCATCATCAACCGGGGCACCGTTTTCTCGAGATACTTCCGAATGACCTGCTCGAAGCGCTGAATCTGGATGGTGGTGATATTTGTGGTGACACCCAGCTCGTTGACAAACTCGAGAATCGCGCCAGGAGGGACACCGCGTCGGCGGATGGCGATCAGAGTATACAGCCTTGGATCATCCCAGTCGCGCACAATCTTCTCCCCTACCAGCTTGAGAATTTTCCGCTTGGACAGGACCGTGCCGGTCAGATTAAGCCGTCCGTACTCCCTCTGCATCGGCTCATAGACCTTCAGCGACTTATTCAGCCACTCATAGGAGACTCGGCTGAGGATAAACTCGGTCGTACAGAGCGAGTGTGTGATGCCCTCAAAGCTATCGCAAAGACAGTGGGTAAAGTCGTACGTCGGGTAAATTTTCCAGTCCCAGCCGGTTCGATGGTGAGGGGTGTCTGTCTTGATACGGTATGCCGCGAGGTCCCACATTTGGGGGTTTCCATCCGTAATATCCTGCTTCATGCGCAAGAAGACCTCTCTGGGCTTGTACTTGCCGTCGCGCATGTCTCTAAACTTGGTCAAGTTCTCCTCGACGGTTTGTTCGGCGTGCTGGCAGCGATAACGCGGCTGGGCGCCCTTTTCACCTCCACGCTGGAGCTTGATCTCGACATCTTTAAGCCTCGGATGTCAGTGAAAATACCCATGCATCTGTGCAGCCAGACGTACCCGTGCATGAGCAGACGTAGGCCTTGCCTAGAGTCACCAGCTTCTCCGCCATCTCGTACAGCTTCTGGAAGTTGTCACTCGAGTACGTGATCTTGAAAGGCTCGAATCCCAACCACCGCACTACGTCCTGGATCGCGGTAAAGTACTTCTCCTCCTCCTTCTCCGGGTTCGTATCGTCGAATCGCAGGTAGCACACGCCGCCGTGGTGCTTAGCGAAGCCAAAATTGACCGCAATTGCCTTGGCATGGCCAATATGAAGGTAGCCGTTGGGTTCTGGCGGGAACCGTGTGACGACGTTCTTGACGGGACGCTCGTTGTAGACGTCGACGAGAAAGCCCTGCTTGAACATGGCATCGGGGTCGATCGGCTGCTCTTCTGGCTTTGCTGCGGGCAGTGGCTTTGTTGGGGCCGGGCCAGCGGCCTCCTTCTCCTGGCGTGCCTTTTCCTGTGCAGCCTTCTTTGCCCGTTTCTGCTGGCGCTTCTTCAACTCTGCCTTGGAGACCATTTCGCCCGTCTCCTCGTCAAGCTGGAGCTTGACCATGGACTTGGTAACATCGTCGGCCATGTTTGCGGGGTGGGAAAGGGGAACTGTCGTGTCGGAGCGGCTCCAAGGGGGAATCCTGAGCGACTTTGAATGTTCGAAGTGCTGAGTGAGCCGATCGGACCTGTAGCAGGAAGCTGGCCGCAAGACTTGTCGCAGAAAGTTCGGGGTGAGTCAAGGGTTGAGATGCGGCGATGGCGGGGTCAAAATGCCCGAGGGGCTCTAGGGCACGATGAGCAGGATGGTAGGGGCTTGGTGTGAGTTCCCCACCCTTGCCCGGCCAATCCAACGTCATCCATACCTATGGAATGCTCGTCTGGACTTGAAAGCAGCAACTCTGCAGCTTTCTCCGTGTAAATTTCACAAGGAGCAAATCCTCGATAACTCTGCAAACCAAGCAGCTCCGAGTAGCTCTTGCATCCGGCCTTTCGTGGACTCTCAGGATTGCATCCTCATTGGTGTGACACGGCGCGACTACAACCTACCTCTCAGCATTCCTCATCGGAAGTCTGGCTACGTCCAAAAGCTGCAAGCAAATCACTCATCGTGTCACAAAGCTACCCAACAATTGTGTCCACCTACATCAAAACCTCGTTGGCGCGACGCTTGCCGTACTACAAGATTTGCCAGAGCTCCAGGTCCTTCAACTCCACGGTAGCAGTAGCAGCCTGCCCACTTCATCAATCCTTACCCAGAAGCTCTCCAAGCGGTTGCCTGAGAACACCATGGCTTCCACCGCACCTATCCGGTCTCTGGCAGATATTCCCACCCTCATACAAGTCTACAGAAACTCTGGTACCCATACGCCGGCCACTTCGCCCGCCGGCTTCCCGCCTTCGGCCGCCACCAACGCCCGCGTCGGCCTCATCCGCGGCGACATCACTAAGCTCTCCCTCGACGCCATCGTCAACGCCGCTAACACATCCCTCCTTGGCGGTGGCGGCGTCGACGGCGCCATCCACCGCGCCGCTGGCCCAGAACTCCTCGCGGAATGCCGTAGGCTCGGCGGCTGTCCCACGGGCGAGGCTCGCATCACCGGCGGCTACCGCCTGCCCGCTAAACACGTCGTCCACACCGTCGGTCCAGTCTTTAGGCGCTCCCACCCGCAGCAGAGCGAACGTCTGCTGCGAAGCTGCTACGAGGAGAGCTTGAAGCTGGCGGATGCGAGCAACGTCAAGAGCATCGCGTTCAGCGGCATCAGCACAGGCGTGTACGGGTATCCCAGTCAAGACGCAGCACGAGTCGCGTGCGAGACGGTCAGGAAGTATTTGGACAGAGAAACCAGCACCCTAGAGAGGGTCGTGTTTGTTACATTTGAGCAGAAAGATGTGGACGCGTATGACGAGATGCTCCCGTATGCCAACTCCTTTCAGAGCTTCTTCCCTCTCTCGTCTGATTCGTTTCCCATATGCTGATGAGCTGACGTCGCAATAGCAAATACTTTCCTCCAACAGACTGAGAGCGATTGGGAAGCCCCATTGACGGTGCTGCATAAATGCAAGGATGTCGCGTCTCCGTAGGCAATTCATCAATACTACTGACCTGCATGGAGTTTTATACTCGGACCACAACGCCAGTTATCATACACGAAGCCATGCGCTCCCAGATTAGACGCGTGCTTGCCACTTCGTTTCGTCTTCGCGAAAGGTACAATATGGACAGCCGCGTTCATTATACTATCGGCAGTCGTGAGAGCCATGCTTGTCGATACCCTCCATTCTGGATGGTTAAGGGTTCCAACTATTCGCCGCTGCCTTTGCCAGACTCGGAATCATCCTGCGGCTCTGATTCAGGGGCTCGAGTCTTGGATGCGCCGGTCTTCTTGTTCGCCGCTTGCTTGTCTGGCCCTTTATTCTTTTTGGTTGGCTTGGCACCAGTCGCACGGCCAATCTCCGTCACCATTGATTTGAGTTCCTCAACCTCAGCGCGCAATTTTCGGACCTCAATGACGGCCGGGTCATCTTCCAGATTTGGCTTCACAGATTCGCATGTCTTGGCCCACCCGTCAGCTTCAAAGTCGAGCTCGTGAGCCAGCTGCTCCCACTCCTCTATTACGTCGTCGTCTTCCTCGCCCCTCGCGCGGTTTCGTCGGATGCTGTGTGCGGTGCGTGTTTCAAAGTAGGCGGCCACAAAAAGCAGCGGCGAGTACAAGGCGCCCATGACCCAATCGTTGATGAGCTCGTACGTCTGCTTCTTCATCCACCACTCAAATAGTCCGGAGATAAAGATTTCGATCAGGTTGAGTGGTGCGATGTAGACGTTCTCGTCGGGGGCGCGCACAAATTGCATAGTTTTTTGGGCGAAGAGGGCTAGATATTCGTCGTCGGCATTATCATAAATGTCCTCGTATGCAGAGTTGTAGAGCGCAATGAGGATGTTGAGGAGCACGGTCTATGAAACAAGCAAATGTTAGCATCAGCCTTCTGATCAAAGGCAGAGGCCACCTTACCGTGCAAACAAACGTAAAGCAGTAGTACAGGATGGTGCCCCAAGGCGGTCCAAATGCGTCAAAGCCGTCAAATTCGGGGCTCTGAAGCAGCGCCTTAAGCATTGACTCGACGATGAACAAGCCATCGCCAGCGACGTTGTCGTCGGCCAAGTCGAGACCAATGAAGGCCTGGAGGAAACCAACGATGATGATGATGAGAAGGGCGAAGAAGATGACGGACTCCTTCATCATGACCTTGAGCACAACCAGCATGGCGCCGAAGAACTTGAAGCTGTCAAGGTACAGCAGCAACCGCGACCAAAACATAGGGGCTACAAACGCCAGCATGTTGTAGCTCAGGGTGCTGTAGGACTCGCGGAAATGGGATTGAACCGGCGCAGTCAAGCCGATGATGCGGAATATGAGCGAGGCGGTTAGAAAGGAGTACAAGAGGCCGTTGAATGCATTCCAGAAACCGAAGATGTGGTATCCCGCCTTGTAAAACTTGACTACTTCGTCGCAAACAAACCCAAGTGTGAAGACGTACATGGCCACCTCAGCTCCATCGAGCACACCGGTTGGGTTGACGGAGTTTATTGCCGCCGTGTAAAGGGCAAGGTAGATGGCTGAGAAGAGCAGCTGCGCCGCATTCTGATACTTGGGAGCCCTCATGCGATCCGGGTCCATGTGGACAAAAAAGCTGGTGTTGTCCTTGGCTTCGTAGTCGACAAAGACGGACGGATCGTTTTCATCTTGAACCAGCCAGCCACGCCACATATAGGTGATGCATTTTTGGTAGCCCGAAGACCCAATGACTCGAACAGCGTGCAAGTCAACTGCCTTTTCGATAACGTTGACCGGGGTGGTCGGGACATTGTTGCAGAGGATAGAATAGCGGCGTAGCAGCACGGCGTGCAGCAAATATCTAATGTCTTCCTCGTTCTCGATACTTTCCAAAGACAACTATCAGCATGTTGCTTGGCAAATCGCGTCGATGTGCGCTGACTTACATGGCTTTGGCAATGACACCACATGCTTCGGCACGAAGCTTGTGAAGGTCGGCATCCCAGAGCTCAATGAGAGCCTCATGGCGGAACCAAGATGAGTTTATCAACAGGCAATACACTACGCAACCCCTATATTCGTGGGTGCCAGCTTCCTGGGCAGCCTTGACCACCTTGGGTGTGATGATGCGACTGTGCGGGGTGGTGATGTGGTTCAACTCCATCTCGCAGGGAATGCATTCTTGGATCAAGTGGCGCAGTCGCAGGCACACCTTGGTGACCTCCTTAGGAGGTATAGCAGATTGGAGGCGCTCATTGCGAAATTGTGGAAGTACTGGGGGGAAGCTTTGGGTCAGCACGGTTCATTGCCGCTTGAGTGACCCATCTTCACGAAGATGGCGACGGACTTACGGGCTCGTTCCTCATGGCGAAGCCACTCGTGACGGTGAGAACCGTCCGCGGGCTGGTTGCTGAATCCCAGGGCACGGTCAATGGCCGTCCAGCGGGACAGGTTGGGCATCGCTGGCCCGTGCTACTGCCAGCCGAGCAGTGACGATAGATTGGAGGCGACAACACACGTCTGATCGAATCGCGGGAGGACCTGAATCGGACGCGACGTCTGCGAAGATGTTGGGGTGTGGCAAATGCTTCCTCTGACTGCCGTGATGATGTGTTTGGTGGACGAAAGCTCTAGCTCTTTGGCTTTGGTAGTCTTTCCCATTGGCCCCTAGGTTGAACCAGGGAAGCTCAAATGACGTCGCGAAAGGGCACATAATTTGGGTAACACAGCGCAAGCCGTGTATCCAGTTCCAGGCCGTTGGGTGGAGCTGGACGCCGCTGTTGAATGCACTAAAAGTGGCGTCTAACTCGTACCTCAGCCCAGGCAGGTAGGCACACGGGCGCCCGCTGTGCACCTTGCCAGCACCAGCTTGAGCGGGTTCGGCACCGGCATGCCCTCGTTGTCGCCGCCGCCGGTGTGGTGCATGTTAGATGGTTCCGCCCGTTGAAATCGCTCCAAGCGTAGTTCATCTGTGGCGAACTCGATTATAGAATGTCCGGTCCTGTGATCAGACAAGTCTTGGATGTCTTTCTGGCGTCTCGCACACGTCTTCGGCTCGTTCATTTCCTCGCACCACGTACAGGCAGGAGGCAAGTTCGCCAGATTCGGCGACTGAAGATGCGGAGACGAACTTTCGCCTTTCCTGAACATTCTGAGGGCTCTGGAAGTCTGCCCTGGATGGCAAAGGGCAAGGCCATCTCCATCTGGGGTATGACTACGGGGCACCCAGCAACATGAGAGCTACAGGCCAAGCGATGCACGTCTCTTGTCTCGTTGTGCCCCGGACCTACTTAGGAAACGACCATGGGAATACGTGCTATAGAGGCGTTGTGTTGGTCCCGCCGAGATGGCCAGGCTTACCATCCGTCCGGCCCTGGCCAACCGTCGCCTGCTCAATGGTTCGAGTTCGCGCCTCGGTCGCCCTTTATTAACGGTTGGCAGCAGACACGTGGGGGCGTGGTGAAGAGCGCAAGCCAGAGTGCCTTGGGAGCCGCCTCAGCCCAGCCAGTCGGCCAGTCATTCGTCAAATGTTGTATGTATTAAAATGGAAGCTCGCTAAGGTTGGGTAGCAAGGTAGGTAGCTGGCGCCCTCCATTTCCGGTGCCCACAGCGGGCCGTGGTGGAGCTGTGCGCTGCCGGCGACCGGCTGGCCGCCTGGGCCTTGGTGGCCGCCTCAGCGTGCTGATAGATGCATGACTGGGTGGTTGTTGGGTGGCTAGATGCATCTGAGGATGCGTCCTGGTGGTAGCTCGCCCGATGCTGAGCCACGCATGGCCGCTTCATTGGACCGTCGTTGCCAGCGTGTCGCCAGCTGGGCGCGCGCAGTCGCGTCACTCGCGTCGCACAGAGACCCGGCGGGCTCGAACCGCGACCGAGATTCCAAAGGAGGCCTCGTTGTCGGTTGGTTGCTCATGTCGTTTCTGGTCGCCTTTCTGCCTACGGTACCGGTGTCTGCGCTCTGTAGGACTTGCTGAGAGCCGACAGTGCTTGTCTTGAATTTCGCCCAAGATCCAGAATATCGAACGTCAGCATCAACCACAAACACATTGGCCGCTGCTGGAGATTGACCCAAGTCTCGCGACAAGAGATCGAGCCGCGGATACTAGGCAGAGGCCAGGTCCAAGACTGAAAAAGAGACTCAAACGAGCCGTTCTGCCTGCAGCTAGCCTGCTTGCCTGCCTGCCGGCCTGCCGGCCTGCCTATGTTGGCTGCGGCTGGGCCTGCCTGTTGCCTGTAACTAAATGCCGGCTTGCCCTTCAGCCTTACACTCCTCGATTCACTTCCAGAACAACTGCCCAACGCTTATTTATTCTTGGCTTTACCCCCTGCCTCTCTACTTTCTCCTCTCACCTTGCTTTCCGCGAGCCCTCGCTTGCTCTCTTGTTATCACACACTGCGATTTGCAATTTTCGTGACCACTGCTTTGTCGTACCGTCCCTCGCGACTCAAGCCACGACCTCGCACCAGTGTTCACCTCATCGTTAACTTCAGCACTTTCATGAAGCTATCGGACTCAGCTCGACACCTTTGTTGCCATATCACAGTCGACACAGCCACAACGTGGCATGTCTTAAGCGCAGCTGCATGTGAGCGCTACTCTGACGTTTGCCTTTGTGAGAGGCAAAGAGTGGTGCAACCGATACCTGACGTGTTGCTGCAGCTCGCACTGCCTACCTATCTCGCTTTCCAGTGGCAGGGGAAGACTTGCGCACATCCGTTAAAGCTATCTTGACTACAGCCACGGATACTATCCAGCTTCTTCAGGCCACCTCGCGGCGAAAGGACAGACGATACTTGAGTGCCAGAAATGGAGTCTCACGATGCCTTCGTCGTCCAACCAGACTGCCGAAAAGAGCTCGTTACCCACCAGATTGCCGCCAAGGGCTGCAAAACAGAGACAAGCAAGTTGGGCAAAAAAAGCACCGACACAGCGGAGAAGGCTCAAGCCGAGTCTAAGAAGGGAGCCAAGCTCTCGCGTCTTACCTCGCACCAGGTCAGCAGGGCCACGCGCCCCAAAAAACATCATTATACCAATTCCAAACTCCCCAAGGCGACTTCCCTTTCCGATAGCGGCAGTTCCGACTCGGAGGACGACATTACAAGGAGCTCAGCAGAGTCGGACAGTAGCTCAGTGGAATCGGAGTCCAGTGTGAAGCTGGACGAGCCCAAAAAGAAGCCTCTGTACAAAACCAAGAAGAAGACACCGTCCTCCAAGGGGAAGGCGAAGCGTCGGCTTAGAGGGTCGGCGCATGGGAAGAAACAACCCAAACGTGGTTCCGACACGGAATCTAGTCTGTCGCATTCGGAATCTTCTGACGAAAGTGATGGAGCACCTCACAATGATGGAGGCTTTGGAGACAGCAAGGATCTTACTCAGGCTGATCTATACGACCATATCGATCGCCTAGAGCTTCAAATGTCGCAACTTCAGACGCAAATCTCTCAACCTGTTGGTCTCTCCAGCTTGGGAGCCAGTGGGTTGTCCTACGCCATCACACCAACCATTACGACGGGATTCGGCCTCCCCGTAGGGCACTCTGGCGGTCTTATGCCTGCCGCAAGTGGCAACTCTTCCGTTCAGAACGCCTCTACTGGCGTTCCACAACTTCGCCGCCTGGGGCGCCCCAGGATGGCGCCCCCAGGTGCTAGAGGACTCCACCGTTTGTTGGCTGCGCGTGGGTTGCAGTCGCAGGGGCCTGGCGTGGACTACAGCAGCGCGAATTCACAAGCCAATGGCCAAGCTCATAGACGACAAAGGCCGAAAAGGGGCACTAATGATGAATTCAAGAGGGTGGACTGGATTTGGGACACCAGTCTGTACACCTACAAACTTCAAGACACGGCTGACATGGCCATGGGTTCTCTATACGACGAGTACATCTTCCACGTTCGACGAACCTTTGACTGTGAGGGAAAGTTCCGCGCGACATTCGTGGATATCCGTAGCAAACTACTGCGCGAGTGTCTCCAGGACGTGATTGGCAATGTGCGTGGAGCCAGTTTGGTCGATGAAACACCAAAGCTGGACCCCAATTTGCTTTTCCTGTACTTGGAAGACTTCCGCACGCACCTGAAGCACCTCAAAAGGGCGGAGCCGGCGGGTGATAACAAAAAAGAGCGGAAGAAGAACGGAGCGCGACTCGAGAGCAAGCGGAAGGAGCTGAAGGTGCTCATCAAGTACTTGGACAAGGACTATGCTAAGACTAAGGAAAGCCTTTATCCAATGCTCGAGAGCGGCGTTATCACTTTCGACTTGCTTTGGGCGCTTTGGAAGCCGAGCACACTCGTCTACACAACAACCTATGGCTCCGCAGAGGATCCCAGAGTGTTTAAAGTGGACATGGCGTATCACCAGTCTACCATCATGAGAGGCAGTCTTTACTGCATTGAGGGAAAATACCTCGAGTACGATGGCAAGAAGTTTGGCTATGGCTCCTTGCAGGAAGAAATCACAGAGTTTCAGGGCGCCCGAAAGATCACGAGCCTGCCCTGCTACCCTCTCAAGTATCACAAGGAACAAACCCAGGTCCGACAAGACCTCGTTGAGCGAGGCAAGAACTTCGTGGCTTTGAATGGCGTGCACTACAAGTCATACTCGGGAATCGCGTACATGAAGAGTAAGAAAGGGTCGATTATCAAATTCAACGTGCAGCAGAGCCGGATCATGATCGACCCGGCCATTTTTAGGCGCATCAACCCCAACTACTCTGTTTCGCAGGTGCGGCCCAAAGACCATGATATGCTCTCAGACGACGAAATGTCAAGCGACGAGTCTCAAGGTTGCGAGCGCGATGCGGAACTCGAAAAGATCAAGTACATGTCCAAGGTTTTTGAAAATGATAGTGGCAGCGTGTTCGTGGCCAAGATCCCAACGGATCAGGTGGAAGAAGAAACAAAAGAGATGGCATTGCAGTCACTCCCAGTCAAGAACGACCCCAACAAGAGAGACAAGCTGTCGAGCCCAAGCAGCGCGGCGGGGGGGCTGACAACCGAGACGCCCACGGAGACGCCTGCAGAAGCGCTGCCAGACCTCACGGAAGAGGACTACCTGATTGCATCTACAGTTGTGTTCGGGTTTTCATTCTCGGAGAAGCAGTGGCTAGAGTTCTCTGTGTCTGGCGTAAAGGATATCAAGTGGAACGAGCATGCATGGGAGTCGCTGGTGCTCGAGCCAGAGACCAAAGACTTAATCCAAGCACTCGTCCAGTCCCGCAAGTACCATGCGGCGCAGACAATAGACGATGTGATTCAGGGCAAGGGCAAGGGGCTCGTCAGTAAGTTGGCCCTCGGGTTAAGTGTCACGGACGTTAGATGCTGACAGGTCTGCAATAGCGGTTCTCCATGGACCTCCCGGGACAGGCAAGACGCTGACGGCTGAAGGCATCAGTGAGCTACTCAAGTGCCCACTGTACATGGTCTCGGCGGGCGAGCTGGGGACCGACTCTCGGTACCTAGAGGCAGAACTCCAGCGGATACTGGATATTTGCCATGCCTGGGGCGCGATTCTGCTCCTCGACGAGGCCGATGTCTTTTTGGAGAAGCGCAACATGCAGGACATACACCGCAATGCCCTCGTGAGCATTTTTCTGCGCCAGCTGGAGTACTTTCAGGGCATCTTGTTTCTCACGACCAACCGAGTCGAGGTATGCCATCACAAACTCCTCCACATCCTGCTTGAGTCACGGGCGAGAAGTTTTTGAGCTGACTGTGCTGTTGATGTAGACGTTCGACGAAGCCTTCCAGTCTCGCATCCATATCGCTTTGCGGTACGATTTTCTTGATGCGAAGGCCAAAAAGACCATTTTCAAGATGTTCATCGAGCGGATCAAGGCTCTAGGCAAACTAGAACTGCAGCCGTTTACCGACGAGGAACTGAACGAATTGGCCAAGCACGATCTCAACGGCCGCGAGATCAAGAATGTGGTGGGATCCGCACAAGATTTGGCAGTCAGTAAGGGCGAGTCTTTCAGCATGCGGCACATCAAGCAGGTCTTGGACGTGCACGCCAAGTTCGGGCGGGATCTCCGAGGGGGGCCTGGTTATGAGGACGCAATGAGAAGCTACTTTTGAGGAGTTTGGGCATTGAAGGAAAGCGACGAGGAGATTAGCTAGCGACAAAACGACAGCGATGATGAGAGTCGAGCGTCGTATGACCACAAGCAGGTATGGCGGAAATGGATCCCAGCATGGGGCGATGGCATGCGAAATACTGGGTCAGCTGGATATTGGCGCGGCCCAGCAGCATCCGTGAGCTTTTTATATCCTTTGTGGCGATATCGTAGCACAAAGCACGGGCAATGTGTAACGACGCAATACGAGGCATCTCCATACTCGTACGAAGCACCAAGCACTGTGATCGATGCATAGCGCAAAGATCATGGCAAATCAGTAAACAAATCATGGGGGCACCGCATAGGTCTCCTACCGACGGAGAGAACGGTTTGAGCCGGCGCCCGTTGAAGAAAGAACAGAAGCGTGATCCGCATTTTTTAAGATCTACGAGTATGTACTAATCGCAACTCGCATTTTTCTTTTCTAAATTTGACAACCGGTTGCATGGCATGGCATGGTTCGGTACGGAGTACTCGTGTACAGGTTGTAATGAAGTTCTGCGGTGGCGATGTTGGAGGTCCCACAAGCTGTGCTGTGCTTGCAGGGGAGCCCGGCATGAATCCGCTTCCTCCCCACCGCGAGATCGGGCATGCAAGCCATCTGCTGATCGTCGTCGTCGTCGTCGTCGTCGTCGTCGTCGTCGTCGTCGTCGTCGTTTCGTTTGAGGGATGCCGGGCAGACGAACGACGCGTGCATCAGGCACAGCCCCGCGACGAGCCTTGAATCCTGAGGCTCGGTGTTGCGCCTACCTTATGTTCGCGCTGCGAAATGCAAGTTTTGGCGGAAAGTTTGACCGGGGGTGCCAGGGCAGAGACAAGGGGGCCTTGCTGCGGCTTGCGGGAACGGGGCCTCTGGAACCCGGCAGCGGCAGCGGCAACGGCGGAGATCACGAGCTTACGAGTACGTGGAGCCGTGCGTGGGCAAGGGGTTTGCAGAAAACACGAAACCCAGGTCCAAGTCGACCTCTCACCAAAGAACGCGACACGACTGCTGGGAAATCAAAAGAGTTATTAGGCCTCTTTGACCAACTATGGATCGTATTTGATGGGGGGGAAAAGGAGTCGCGGGATTTCTGCGTGTCCAGAGCGCGAGTAGTGTTTGATTGTACTGTACTCCGTACATAGGGGATGTTTGGCGCTGAGCTTTTGCGGTGCCTCTTTTCCTGCAACCCACTTGCAGGCATTGCTGGTGTTGAGCCGCTGAGGGAGATGGGATGATGGGGTGAGGTGATGGGGGTTGACGAGGGCTGAGTGTTTCAAACTACGGCCGAGGGTTGCCAAGCAATTCAGCTGGAGACCGGGCAGAGGAGAATTGAATATTTCATCTGGAATTGATTACGAGTCGACGGCCGTTGTGATGTTTCAGGGCGAGAAACGCACAGTTGAACAAGGCATGGACTGATCGATCCTAAATGCAGTCACGACGACAAGAATCACGCTCGGCGCTGCGAGGCCAGCAGACGGAGCATCTCTTTGGTAAGCTTGGTTTGTTAATCTGGCCGCGAGCTGGGGCCTTGGTCGCATGTTGGCCGCCGCGGCTCTCATTCGCCATGGCCCAACCAACAAGCAACTGCCAGGACTCCCTGCAACGCCGAGGGGCCTCATTACGAGTAATTACTCGTAGATTACGCGGGCCTTCATTCCAGAGCATGGCGCAGCTTCGCCAATTGGAAGGACGCGCGCATGCTCAGCCACGGGGACGACGGAGGGAGACGAGGGGCTGGCACGCCCTTCGGTCGCTGGACCAACTCACTGATGCGGGAAATGCTGACTTGACAAGCACATGCAAACCGATGTGGAAAGCTGTGCTCGTACTCGTACTGTGCACGCTGCCAGTAGGTGTTGCAGCGACCGTTGGGCAGCCGATCCTGGTAAGGTGCTGGCAGGCGTTGTCGGCCGGCTACCTTATGGGCCTGGGCGTTCCACGACAGCGGAACTCGGGCGTGTGGGCCAATGCATGAGATTACATGCGAAATGGCCTCTGAGCAATGGTACTGGCTGGCTGGGCGGGCTGGACACGTGGTGGCATTCTGGGCGAAGAAGATAAGAGTTTGCAATGGAGCACAAAGGCGCAACGAACAAAGATGCCGGGGACGAGGCAACGAAAAGGCCTCACACCAACTGAATTTTCGGGAGCGCGTCGGTGCTCCATCAGCCACGTCGGTGATGGAGAGAGAGGCCTCGATTCAGGCGCAGGTGAGCCGGTCGGGTAGCAGCAGTCGGTGCTGTCAGGGAATCCGCGGCTCCAGAGCACCCGCACTGCGGCCATCGTTAGCGGGTGGGCGGGCGGCGACTCAGGCCCCCATGCCCCGTCGTGAATTGCCTCAAGCCCACCGCAACCCCTGTCACGATGTGCAGGCACCCCTGCAAGCCCAGGGGCGACCGTTCTGGCACTGTGCAGAGGCGACGGCGCGCCCAGAGGATGGACCCGGCGGCTCGGCCCATTGGCCAATCAGAGACCCCGTGTACCTGGCAGTCCTCGACGAGCTAGGCTGGCTTGGCGCGCCCTCATTGGGCCTGCGCAGACCCTGCCCCTGGCGGCTGTGGGCCGCGTAGCGCCAGTTAGGCCCTGCCCATGCCCCCACTGACTGGAAGCGCGCGCACAGTCCGCCCTCGAGCACAGCGCTTCTAGACCGCTGCCGTTGTGCCCTGCCCTCTTAATAATGCTCGTCTCCCCTGCTTGCCAAGGTCCCGTTTTGTTTCGGTCCCCTTTCTCTCCACGATCACCCAAACTCAATCTACCCAGCCCTTCTTTACCCTTCAAGTCATTCCTTGCAAACTCACGCCGCTGTGCCGGATCACGCTCTTTGTCCTCATCCTTTCGCTTGCCTCAACGACACTCGCCTCGCGCAGAGAACTAACCGTCACGCTCCTTGACGCATACACAACCCGACGCCACCTCATTTTGGCCAACTTCGCTCTCTCGGCACCACATCGTATTCTGGGAATACGAACAACACCGCAGCGACAACTACAGCAGCACGCTTTAAGCAAAAGCACACGTACCTCAAGACACCATGAAGGTCTCCTCGACGACTCTCCTCCTGGCCGCCGCCCTCGGCGTTGCGGCCCACCCTAGCGGCCACGCCCACAAGCACGCTCACCGCTCCGCCGTTGACAAGCGCACCGACTTCGTCATCGCCAAGAAGCCCGCACCTGTGAGCTCTGTTGTGACGCCTGCTGCCACGACGCCCACCGCCCAGGCCACACCTCAGGCTTCTACCGGCTCCGGCTCCAGCTCTGGTGCCAGCGTCTACACGCCCTTCTGCGGCGGCCAGGCCAGAAAGCGCGCCACCGCCGCCGAGATTGCGTACAAGGGCAACGTCGGCGCCGCAGGCAACTACGGCTGCAACATGATGCTCATCCAGAGCAGCATCGCTAGCCAGTACGACTACACGACCTCCTTCTCCAACGCCGCCAGCCAAGACCAGAAGTGCGTCTGCTGGAACAAGATTGGGCCAGACGGCGGCATCAACGGCTTCTTCGAGGGCAACCAGGCCCTCAGCTTCGACCTGCCCGCCGGCGGCAGCCAGGTTGTCGCCTTCGACGGCAACACCCAGGGTGGCTGCACTTGCGGCGTTGGTAGCGTGCCCGTGACGGGCAACGGCCAATTTGGCGGCACCTGGGTCGAGTTTGACTTTGAGAACTCGTCCAACAACGGCTGGTCTGGCGCCGATGCCTCGAGCCTGGTCTCCGCCAGCGCAGGACTCCCCATCCCTGGCCTCCAGGTCTGCGGTTCCGGTACTTGCTCCACCATCATGTCCGGCGGCGCCGGCACAAACGCCTACACGGCTGGTACTGAGGCTCTTGACGGCGTTGGCCTCAACATCCCCGCCGGCAAGACTAGCCTGCAGGTCACCGTCGGCTACCAGGGCTAAGGGATAAAGGCAAACGATTTAGTATTTCCTTTTCGGTGGGATTCAAGTTTCTGGATGGGTACGGACTTACCGGCCGTCCCCTTTGGAAGGGGATTTACGCCGTCATTGGGTGTTCGGGTGCGCGGCTATGGGTACTTGGGCGCTGTTCCCTTCCTTGACGGTGTCTGCATTCATGCCTTCACCAGTCTGCACAGGGTACGGCCACGGTTTATTCGCCGCCGCATGTCCTTAAGGCTACATATCCACCCCTCATACATAGGATGTTTTTGGATTTATCTCTTTGGTTGAATATATTGTTGGTCTGTTCATTAAGATTTGCTTGCTCGTGAGACGCAACCCCCAAGGACCTTCACTTGAAGTAGAAGCACTCGACCTTGACGAGAGGCAACTTTGCCGCTACAACAATTTGCGGCGACACCGAAGGTCCGTCGTGTTCCCCGCCGGAACCGTATGCAAAGGAAGTAATGAGTGAGCAGCTAGTTCGAGGTATGCAGCTATGTCTATCTGCTGCCGAACCGGTGCACCGCAGCGTTAGAAGGAATTTTTTCCTCCCCCCCTTTTTTCCCTTCTTGTTCTTCGTCCTCCGGCCTCCCGTTGCGACGCTTCTACCATCCATTGTGGAGAAAAAGCCACTTAGTCCATGCAACGGCCGGAGCCGAGTGGCTTTTGCGACTGCGGCCTTTTTGTGAGTGGAGTGAGAAAGCCGCCTAAGAGAAAAAGGAAGCGAGAGCATGAGTAAGCAGTGGGCTTCGATGACCGAGTTATCGATTGTCGTTGGCTGCAGCTGGTCGCATGTGAATATTCCTGCCAGGTCGAGTCATGATGAGGCGGGCCCTAGGGTAGGAGCACGTGGAATGATGTGAAGGGCATTGGTTGATGCGACGGGGCCGGACCCAGCCGGAGTGGTTGCGCGGAACAACCTGGTGGGAGGAACAGTAAGTTAGTACCTGTAGTAGTTGGAACAGGCTCGAGCCGGTGGCGTTTTGCGCAGACTTTTACGTGCTGTGAGAACGAGGCAACGGGCTATTGTGGATTGTGGATCGTAGTTTGCGAGAGTGTGTGGTGGGGATGAACCGTGCGAGTTGTGTGTAAGTGATGAGACACAGTATCGCGGCGAGCCTCGGCCCGACGTTTGTCATAGAAACATGAGCTTACTCACGGCTCTCAATCATGAGTGAGAGTCTGGAGGGAGCAAAGTAAAGTCGTTTCTCAGCCCCAGCCTGATTGATCGTCGCTGGATTGAGGGTGAAGTTCGCGGGCTGCCTGAGTGAACATGAGGCGTAACACGGTACAGAAGAAGTCCACAGACCGTGGCACATCGTGGAAACGCAGTGCTACATACAGTGATGCGCGTGACAACGGCAGGAGTGCGGACCTTCACATTCACAATGAAGCAGATAATTCATCTTTTGTTGTATTGTGAGGCTTCAGTTGGGTAGACATGATTGTCATGGCCAATTCCAATGTCTTGTACGGATATGCTGCCGGAGCGGTTGAACCTTGGCCCGACTCCACAACTGAGAACTTGTCCGCAGGCCATGACTGCTGACGCATCGCGTACGGCGCTGAGAGTAGCAGCAGGCGACACATCGCCCTGGAGAGTCGCCGATCAGCAATCGAGACGCCCGAATGCCGTTGGAGTCTCGCAAGGCATGGCCATGGGTGAAGGTTGCGTGCACAGCGGCGTGTGTCACAAGTTGAAGACGCTGCAGCGGGTTGCAAAGTCTCGGCGTTGTCCCCGGGTTCAGGTTCGGGGAAGCCAACATCGTCACAGGCTATCATGACGATGAGTACAGGGGAGCACAAGCTCGGCCCTGACGACTCAGAGGCTGTGCCTCAAACACTTCCTGCGCTTTTGTCTCAAGACGTAGCTCATCAAGGGGCCTTGCTCGACAGAGCCCGCAGGAGCGTTGCACTCGCTCATTCATACTTGCCCGAGATCGAGAGGTTCCTCGCGCGCGTCTTGGGCCGAACCAACACGCCTCAGTTGACTGGGCTGCCCAAGTTTGTGCGCGACGTGGCCAGGACGCAACAGGCTCTCCAATGCGTTGCCGCGAAACTCTCTCCGGCACCCTTGGATGCGAAGACCCTCATAAAACTTGGGAAACAGGCCGAGGCACACTGCATCCATCTATCCCACAGCGCAGTGCACTGGGACATTCTCAAGCGCTGCCGCTCATTTGTCGCCATTGACCAGGCTTTCCAAGGGTCCGTCAAGGATGCGCGCAAGGAAGAAATGAAGCAGCTGGCGTTCACTGGCCGAGAGAAACAGTTGCTGCATCGAGCTATGAAGGAGCAAGGCAAGATCGAAGTTGATGTCGTCGACGGTGGCAGTGAGTGGGTTGATATCAAGACGCTGCACGAGGACAGGTTGGCAAGGCAGATGACCGACAGCGGCTGGAGCTGGGGCGACTATGAGGTCGGAGACGATGTCGACGAGCAGGAGTGGGAAGACATCCCGCTGGCTAAGCAGATCAAGCGCTTGGTCGCAGCGGCCAAGGTCAACCGACACGAATACCGCATCCCGCGCGTGCGTGTGGTACTGCCTAATATCGGTCGCGGGAATGATGACGTCCATGTCTTGCTCGACCAGCTGTCCCGCATGGATTCTTCTGTTCGAGTGATTTTGGAAGATCGAGACAGCCGCTTCTTGAGCTCCCCTCCGCCGCTCGACACTGCCATCGAAAATCTTCTTGGGGACGAGTTCGAGGGAGTAACGCAGACTCTGAATATGGACCACACTATCCTCGTTGATCTCAGCTCGGATCTTACACATCTTTGCCTGCAGCCTCAACCCTGGCAGGCAGAAACGACGAGGCGACAGATAGAGGAGGAAGCGCGGCACGGTGGACTCATGGTGCGGACCCTGTATCCAATCCTAGACGGCCGGACGCTGGTGTGCACGAGAGAGGCCGCCGAGCATTTCCACGAGGTCCTCTCTACAGTGGGTACGAGCACCGAGCGAGAGCGCGGGCGTCTCCTCGTGCCTTTTGACGACGGGACTCGCCGCATGTCCCATGCCGCCATCCGAGTTCGATTTCAGAGCCTCTCCGAGCACCCAGTGCCCCCCTCGGTGCAGATCCCCGTGACAATCATCCCCGAGGTGTGGACCAGGCCGTCAATGGAGCATGCTGTCCGCGAGGGCCGCCTGCCACAGGTGGCACTCGACGTGGCGCGCTGTGGCGGCTTCAAGAGCTCCAAGCTGTCCATCTACATGCACGGATGGGCCGCGGGCCTGACGACGATTACGTCAAACAAGGAGATTTGCAGCCACATACGCACATGGGTTGAGGCGAACCGGCGGGCGCCTGATGACTGCGGGCCAAAGATCTGGAAGGTGGAGGTAACGAGGAATCTGCTCGCGAGCAGTGCGACACCACGGGAGCACGATAACATCGTACAACAGGGAACAGTGGGGAACAATGGCGATGATGCTGGGTGAGACGGTGACAATAGTGATCTCACGACCGGCTATTTCTATAACGACTGCTTTCATATGTCGGCTCTGAGAGCGCTTCGTCGAGCTACCGATACCGAAAATACAGTCTGAACATGATTTTTAGACGCCCGCAGCAATTCTATCAACAATTTCCGCCTCGTTTACATCTATCTTTCATGTTGCCCCCCATGAAGCTTCGGGTCCACAAGGCTCGCTCTCCACTGCTAATAGCGGGCCGGTCCCGTTGTCGGCACTCAGGCGAGACGGGGCCGGTGCTGGATGATATCGAGGACTAGTTGAGAACGGGGGTGATGACTGGCCCGCGCTTCTCCTTTGCAGCGGGAACCGCCTCGTTGGCGGGCTTGACGTGGTCTCCCGATGCAGGCGTGGTGGCGCACTTGAGCTCCGTTGTGATGGACGGGCCCGTGGCCGTGGTGGTAGTAGTGAAGACGACAACTGGTCCGTGGCCCAGGAAGAGTTCGGAAACAGTCAGCTGGTCGCAACCGCCGCAGTCAACGGTCTGGGTGGCCGTCGCCGTCGTGGTCCAGATGGTCTTAGTCGGACCCCAAGTCCAGACGGGCGCCCTAACAATGACCTTGGGGCACTGAGGGGCGGCAACATCTTGCGCGTTGACGCTGATGTCCTCGCGAGGGGGCAGAGGGTTGGCCGAAGCCAGGCTGGCGAGGGCCAAGGCAATGTAAGTTTTCAAAGAAGCAGCCATTGCGTCTATCTCTCAAGTTTCCTTGATATGAGCGGATGTGGTGTTGCTGAGGGACGAGGATGAAGATGCTGGAGAAGAAGCTGTGCAAGATGGGTACGGTGTGCTTTGATGGGCGACGTCGAGGGTATATATAGGTCGGCTGCAGGTGCTAATCCCGGTCGCAGGGTGCGCCGGAAAGAAAAGAGGATTTCTTGAGAGGCCTTTGCGTGCAGGCAAAGCCAAGCCCAAGGCGATGCGTGAAGCCACGAACAGGCAACATGCACGGTACTTTTACTTTTGCCTGACGGCCGAGGCTTCAGCCATCGCGGGCTGTGGAGCAGCCTTGCAGCTGTCAGGATCGGCACGGCAAAGGCGCGGGAGGGCCAATCGGCCAGGGATACCCACCGGCAGTGTAACTTCAAAAAGTGCATTGTGCGGGCGGCGCTGGAGGCATCGCGGCGAGTGATGCTGCGGCTGGCATCATGGGAAGAGCGCAACGAGGGGCCGACGGCTGGCCGTCGAATCACACCACCCCGATGTTTGCCCAAAGGCCGACGCTGCCGATACGATGTTCCATGGCCACCTCCCATTACGTCTGGACCTGCCGGAGCGCAGTCAGCATGCAGGAGCCTGGGCCGATGGCCCGTCGTGGTCCCACGAGGAGGCTGATGCGGTTGGCGGCGGCCTTGTCCCGCCGTCGAGGTCTGGAGGCTGCACGATCCTACGCTTACCGTGGCACTTACACCGAGGCGAGACCTTGCGATCGAGTGCATACTGCATGAAAGATTTTCAACTCTACCGACGCCAGTCTTTTTCAGCAGCGTTGGATTTTTCACGGAACTACCGCCGCGAGCTCCAAGCCAGCTCTGGCGCTTCCTGCTACCCCGTGATTGCTGGCCTTTCGTATCTAGGCATGGCTACTAGTTACGGATAGACCGACCATCGCAACCTCGGCTGAACATTCCATATCCTTTTTGCCAACCACCGAAACACAATTGTCGTCCCTCCGGGCGCGTACCGTGCTAGTCACCCCTTGTTTGCCCCATTCAAGACGATGCCGAGCACACGGTCCGAGTCTGTGTCGTCGGCGTCGTCTCGTGTGCCGTTGTTTTGATGATCATTGCCGGGCAGTGCACAATGGGCGTCATGCGCACCACGACGGCGTCGCAGCCGTGGCAGTCGACCTCGTGGGTCACCGTCGCCGTGGACGGGTAGATGCGCTGCGTGCCGTCCCACGAGCACTGCGGCCAGTACGGCGGCGTCGGGAGGCGCGTCTCCGTTATGGTCATGGTGGTGGTGCAGCCGGCGGCGGCCGGGCCGGCGGACATGAGGAAGAGCGCGATGCTGGTGATGATGCTGAGGCGAGCCATGGCTGCGATGCTATTGTCTGAGCTGACGAAAGATGTCAAGCAGTGCGATGTAGTTGATGTGGAGAATGATGTGGAGGACGAACAATATTATACGTAACGGCGTCGAGACAAAAGCCCAAGCAAGGCACGAACCTAGACGTACACGTGAGCGAGGTGAAGCATATCCGTCGTCCGTCACGGATGTTGGTCGTGCATCCGCGCCGCATCGTGTCTCACCCGCCCGGCATGGCAGAGCCAAACGTGTGTGCCCGGGTTGGGTGAACGCGTCAGGCAGTTTCACGGAAATACGGCAAGCTGCTGAGCATCAATCGCGGCCCTTGATGCTCGTACGCATCAATAAAAGGATGCTGTAGTCCGTATAAAAGCCGGGACTTTTGCGTGCGAACCGCAATGGATTCATGCACATGCATGTCATCTCAATGGGCCGGCTGTGGGTCTCCAACAGAGGGGAATTGGTATTTTCATTACATCACACTTCCTAGGTTCAGCGATTTGCAGAGTGCATGGGATGCCCTCACTGATGCAAAAACTGGCCGGAAGCCAAGGGAGCCATGCCGTCAAACGTTCCCTGCGACCACTGCGGCCACGACAGTGCGGCCGCGTCGTCCCACGCCCAATCCTCCATCCAGTCCAGCTGCATGTCCGCCGTGCCCTCCGGTATCCCGGTCATCTCTTGTTCAGGTTCATCGGCCGACAGCCCCTCCCGCTTTGCCACATCCTTGAGCGCGTGCAGGGAGCGCATGACTGAGTCCGTCGCCGCGCGCGAGATGGCCTCGTCAACCTGCTCCTCGTCCAGCCCGGCACCCAGGGCATCGACATGGCCCAGGACGGCGGCGGTGAAGCAGTGGCCCTTGATGTTGGTTTCGCCCGCGTGAACGCGCTCGATGGTCCACGTCTCTGCGGCCGCCAGACATGTGCGCAGGTCCGAGTCTCCGAGCGAAGGGAGATACCCCAGGCTGCTGGACTGGCCGCGTTTCTGGTGGATCAGCTCGACGGCGATGAAGAAGAGTGCTAGCGTCAGGATGTAGCGGAACATGCCCGTGCCATTGGTTACGATGCGCCGAAAATCAGCAGCGCCATCTTCAGGGCTCGAGGGATAGGGGCCGGAGAGGCCCCAGAGGTGTGCAATCTTCAGGGCGCTGTCGAGGCACATTCGCCGGGAAAAGTAGAAGCGATGGTCGTCAAAGGACTTGGCGATGATGGTCTGGTGAAGGGCGTGGAAGCAACGGTACAAGAACATCTCGGCCATGGAGATGTGAAAGGTCGTGATGCGGACCTGCGACCCCCCGCGGCGCTTGCTCCGCAGCGAGGACAGCTTCTGCGACAGCTCTCGGCAGGCCTTGGTCAACTCGGAGTTCTGCCGGAGGATTTCATCGTACGGCTGGCTGTCACGGAAGTCGTTGGTGTTCCTGAGCAGCTCCAACCGGAGGGTGAGCGACTTGAGGATAGCAAGCTGGACAGTCGTTTGGGTCGGGACCCCAGGGACCTCGGGCGGCCTCCCATGCGTGCCCTCGCCATCCGTCTCATCATCGAGCTGGTCGTCATCGACGTCGGCGGGAGGCTGCGTGTCGTAGTCCAGCATAGAAAGGAGCGGCGGGCCGCCGGCCTCGAAAGAACATTGCAAGTTGAGCTCCAGGATGGTGGCCCAGAGCCGCCGCCGCATCTCAGCCCGGAACGTCGTCATCTGGCCCAGATGCTTGGGGTCCCGGTGCAAACCCATGTACATGGCTTGTCTCAGAAGCGCCCCAGTGGTCACATACGTCAGGTCTTGGCCGACGCCGCACGTCGACTTGGCCAGGACTAGGAGACACATGATTTGGATGCTCTGAATTGTCATTCTGCTCTTCTCGGGAGGCAGCATCAGCCAGAGCTGGGCCTCGTTGATCCATTGCATGGCAGTGGCCCTCATCGTGAAGTAGTCGTCATAGAGCGTTGCGCCCAAGGCCATGCAGAGCTGCATCTGCATGACAAAAGCATCGTTGGCGGCCCCGGGATTCTGCCAGTACCGCTCATAATCGGTGCGAAAGGTTGGCACGTGGACGATTCGGAGGACGCCCTCGAACGTCCGTAGATAGTTGTTGATTAGCTGGTCGGCAATGTCCCGCGGGGGAATCTGCTTGCCGATGTTCTCGGATGATACCGGCCTGTAGCGGTTCTCCTTGATCCTGCGGCCGAGAGCCTTGCACTTGAGCAGCGCCTGATACACCTCGGTCTTTTCGGCCTCTGCGCGCCCAAGAAGACCAAACTCAGTAGGAAGCTAGCTCATTTGTAAGAATATGGCTTCTTGTGCAACTGCAGAGGTCGACGTACCAGTTCTATCACGTTGATCCAGTGGCTGGATCCAAAGTAACGCGTCTTGGAGACTTTCCCCGTGCGAAGGGGGCGAGTAAAGCTCCGCTCACAGGCCTTGTCCTGCTTGTCGCTGATATGAACGCCCTTTGCAAGCTTCTGCTCCAGCTCGTGCACTCTGGCGACCAGCCAGTCGACGTTTGACGTCTCGGATCCGGAGCCGGAGCCGGCCCCGGAGCCTGGGCGGGGCGTCTCGTGGATGTGCAAGCTTGACAGTACGGAACCCGCCTTCACGGACCCGGAAACGGTGCTCCGAGAGTCTGTGGTCTCAGCTGGCCTTACGGGCCGTGGCTGTGATGGACCGGCAGATGAGGATGAGGCCGCCAAGGGGCGCTTCGATTTCCCAGATGCGGGCACATGCGTCGGCGCGTAGGTGCAGCTTGCGATTTGGGCCTTTGTGCAGT
The DNA here is from genome assembly GCA_024340155.1 of Tolypocladium pustulatum. Taxonomy (NCBI): domain Eukaryota; kingdom Fungi; phylum Ascomycota; class Sordariomycetes; order Hypocreales; family Ophiocordycipitaceae; genus Tolypocladium; species Tolypocladium pustulatum. The sequence goes on along the minus strand of JALHBY010000196.1, from coordinate 87,369 downwards.
TACCACAGGGAGAGTTGCGATCGCACCGGATCTTGCGTCTGCGGCACTGCTCACAAGCGAGCGCGGGCCTGCGCCGTTTCTTCTCAGGAGGGTTAGCTGGTGCCGGTGCTGTGGTTCCCATCATGTCCGCAGCCTCGAGGTACGGAGCCAGCGGTGCTCGAGACATGATTGGCAATTCAGATTGAGGCGACGGACAAATGCACTCAGTAAGCCGAAGGGGACCGGGAATTTCGAGGCAGTCCAAGAAAACGATGAAGATGTCCGCCGCAGCGCTCAGCGACGCTGACGAGGTGCTCGAGTCTGCAATGCATGCATGGGCGAGGTGCGATGCGGACAATTGAAAAGACCGAGATTCTAGCCACGCCCATTGGCCAGTTTCTGAATTCGCCGAGAGCCCTGTAAGTCACTTGCTCGAACAGACTCCAGCAGCAGAAGCAGACACCCTGATGCAGCATTCGCTGTCGCAGGCTGGTCCGTCATTGAAGTCTGAAGCATATAAGAGGAGTGCTGCGGGCTGCCGTTGACGCCGACCCTCCGACGCCATCATCGTCTCCGGCCGTCCACGGCGGTTGGGCATCTTCGTCTCGGCCGGCTCTGTCGCCATGACCTTCTGCGCCGACCACCGCGGAACATAGGCCCTACTTTGGCGTCGGCAGAGCTGTCGCTTCATCTTGCATCCTTGTCGATCGGGCGGTTGTGGACAGCAGGGAACGGGAAAAGAGAAGGATCCACGAGCTGCCCTGCTTTGGCGGCATCATGACAATGACCAGTGCCTCATTGCCTTTTTTGGCGTCTGCTAAGACCTGAGAGGGATAGGGCTTGGCTTGTCTTGCTAAGACTACCTTTATGGCTGATATGGCCCATAAATGCCCGGGAAAGTCTTGAACAGCCATAGAAGCTGAGCGATGCGGACTCTGCGATTGGTCTTGAGTGGGTTTGTTGTCGGCGGCACGGCCTCGTCATTGACAAGGCAGCCCGTCGTTTGTCAATCAGTGTTCGACACTTTGGCTGAAACACTTCGCTTTTGGGGGCTTTGAAAAAAGATCAAACTTCCTGTATTGCAGGCGAGGGAGAAAAGTGAACCAATGTACAAGCTGGAAACCATCTCCTCACCCAAAATGTAGCATTAATCAAAGGTCATCGTACACGGGCATCTGGTTCCGGCCCCGTTCTCATCCACAGACGAGGGTCAAGGGTCAACCTCTTCTCTCTTCTGACCTCCGCTGTTCCCTATCCGCCACGTCTTTGCACCTCCGCCCGTCTCTTCGTCCTAATCTATAAGGTATTCGACCCGACGCCCTTTTTTGCCTCCCTAAGCTCCTAACTGCTTTGCTGTCACTCCAGGCATTCAGAGAAGCAGCTCCAGCGGGTTCTCGAGGACCTTCTTGAACTCGCGGACCCACTCGGCGCCTACAGCGCCGTCGACGACCTTGTGGTCGAAGCTGCTGGTAATCGTGATTTGCTCGTCCCACTCAACGCCCGTCGTGCCGTCGTCGTTCTCGACGGGGATGGCAACCTTCTTGGTCGTGCCGACGGCGACAATGGCAGCCTGGGGAGGGTTGATGACGGCAGCGAAGTGGTCCACGGCGTGGTTCATGCCCATGTTGGAGATGGAGATGGTACCGCCCTGGTACTCCTCGGGCTTGAGCTTGTTGTCGCGAGCCTTCTTGGCAAGCTCCTTGACCTTTCCGGAAATGGACTCGAGGCCACGGGCGTCGACACCAGTGACAATGGGGGTGATTAAGCCTGAGGGAGTCGAGACGGCCACAGAGACGTCGACTGTGTTGAACTGACGAATGGTGCTGTCGCGCCAGCTCGAGTTGACGGCGGGGACTTTCTTGCACGCAGCAGCGATACCCTTGATGAGCAAGTCGTTGACAGAGAGCTTGTACTTGCCCTCGGCGGAGCTGTTGAGAGCCTGCCGCAGCTTGAGCAGCTTGGTGACGGAGATGGAGCTGGTGACGTAGAAGTGGGGGTTGTTGTGGACAGACTCCTGCAGGCGGCCGGCAATGGTCTTGCGCATGCTGCTGATGGGAATGTCCTCAAAGGTTGCGCTCGGGGCAGCGACGGCAGGGCTGCTGACCAGCTTCTTGACGTCCTCCTCGGTGATCTTGCCGCCCTTTCCGGTTCCCTTGACGCCGTCTAGGCTGACGCCGCTCTCTCGAGCCAACCGCTTGGCGGCAGGCACGGCGTTGGGCTCACGATCGAGAGCGGGCTGCAGCTTGCCCTCTGAGGCAGCGTACTGCTCGGGCTCGGACTCGGGCTCGGGGGCGGGCGCCGGGGCGGATTGCGACTCCGACTTGGCCTCGTCCTTCTTGGGCTGGGCGGGCTTGGCATCGCCGCCGGCGTCCTTGAGGGTGAACTTTTCGAAGGCGGAGATGTCGGTACCCTCTTCGACAAGCACGGCAATGGGCTGTGGGAAACCACGTCAGCTGAACGCTTTTGACGATGCAGAGGGGACACGACGGAGGGGAAACTCACGGTGCCGACCGGGACATCCTTCTCGCCCGACTCCTTGAGGAGCTTGGCAATGACGCCGTCCTCCTGGAACTCGAAGTCCATCTGAGCCTTGTCCGTCTCAATCTCTACCAGAACGTCGCCGGGGGCAATGGTATCGCCGGGCTTCTTCTGCCAGGCGCCGATGTTGCCGGCCTGCATGGTAGGCGACAGGGCGGGCATCTTGACGACCTGGTGGTCCGGGAAGGAGGCGTAGCACCGCACCACACGCGCGGTGAAGCCCATGCGCAGGGCATTGTGGGTGGGAGCGAGGGCTCGCCTCCGAAGAGCGGCGCTGAGCATGCTGGCAGAAAATGGCTCCCGCTGGGGACTCGTTTGGAGTATGGGATGGGCGACCCGGGTCCGACGAGGGCGATGCTGTGGTTGAAGCCCTTCTCACGCACTGGGGCAGCAGCAATTGAGGCCAAACTGAGGGGGATGAGAGAGGGAGAAGGCGGTGGCTGCGCGCGCGAATTGTTGACGGAGATGGGGATCGCAAGGCGACGGAGAAATCCCTTGGGGTTTGTGGTTGGACGTTCAGTTTTTTGCGTTGAGCTCCGTCGCTGGCTGGAGCTACGCGCAGGGCAGGGGGCCTAGACCGCTTTCGGAGCTGGCCCCCCATTGTGCCTCCTAACGGCCTCTCGCGTCTCCCGGAAGCCGGAGCAGGCCATTAGGGAAATGGATAGGGTACTGCATGGTTGGGAGATGCAGCACAAGGCGCCAGATTGATCTGAGCCAGCCTGCGTGCCAGAAAATGTATTTCCCCCTCATGCGGCGAGGCTGTAAAGCGAGAGCGCCGTGTGAGACCCAGAGCTCTCTACGAGTATCAGCGTCCAGCGCTGGCTTTGTTGGGGAGTGGGATAATAATGTGTACCTCATGCCGTGAGGCAGCTGCACGACCACTCAGGTACCGCACTGTTGTCAAGGGGTCCATCCGTCGCCCCCCCTGCTCTACATGGCCTGAGGCACCAGCGACACTCGCCCGGGTCAGGACCTCGTCACAGACTACCATACCTGCCTACCTTACGCGGGCGACCGTCTTTTTCCGACAGTGGAAAGGCGCTTTCGACAGTACTGTAGAGAGACTGACTAGGTCTGTGAGCACTTCGAAAGCGCACAAGTGCTGCCTTACTGACAGTCTGCCGGTGGGATGGAAGAAAACAGGCGTCGCCCGCTTAGACAGTACCTTGGTGGTGCGCCCGCCAAGTACGAGTAACTCGCTGCACGCGGGAGGCCTATGGGGTACGTACCACGGTACCGTACCTTACCGTACCGACTGCACCGCCGCACCTCGTCAGCCTCGGAACCACTAACGAGCGCACCCTGCCTCAGCTGCCACCTGTGGCTCCCGCCGTGTCTTATGTGTCCATTCATCCATCCATTCGATGCCTGGACAAAAGTTGTCGACACCCGAACCCGTCCTGTCCTCGACACCAGGCATCAGCTTTCCCATCTGCCGCAGCATCAGCAGCAGCCTGAGCGCACCTGTGGCTCGCGTTCTTCTGAGCAAGGCACAGCTGCCTGTCAATGGCCGTCTGAGCCTCTTGGCCTCCTTCCTTTCCACCCCTAATCGCGCCGCCCGAGCTGCTCCATCCCGCGTCTTCCGCCTCTCGCGAATGGCCGCTAGCCTCCTCTGCGCTCCCCGATGAGCTCCCTCAAGTTCGTCGTGTCCTCTCTGGACGCCATTGCGACCTCGAAGGATGCGCAGCGCAACAAGCAGCTCGGCGAATCCGCCAAGAAGGCGCGCGATGCCATCAAGGAGCAGGACCAGCTCTCCGACCCCGAACTCGTCTTTGCTCCGCTCCAGCTAGCCACCAAGTCCAACAACCCCCAGCTGACGACGACAGCCCTGGACTGCATTGGCAAGCTCATATCTTACTCGTATTTTTCCTTTCCAGCCAAGGACGATGCGGCCCCCGACGGCGCCGAGCCTGCCCCGCCGCTCATCGAGCGGGCCATCGACACAATATGCGACTGTTTCCAGGGCGAGACTACGGCCGTCGAGATCCAGCTGCAGATCGTCAAGTCGCTGCTAGCCGCCGTTCTAAACGACAAGATCGTCGTCCACGGTGCAGGCCTGCTCAAGGCTGTGCGCCAGGTCTATAACGTTTTTCTGCTTTCCCGCAGCACCCCCAACCAGCAGGTCGCCCAGGGCACGTTGACTCAGATGGTCGGGACGGTCTTCGAGAGAGTCAAGACGAGATTGCACATGAAAGAAGCCAGGCTGAACTTGGGAGGCCTGAAACATAGCTCGAGCAATGTGACGTTCGATCCATCCGAACCTGTCAACGGTGGTCCAGCCAGCCTCGACGGAGATGAATCGCCCGTCACTCAACCCGAGCCTGCGTCTGCAGACGAACTCCAATCGAATGGCGCCAAGCTCACGTTGAAGGACCTCGAGCATCGGAAGAGCTTCGATGATTCCAACCTTGGCGACGGACCGACCATGGTTACCCGGCTAACCCCTGCCAAAAGACACGGAACGGATACGTCGGCAACGGATCACACCTCGCCACACGAAGATCACGACGCGATGGATGCAGAGGACGAGGTGTACATTCGAGATGCATATCTCGTGTTTCGATCTTTTTGCAATTTGTCAACCAAGGTCCTAGCTCCTGACCAACTCTACGATCTCCGTGGCCAGCCCATGCGTTCCAAGCTCATCTCCCTCCACCTCATCCACACCGTCCTCAATAACAATATTGCCGTCTTCACTTCCCCCCTCTGTACCATCAAAAACTCCAAAAGCAACGAACCGACGTCGTTCTTGCAAGCCGTCAAGTTTTACCTTTGTCTCAGCATCACACGAAATGGCGCCAGCTCCGTGGACCGCATATTCGACGTTTGTTGCGAAATATTTTGGCTCATGCTCAAGTTCATGCGGTCATCTTTCAAGGCATGGAACTTGTCACCCGCCCAGCACGCTCCTGTTGACCAATTCACTAACCTGCCCTGCAGAAGGAAATCGAAGTCATTCTTAACGAAATTTACCTCGCACTGTTGTCTCGCCGGAATGCGCCCGTGTCTCAAAAGCTTCATTTTGTGACCCTTCTCAACCGGCTCTGCGCTGACCCTCGAGCCTTGGTTGAGATCTATCTCAACTACGACTGTGACCAAACAGTGGATAACATCTTCCAAACCATTGTCGAGGATTTATCCAAGTTCTCTACTACCCCTGTGGCTATCACGTCTATCCACGAACAAGCCTACGAGGAGCTGCGGGCCAGAACGGCGCCAGCTAGCGAGTGGCAACTCAGGGGCATATTGCCACCTCCACTTACGGTGGCTCAGATAGTGCCCCAGCAGGACAATGAGCCAGATTTCCCCAAGGAGTATGCGATGAAGCGTTTGTCCTTGGAGGCTCTAGTGGAAGCCTTGAGGTCTCTGTTGAACTGGTCGGCCTCCGTGCGGACCGACGGCGGCGAGACCTTGAGAACGGATGGCGATAACAAGGCCTCTCTGGAAGAGCTGCGGCCGTCTATCGACCCCACACTGAGCGACAGCGCCTCACGGATGGAGACACCTCTGCAACCATCGACGCCTGTCGTGGACGATGATCCAGATCAATTGGAGAAGGAGAAGGCGCGTAAGACGGCACTTATGAATGCCATACGGCAATTCAACTTTAAGCCCAAAAGGGGCATCAAGCAGTTCCTCCGCGACGGGTTCATACCCAGCGACAGTCCCGAGGACATAGCCGCCTTTCTCCTGAAGGAGGACAAACTCGACAAGACTCAGATCGGCGAATACCTGGGCGAGGGCGACCAGCAGAATATTGATATTATGCACGCCTTTGTTGACGCTATGGAATTCACCAGGAAGCGCTTCGTCGATGCGCTTCGGCAATTCTTGCAGTCCTTTCGACTGCCTGGGGAGGCCCAAAAGATTGATCGTTTCATGCTCAAATTTGCCGAGCGCTACGTCTTGGGAAATCCGAATGCGTTTGCAAACGCTGACACAGCATACGTCTTGGCATACTCTGTCATCATGTTGAACACGGACCAGCATAGCGGCAAGATTGCCAAGAGAATGAGTAAGGAAGAGTTCATCAAGAATAATCGAGGCATCAACGACAACGCCGATCTTCCGGACGAGTATCTCATTGGCATATATGATGAGATTGCGAGCAACGAGATTGTCCTGACCAGCGAGCGTGAAGCAGCCGCCGCGGCCGGCACGGGGACCTTCCAGCCTACTGGCCTTGCCGCTGGCCTTGGTCAGGCGCTCTCAAACGTGGGTCGTGATTTGCAGCGCGAGGCCTATGTTCAACAGTCGGAGGAGATTTCGCTACGATCCGAGCAGCTGTTCAAGAATCTGTTCAAGAGTCAACGCCGCAACACGGCAAAGACGGGGCTCAAGTTCATTCCGGCAACGTCTTTCAAGCATGTTGGCTCTATGTTTGATGTTACCTGGATGTCCTTCTTCTCTGCCCTGTCCAGTCAAATGCAGAAAGCTCACAATCTTGAGGTCAACAAACTTTGCCTAGAAGGCATGAGGCTGGCAACGAAGATTGCTTGTCTATTTGAGCTCTCGACACCGAGGGAAGCCTTCATTTCGGCCCTGCGAAACACTACCAACCTCAATAATCCCCAGGAGATGCTAGCGAAAAACATTGAAGCCCTCAAGGTCCTTCTCGACCTCGGGCAGACTGAGGGCAACCTGCTGCAGCAGTCTTGGAAGGATATTCTTATGTGCATCAGTCAACTGGACAGGCTCCAATTGATATCGGGGGGGGTCGACGAGAGTGCAATTCCTGATGTCTCTCAAGCCCGATTCATGCCGCCGTCCCGAACCGACACATCCGACTCGAGGTCATCCACACAGTCGCGACCTAGGCCACGGCAAAGGGCAAGTACCGGCCTCCGAGGCTTCTCTAGTGAGATTGCTCTGGAAAGCCGTTCGGACGAACTCATTCGCAGCGTGGACCGCATCTTCTCAAACACTGCAAATCTCTCCGGCGAAGCTATGGTATACTTCGCTAAAGCCCTCACCGAAGTCAGCTGGGACGAGATCAAGGTCTCCGGCTCCAACGACTCCCCTCGAACATACAGTCTTCAGAAGATAGTGGAGATCAGCTACTACAACATGAACCGCGTTAGGTTTGAGTGGAGCAACATTTGGGACGTCCTCGGCGAGCACTTTAACCAAGTTGGGTGCCACAATAACATGAACATTGTCTTTTTCGCTCTGGACTCACTGCGGCAGCTGTCCATGAGGTTCATGGAGATTGAAGAGCTTGCGGGTTTCAAGTTCCAAAAGGACTTCTTGAAGCCATTTGAGCATGTGCTTGCCAACTCCAACAACATCACTGTCAAGGACCTGGTACTACGGTGTCTCATCCAGATGATTCAAGCCCGAGGGGATAACATTCGCTCCGGTTGGAGAACCATGTTTGGAGTCTTTACAGTCGCAGCGAGGGATCCGCATGAAAGCATCGTCAACCTTGCCTACGAGAACGTGAACCAAGTATACAAGACCAAGTTTGGAGTTGTCATTTCACAAGGGGCATTCACAGACTTGATTGTCTGTCTAACGGAGTTTTCGAAGAATCTGAAGTTCCAGAAGAAGAGCTTGGCAGCACTGGAACTCCTCAAGTCGACTATTCCTACGATGCTCAAAACTCCAGAGTGCCCCCTGTTTCAGACACCGAAAGCAAATGCCAAGGTTGAACCTGGGAACAAGGTCTCGGAGGTCAATAAAGCGACTTTGACAAAAACATCTGTTGAGGAAGGCTTCTGGTTCCCCGTTCTATTCGCTTTCCACGACGTACTCATGACGGGCGAAGATTTGGAGGTGCGATCAAACGCTCTCGAATACTTCTTCGCTGCGCTCATCAAGTATGGTGGCGGCTTCACGCCGGACTTTTGGGACATTCTCTGGCGTCAACAGTTGTACCCGATTTTCATGGTCTTGAGGTCGCGACCAGAAATGTCCAATGTTCTCAACCACGAGGAGCTCTCCGTCTGGCTATCGACGACTATGATACAAGCGCTGCGCAACATGATTACTCTCTTCACCCACTACTTCGACGCCCTGGAATATATGCTCGATAGATTTCTAGAGCTGCTGGCCCTTTGCATCTGCCAAGAAAACGATACAATTTCTCGCATTGGCAGTAACTGTCTTCAGCAGTTGCTGCTGAAAAACGTCACGAAGTTTACCGCAGAGCACTGGAACAAGGTAGTCGGGGCCTTCTGCGAGCTCTTTGAGCGAACAACGGCGTATCAGCTGTTCACAGCGGCGAATATGAACTCAAGTGCTGCGCTATCACTTCCATCCAACGGATTCGACTTTCCAACAAGTCTCAACACGTCTGCAGAAACGCCGGCAGTGGACGAAAAATCCTTGAAAATCAATGGCACAGATGACAATAACGCCATAGCGGATGCTGAGTCCATCCCAGGGCAGCCATCGCCGAAGCCGATGGAAGATGAGCTGCAAACCCCGCCGGTGCCTGGCGGCCAGGGCCTGGAGGAGTTTAAGCCCTCGTCCAAGCTCCAGCAACAACCGGTCGTGGTGACTGCGGCGCGACGTCGTTTCTTCAACCGCATCATCTCCCGCTGCGTCCTGCAGCTGCTCATGATCGAGACGGTCAACGAGCTCTTCAGCAATGATACCGTGTACGCTCATATCCCTTCGACGGAGCTTCTGAGACTCATGGCGCTGTTGAAACGCTCTTTTCAATTTGCCCGCCGTTTCAATGAGGACAAGGAACTACGCATGCGTCTTTGGCGCGAGGGCTTTATGAAGCAACCGCCGAATTTGTTGAAGCAGGAGAGCGGATCAGCTGCGACGTACATCTCTATTCTCTTCAGGATGTTCGCGGACAATGCGCCGGAAAGGTTGGAGAGCAGACCCGACATCGAAGCCGCATTGGTGCCTCTGTGCAAGGACATCATCACGGGTTACTCCCTTCTCGCAGAAGAGAGTCAGCACAGAAACATCATGGCATGGCGGCCGGTAGTGGTCGATGTTCTCGAGGGCTATGCTACCTTCCCAGAGGATAGGTTCAAAGCCCATATTCCTGAGTTTTACCCCCTAGCCGTGGAGCTCCTGGGCAAGGATCTTGGCCAGGATCTCCGAGGAGCACTCCTTGTGGTGCTGCGACGTGTTGGAGAAGATGGACTGGGCATCGTAGGGATGACCAAGGCGGCGGAGAGGAGGCGGGAGAGTGTCATAAGCGACCTCCCTGAAGACGTGTCGAGTGACCAAGAAGCGGCTGCGCGGAGGATGCTGTAGGTTATGACCGGCTCTAGCTGATGCACGATGGCGTTGCGGCGGCGTATAGAAGGTCTGGTTTCATTTTATGACGGGAGCTGTGCTGCTGGTTAGAAAGGTGACGCCCCCAATGTAACTACGCCCTCGGGCTTGACGATTGAGAAAGTCAGCAATCTAAGGCTCCTCGCACCGCTCCCCTGATGAGGATGCGCACTCCCTGTTTCTACCAAAGAGGCATCCGGAAGTTCTTATTATCATGCCCCCGAGATGTTTCGGGATTTCTTCCCGCGGGGATTCCATCAACTTCATGGCCACCTGTGTACCGTCAATCGGATGGATGCTCTTGCCTTCATTCAACAATGTCTTGCAGCCCAGCATGTGATCTTTCTCCGAGCGTCTCGCGCCACGTCCTTAACCTGCAGTTGCAACGTGAGCATGCTGAGTTCGGCCTCGATTATGCAGTCGTCGATTACTGCCGCAGGCTGTAGCTTGGTTGCAATTTGCCAGCTGCTCATTGGACATGAATTAAATCGCAGAGCGGCAAACCCCTGTTAGTGCGACCTAAGGCTGCGAGGGTTTACAGTCGTAGAGACCATGACACTGGAGGTACGAACGCCGCTGTGGTTATGGCGGCGGAGTTACTCGACACTACCGTCGGCATGACATCGACTTTGGTGAGCCTGGCAATCAATGGATCCCAGCAGCACCCTCGCGGCATTTTTTTGGCAATCAACACATCTTGACTACGGTCAGAGAGACCTCCTCGATCAACTTACCTGGAGCAAACGAGTTCAGTTCCGTCGTGGACATCGAGCTGCGCACCAACCGTCCACAAAATATATTGCGCCTCCCAACTCAAATGAACCAACTTCTTGTTATTCTTCATTTCGTTTATTGACGATTTGCTTCTGTGACGGAAGAGCCGCTTGGATGCTCATAAGACCAGCGATCCGATGCATCTGTGCGCTCTCTTCGATTCGCCTCCTTGCCAGTATCCTTCCTGTAGGCCTTATGCAGATCTGCCCTCTCTCTTGCCGGGTGGCCGGGGCAGACGCGGTGTGTTCCTCATTTCACAGCTTGGCAGACCTGGACAGACGCTGTTCCGCCGCGACCCTACTTCCAAAATCCGCCCATCCAAAATCGCAACATCAAGCCTAAGTTCACACAGCATTTCATCACCTCCAGCCTGGTGAGCCGACGGCCCTATTTGGTTCGCAATCATTGAGGCTTCGGTGGCCAAAGTTGAGCTGAGACATGTTGTCAGGTCGTCGCTTCAGCCCCCAGGGTAGACCGCCAGCAAAGAAACACTACTTCACCATCTCGTAGATGTACGTTCTTAACGCCTCTGCTTCTTCTTCCACCGTCCGATCCGGCAGAGTCCTTAGGGCAGTCTCCAACTCCGCATCGTCCGCAATTGCAGCCTTCAAGAGTTTTCTTACAGTATCGTCCTGCTCCAGTGAGCGGTCGGACACGCGCATCACGCTGATAAGCGTCTCGAAGAAGTCAACCAGGCTCAGATGCATGAGCACGTCTGACTTTTCCACCATGCCAAGGGCGGCCCATTGAAGTAGTCCATAGCCAGCACTCTGGGCAGCAGTTCCAGACAATGGGAAGAGGTCCGGGAACGCCGTCTGGTTTACGGCGCGGATGTCGAGGGTAGCTAGCCGGGGTAGGATTCGGAGGAGGCGGCCCTGGGAGATGGTGACTGCGCGCACAGAGCGGGACGGATGGTCGGCGTGATCTCCGGGAGTGCAGCGGCTCCGGATGAGAGTCAAGCCTGATCGACCCTGGAGAATGGGACGCCAAAGTCGCGCATGACCTGGCAAGCGGCGTTTGACGATCTCGTTGCCGTTGACAGCGCTGACATTGCCTGCGCCATTGACGCCCTGCCCACCTACAACTTCGCAGTCCGTCTCCAGCAAATCGCCCAGAACTTTTGCGGCACGCTCGCCGACACCCACGTCAGGGCTCTCCAGCCAGCACCGGACAAGGGCCTCGACGACGTCGGGCAGCGTGCTTAGGATGGCAGCGTCAGACGGGGCCTTGGCGGCCTTGTGGATGATAGCTAAGGCGAGCAGGTTGGCGCCGGGCAACGTGGAGCGGAGAGCCGCCAGCAGCGACGGCGGGTCGGCAATGGTGAGTGTGCGGGTGAAGGACAGCGGTGAAAGCAGCTTGACAGTGAGGGAGAGGACAGGCGTCGGGTCCTGGGCGGTGGACTTGAGGATCTGCGTGAGGGGCGGCAGTAACGTTGGGAAGAGGGAGGGGATGTTGTCCTCTGGCGGTCGAGGTCAGCGCCAGTCTGTCCTCGGGATGAAATGGGAGCGTACCTGTCAGTTGAAGCTCGACATCATCAAGCAGCTTCAGGTTGAACGGCAGCGAAGGGTCATTGACAAGCTGCTGCAGGTGAGTCTGGAGTTCTGGCAGGCCGGAGACGGCGACGTTGTCCATTGCGGCGATGGGGACGATTCTGTCCGTCATTTGGAGCCGCGTCTTCCTAAGCTATGCTTGTGGAGTATTCGCAGGTGATGTGAGAGCAGAGCTGCCATCAAGGGCTTGTCGGGGGCAACAGACGGGTGTTTGTATAAGCCAGACAGACTGCAGGCTTCCATTAGCTCCACGCCGTCCGATTCTCACAATGAAAGGAAGGTTACCTTACAGTAAGTTAGTGTAGGCAGGCGGGCCAGGCGTCACTGCCGGCAGCGGAGCCAGTTCCGTCCCCCACCAGAGCCCCGAACGTTACCTTGGCGGGGCTGGACTGGAAGCGGCAGCTTCATCAATCCAGCCAGCCAGCCAGCCAAACTTCGCAAAAAAGTCGGCCTCGCCATCCGCAACACACCCGGCATCGCAAACACGACGCTTCGCTTCCCGCGTGCTGCCCTGCTGCTTCAGCCACAATGTCCAGAGGCGGACGAGGCCGCGGAGGCGCGAGGGGCGGCGGCCGGCCCAACGTGCCCTGGGACACGGGCGATGAGCCGGACGCCCGTCCCTCGGAGCTGTTCCCTGTACGAAGAACCATTCACTGATCTAGATGCACCGTTGAACTAACCCTCACTTGCGCCGATTAGCCCTATGCTGTCACGATGCCCGGGGAGTTGAGCTCTACAGAGACAAACGGGATCCAGTACTTCCTCCTGCTGCGGCACCAGATGCACTCGTCGCCGCTCTACACCTCGAAGCGCACCTCGCTGCACGACCCGACGGCCCCACGCAAGATGTACGGCCAGGCCCAGATGAACGCGCACTACGGTGTCAAGAACAGGGCCTCGTTGGACCCCTTCACTGCCGTGCCAACCTACTCGCAGAAGTTTGTCCGCGAAGAGCGAGCCCTGCCGGACTGGACCGCGCGACCCGTCTGCCGTGAGCTCTTCCCCGCCGAGTTGCTCGATACCGTCGAGCCCGAAGACGGCGCCGGCGTGCGCAAGAAGCGCAAGCTGGAGCTAAGCAAGGTCAGCGCGCTGCCCAATGCCGAGGCCGCCTTTGGCATGCCCGCCCTTGAAGGCGACGCAGACGAGGAGCGTGGCGGAAACCTCCTCGAGCGCCTCGAGGCCATGCGCGACGAAGAAGGTGAGGATGCCGCCGAGCTGGACGATGAAGAGGGTGTCGAGGAGGACGACGAGGATGAGGTTTACGACGACGAGGATGCGGGCGACTACGACGCCGAAAACTATTTTGACAACGGAGACGAGGGGGCCGACGAGTACGGCGATGGCGACGAAGGCGAGGGGACGTACTGATCTGCCAACGGGACCGACCGCGAGTGAGGGTGTAGACATGGCATGTGCATGGACGTGGATGTTGGCGAGCCGCGGAGGCAACTCACGTCGGTTACCGGATGAACTGATACCCATATGGGCTCTCTCTCAAATATCATGTACCGAGACAGGAACGGCGCAACTAGGGGAATCAATTTCATTTTCTACCTCTGCCTCTCCCTTGAATCCAGCTTGCCGCCAATCTTGGTGCGGCGGGCATCTCATGGCTGGCAAGCAGCCTACGTGGAAGAACACGAACCAGAGCACAGCCTGCTCTACACCCAACCAGATGCCAGTTGTGGCCGCAAGACGACCCCTCTAAACGCCAGCGATTATCCCACATTGTACATGTCGTAAGGTGACAATACGCTTCAAGTCCGCATGACAAATGCGAATTGCTTGCCACCCGTTGTAAGAATGTCCATGCTGTGGCCCTTTTCGTAAAGAGCGTGGACATTCACGTAACTTCCCGTCTACGCCATCCCCGACTCTTTTGCCGGAGCGATGGGTGAAGGCCCCATTCAAGCAGCCATGCCCATGGCGTACACGCCGCTATCGAGAATCCCGGCTTGTAGCCTCGATAATCTCTCCCTCGTGTCGGCAATCTGTCCTGCTTGAGCGACAATCGCGTTGCCCGTTTCCCGTAGCGCCGAGAGCACCTGGCCAAGCTGATCCTGTGCTGCTCCACCTGTTGTGGACTGACTGTCCCGAAAAGTCCGAATCTGCTCATACAAGCCGTTCTCGACGCCCGGCATGTCGCGCTCGATTTCACCACGGTACTCGTCCAGCCGCTTTTTGTATTTTTCAACATCGTCGCAGATGCGGTTGAAGTACGTGATGAGGTCTTGGGCGTTGGCGTGAGCAGCTGAGGCATCCGTAGCATTAGAGTCGGCAGACGGAGGCGGCCCGGCGAAGAGGCCAGTCTGATGGTAGTGGGTGGGCAGTTTCAGGTTGTCCGTGGCCTTGAATGACAATTGGGCGTCTGCAATGCTCTTCTTCGTCATGTCTTGGAGCGCTTTGACCGTCTGTATATCTCGGTTCAGCGCCACTTGTACCGTGCGAAACTTGGACTCGACAAATTTGACGTCTCGTCCGAGCTGCTCAATGTCCCTTTCGTGCTGCGGCATGAACTCGCCAATCTCATCCTTCATCTTTATCACACGCTGAATACCCTTGTCGATGAGCGCGATCTCGTCCTGAACGGGCTGAGCCAGATCGTCGAACCTTGTGCGTGGCCGGAGGTTGTCGTAATTTATTTGGACGGCTGGCACTTGAGCGGTAGATTGTGGCTGTTGCTGCTGTTTCGCTTGCCCGAAAAGGCCGCCAGCTTGCTGCTGTGGCTGTTGTTGCTGGTTGCTAGTGCTTCCGAAAAGACCTCCACTGGATGGTTGCTGTGTCTGTTGCTGTTGGGTACTGGTGCTTCCGAAGAGACCTCCACTGGATGGTTGCTGTGTCTGTTGCTGTTGCGTATTGGCAGTGTTTCCAAAGAGTCCGCCAGCTGCCGGCTGCTGAGGTTGCTGTTGTTGCTGCTGCGGCTGACTGCTGCCAAATAAACCATCCCCGGTGGTTTGTTGCTGAGTAGCAGCACCGCCGCTGCCAAATAGCCCTCCGCCGGCGGCGGGTTGCGCGGTGGTCGTCGTCGAGGAGCCAAAGAGCCCGGTGGTGGGTTTCTGCTGCGATGCGCCAAATAATCCGCCGGTAGTCGCCATGCCGCCAGAGGTCGATGTCGTAGGATTTGCCGACGCGCTCCCTGAGCCGAATAGTCCGCCTGCTGCCGGTTGTTGCGTTGACGCGGGCACCCTGGAGGTCTTTTATCAGCTAACTCTGCATTCCACTTGCTCTCAGGAGCGAAGCGATGGGACAAAATATCGACATGATGGGTGAATCAGCGACTGGCTTCGAGGACAAGTCGAAGCAGCTGGGCATCGAGGATCTTTGCTTACAGCGAGTTCGCGGCGCCAGTGTTGATCGTGAGACCACCTGGACCGCTAGCTGAGCGCGCCAGAGACATTTGGCCTCGCACAAAAGCCAAGCAATGTCAAGGCGTAGCTATGCCGCAATTTGTCCGTCTATGGCGGCCTTTGGAGAAGAGTGAAGAGGCGGTGGAGCTTCTGAAGTTTTGGAGGTTGGCGCTGAAAGAAGCGTAGCGCTACGCGCGGGCCGCTGAGACCAGCCGTGAAGGACAAGCAATGGAACTCGGAGAAACATCGGGCCAGCCAGAGCTCTCCCGCAGAGGCTATCCCAGTGGAGATGTATCATCCTCAAGCTTGACTGCGTCTCAATAACTCCCTAGGCATATTCACGACAGCGCTCAGAACCACTCAAAGTTTGTCGCAATGTCTGAACACGAAATGGAGATGGACGAGGGCGATGACCTCTACGAACCCGAAGAGCCCAAGGTCGAGGTTCAAGAAGATAAGAAGCCACCGTCCAAGTCGGACGAGCTCGAGGAGGGAGAAGAGGAAGACGAGAGCGGCGCCATGGATGAGGATGACGATGATTCAGTGCGCACTTGCATTTTGACTTCATGTAGATCCCACTGACTATTGTTTTGCAGGACATTGACATCATCACCGAGCGAAAGGATGGCACCAAGGCTGCTCCGCCGCCGTACGTGTTTCAAGTCCCGAGTGCATCGCTTTTGCTGGCATCGCTTTGTTAGAGCTGACATTGGGGCTGCAGACAATCGAAATACAGTGATATCCGGAACATTCCGCAACGCTCGACATCCACAGACACTCCACTGAAACCGGCGCCTGCCAAAAATGTAGATGAATCAAGGTCGTCGGCCGGCGCGACGAACGTGGCCGCTCCCAGTGCAGACCAAACATCCGCTGCGGCATCCAAATCAACAATTGACATCAACACGAACCCGATGTACCCTGCCGCGGGGAAGCCCATAACCCAGGTCAACATTGACGAGGGTCAGTCTCTCTGACTATTTCCGGTTCATGCTGGCAGCAGACTGACAACAGCGATACAGATCTCCCGGACAATGAGAAGCCGTGGCGGAAACCAGGGACGGACATTAGCGATTACTTCAACTACGGCTTTGACGAGTTCACGTGGGCTCTATACGCCGCCAAGCAAGAGAGCATACGGGGCGAGTTTGGTGCGGACGCGTTCAACTCCAATAATAAGAAGATGATGGAGGACTTGAACAGCATGATGATGATGGGTGGCATGGGCATGCCCAGCGGCGGCGGCGGCGGCGGAAGCGGCGCAGGGGTCATGGCTGGTATGGATGGCATGCCGCCAGAGATGCAGGCCATGATGCAGCAGATGATGGCCTCGGGCATGGATCCATCGCAGATGGACCCCAGTCAGATGAACGCCATGTTCGCCGGGATGCAGAACAGCGCTGGAGGCAGCGGTGCACAGGGCAACCAGGGGCAGAACTTCGGAGGCGGCGGCTTCGGCGGTAACCCGGGCGGATATGGATACGACCAAGGCATGGCTGCCGGAGGTGGTGGTGGCGGACGGGGGGGCTTTGGAGGAGGCCGGGGACGTCGTGGACGATGGTAGTCTGCTTGTTCTGTAAAAGATACCCATGTCGAGCTGGGAACCGGATGAGATGAACTGGAACGTGAGGGATCTGGCGTTGGGGGCTCTTTCGGAGCAGGGTTGCATTTAGGTATGGCATGGTCAGCGAAGTCAACAGCTCGACTGAAATACAGTTTGGTGCATGGCGAGCGCACTGATGATTGTTCGGACTTGGAATTGCCCTGGTAGAAAGCAGCGTCTCCCGCTGAATGAGCGTCACGTCTGGCGTTGGACAGTGTTGGCTTTTGGATGGCGTTTGATTGAGCGCACTCAGGCCACCCAATGCCTCCAAAGCGTACGAGGCAACTAACGGATGTGAACCGTGGACCTTGTCAAATGAGCCATCCAAGGATTCAGAAGCTGCGTGTGCGGTTTCTGGATTTCCTCATGCTACTCCGGACTCTAATATAGTGAACTCATCTTTACCCGAGTCTAGCCTGGCCAATGCATCAAATGGCAAAGTGACCATCGGCGTAGTATGGCCTATATCCACATTGAACAGGATTGGGAACTGGTTCTCGACCGTAGCGAGATGCCCCTCGCAAAGCAGTGTCCTGAAAACGCCGACATATTGCTCCATGCGCTCCTCAGACGCATACCCGTAAGGTCTTCCGATCACCAGTCCTGCAGCCTCCTCGAAGACGCCCTGAGCAATCAAATCGGCGACTCCAGTTCGTACCAAGCCCAAGTCCCTGCCCTCGCCGCCGGATGTTTCAAGGAACACAATGCGGTCACGCCAGTCGGGTGTGATGGCGCGGACTCCGTTCAACCGTGCCACAACCGTCAGGCATCCGCCAAAAAGCCGGCCCTGTGCTCTTCCTGAGCGAATCCACTGCCATTTAGGTGCCGGGACCACTTCTTGGACTTCTATGGAGTCGCACTCACGGAAGAAGGCGGGTGCTTTAGGTGCGTAGATTGGCGAGCGCGGAATGTCACCGAGCGGTTCTGATTTTGCAACAGCGTCGAACAAAGATCTGACGCAAAATGCAAGCGGAGACGTCTCATCATCAATCGAGTCGGCTGTGCCAAGCTCTGGAATAGCGCTTGGCCCGTAAAACGTGCGTAGTCCCGTCAGGCCGTACAAGAACCAATGTAGGCCAGTCATATCCGAGGACCCAACCACTATCTTGGGATGTGCGTGAACATGTGTGCATAGCTCTTGGTCGGCAATTAAAGCTGGTAGGACTTCAGTGAACGTCTCACCGCCGATGGTGCAGATAATGGCAGAAATGGAAGGGTCTAGGAATGCTAAACGAATCTCGGCATGTCGGTTTGCTATTGAAGATTGGACGCCCGTATCTTGTGTATATATGTGGCGGACCTTGTGCCCACGACCCGAGAATACTGCCGTTGCGCGAGATAGAACAGCGGGTAGCACGTCGTTGAGTCGTGACGATGGCGAGATGAATGCAATGGTTTCGCCCTTCTTCAAAGCGGGAGCAGCCACAGGAGAGGGCATTTTGATAGAAGCTGCGTGAGTGAGTGGACTGTAGACGAGTAGAATGATGACCAGCTTGTCGAGCTGTGAGTACAGGCAGAAATGCATATAATCGAGAGTATTTGCGACTGGCCGGCTGGACAGTCCACTCTATATAGCTGGGGTCTCAGTCCTCTTCCATTCCTACAGGCGCATACGCACCACGGAGGCAATACGTCCATGGGTAGTACATGCTGACCTTCCTCTTCCTGTAGGTGCTCGCATGCTTGAGGCTGGGTAAGCGGCTGCCTGCGCGGATAGAATCCCACAGGCGGGTTTGGGGCGAGCACACTCGACGACTGATTGGCGATTGGTTCCTTTTATCAGCGGAAATGTTCCTTGACAAAGATACCGTGCATATGGCTGTTAGGCAAACAATAGGGTCGTGCAGTTGTACGCATTTGGCCGCGAAAGTCGTCTACGATTGGTGTGATCTGGGGTGACTGTTGGCAATTTCATCGCATTCATGCAGTTGGCTGTCTCTCATCTTGTCGCTTTTCTCTCGTTGAAGACATCATGCATACATTATTGGACCTGCCGGATTCGTGCTAGGTTGTCACATCGCAGTGTTGCGCCGTTATTACAGACTCAGGGATTCGACATCAGGAATCGGAGTATGCTGCTTTTACTGTCATAACGCCTTCTGTCGTTGAACTACTTTATGCTCTAGGATATACATACTGTTGAGTTTTGCACAAAAGCCGACAACAGACGTTGCTGTAAATCGTATCCTAAGGCTTCTGGTTGACATAAACCAAGCAAAATGTGGGTATCATTCATAATCAATGCCAATGGCCACCGCTCCTCTACTCGCTTGGCCACGTCGCTAGTCTCACACAAAGACACACCGGAAACCCGCACCCCCCACTAGGTTGGAATAAAGTGCTTGGAATCCTCTTGCTGTTGCTCAAACGATTGAGAAAAGGCGGCTAAGCCAGCGACGATGCCGGCGGCCATGACGAGGACGGAAATAATGGACCAGATGACGCCCCAGCACTGGGAGGAGCCGCCGTAGCGCTTGGCGAAGACGCTGGCGTCGGACGAGTTGACCTTGCGGAGGATGAGGTCATCACAGATGTCCCAAACACTGTAGAGTGAGGACATGACGCCGATGAAGAGGACCACGAAGCGCAGGGCCTCGGCGTGGACGATGAACCAACAGCCGATGAGCAGGCCAACGGCCAGGAGAACGGTGAGGATGGTGAGCCAGTCACGCTTGCCCCACCACAGGGTGAGGAGGAAGCAGACACCGAGGACTATGCTGGCAATCTTGGAGGCGACGATGTTAAAGCCACAGAAGATGAGCAGGGCGCCGATGATGGAGGAGCCGAGGTAGCCCGCGGGCAGGGTGATGGCGCTGATGCCGCCCTGCATGTGCGTAACGCCGCCCTCGTTGGGGTCGAGGCTTATGGACTTGACGCGACCGCCGGTGAGAATGGCGGTCATGGCATGGCCGAACTCGTGGAAGGCAATGACCAGCATCTGACATGTTCAGCACATGCATGAAGCAGAGAGGGTGGATGGGTGAGGTCGTACCTTGAAGGGCCACAGAATCATCCTGAGGTACGGCACGTTCCACAAGATGGCAATGGCGACGACGTAGGCGGCAATGACGCCCAGCGTCACCTGCTGCGTATGCGTCGGGTTCTGGAGATCGCGGGCGTGGTGCTGGTGGTTGAAGAAAGCAGGGTCGATGCTGCGGGCTGCGGCAAGGGCCCGCACAGGGGCCGCGACGAGCATCGGAGGCGCCATGATGTGCTACGAGATGACGCTCGAGGGAGAGTGAGGAAAAAGGTTTGTCGAGTAGAAGTTGACGAGAAGACAAAGGCTGCGGCTGGCGTGGCATTCCAGCCCGACCGAGTGAGGTGGTTGACGCGGCGATGTGCGCAGCGCCTCCCTGGCCTGGCCTGGCCTAGGCACGCGACCCACCGACCGCGGCGCAGGTGAAACAGAGCCAGCTGGAGTGTACGTACGAGTTTGTTCGTTCGTATGCATCGCGAGGTGGCTTGGCCAAGCGCCTGGCTTGATGGCGTGGCTGTGTTGCGGCCTGTCGCGTGGTTGGACGAACGAGGGCTGTAGGTGTGGTATTTTTAGCGCACGGATCCCACACCCACCACCACTGCTCCCCTGTCGATCGCCTAGTGCCGCTCCAGGTGCCGGTGCTCGTTCTTTTCCAATGGCCTCAGGTTGTCGTCTCCCATCTTGCATGCCGCACGTGCTCGTTGCAGAAGTGGGCTTTTTCCTCTATTGTCTCTTAATCACTTCTTGGGCCCTAAGCTCTTGTGACATGCGAGTACTTGCAGTCTTCATCCGCAGGCTTAGTGTCATTCCTCACATTCACTAATTCCAACTACTCATCATGGCGCAATATCCAATGTCCTCTCTCGGCCGCACGCACTGGTCATGGCATCAACGTATTGCATAATAAAAACAAATGGGCCCTGTGGGGTAAACTTAATACTTGGTACGTTCGGCCACTGCTCCGGCCCACGGCGCCGTGGCGACCCACTCGGGCCCCCGGCTTGGCCTACATCACTCGATGGTCATTGCTCGCCAGACTTTTTTCCCTCTCCGGGGTCCCGGGGTCCGGGTCCGCACTCTCTTCTTCGTCTCACGTCGCCTTCATGACAACCATCTCGCTCCCTCGTGAACTCGTAACTTGGATGCCGTGAACCACCCCCTCCCCTCCCTTTGTGTCTTGTTCGCTCACTCATCCATCGCAATGCCCATCGATTTCGACAAGCAGAGCTACTGGCACGAGCGCTTCGCCGCCGAGACCGAGTTCGAGTGGCTGCTGCCCTCGCGCGACTTCATGGCCATCCCGCAGCCGCACCTCGACCGCCTCGATCCGTCGTCGGCCGCATTCTCATCTTGGCTGCGGTACCAGCGCCCTGCAGAACCATCTGCGTCATCAAGGTTTCCTCGACGTCACCAATGTCGACTATGAGCCCCTGGCTGCTGAGCGCGGCCGCCAGCTCGAGGAGCGGGCCTTTGGCGACGTCAAGATGTCCTACACGGTCGCCGATGTCACGCAGCTCAGCCGCGGCGGCCTTGGAGAGGCACGCCGCCATGCCACGTTTGACCTCGTCGTCGACAAGAGTACCGTCGATGCCGTCTCGTGCGGCGGCGAGGCGGCCTTCTTGCGCATGGCTCGCGGTGTAAGAGACTGTCTCGCCGACGGCGCGCTTTGGATATCTCTCAGCTACTCCTCCGAGAGATTCAATGTCGATGGGCTCCCTTTTCACGTCGAGGTCATCGCCAAGGTGCCCACCCCCAAGCTGAGAGCCACGGACCCCGACGTCTACCATTGGGGCTATCTGATGCGACCGAGGTGAAACATATGCGTGGCGCCTGAGCATTATTGAGCTCCATCTGCAATCAGACACTGCCATGCACTATCCACCCTCACCTCCTGCCGTGTCGGTCGACAGGTCCGAGGTGAGAAGGGCTATTATTGGCTCAGGGGCCTCAACGTCATCCACGATTCGCCCATGTGTCTTGAGTCAGTGGCATTCCATGCATGACACACAGTCTCAACCCCACGGGGTCTTTCGGTCCATGAACATGCATCGTCGCTATCGTGCAGCTCGAATGGACGACATGCAATGTCTGCGCCGAGCGGCCTCTGTATCGCACCCCGTCACCGGGTTGGCCAGAAAGGAGACAGAAGGAAGGGCGAATTGGAGTCGAGACGGCAATGCGGTTGATTCTTGCTTATAACTGTAGTAGCAATACAGTGTCATATGCCCCTGATCAGCATTTCTGTTTTCAAGATCCTGTGATATAAATCTTCTTGCCTGCACCATGTAGTAGCAATCACCTCATCGCATTCTGCCCAAAGTAGAGCTCTCAAGGCTTGTCTCCCGGTTTTGCCGACGTTTCGAAAGCATATAGTGGCGCCATGGGCTCTACGTCGTCGCCTCGGAGCTTCTTCCAGATCCGCCGCAGCTTCTGTGCGTAGTATCGGGAATGATCTCGATTTCGCACGCTGAAGACACCATCCAGCTCTTCGAGCGTCATACCCTTCGTTTCCGGCACGAGGAAGTACGCAAAGATCCATCCAAAGATGTTCCAGGTTGCATACCAGTAGAAGCCACCCGTCGCGGTGAATTTGTCCATCATTTCAGGCCAGGTGAAGCTGATGAGAAAATTGAAAGCCCAAGTGATAGCCGTGGCAGACGACATGCCAACGGCGCGGATGTGTAGGGGGAACGCCTCCGCGCTATAAGTGAAAGGCACGGGGCCAAGGCCGGGCGAGTAGACAATCATGAAGCAGTACAGGCTGGTCGCGACGAGAGCAAGACGAATGTCTTTATCCTGGACGAGGAAGCTCGATCCGGTCCAGAAGAGGAAAACGGCCATGACGGGAAATGTGACAAGGAGAAGCTGGCGGCGTCCATATCGATCGATGGTGAAGATGGCAGGTATAGCGCCAAGAAAGTTGCAGAGTCCACTGCCGAATGATACCAGCAGCGCGTTGTCGCGCGAATACCCAGCATCGATGAAAATCTTTGTGCTGTAGTATGCTATGACGTTGACTGCTCGTTGACCTTGGTCAGTGCTTTGCCCGCGTGGACGGGAGAGACGGGTGGATATAGACTTACCGCCGCAAAACTGCTGCATGAACTGCAATCAATGGCACATTAGCAAGCGGGTTCACACAGATCGTCGTGATTGCCAGTTCTCACCATGCAAAACCAAGCACTCTGGGCGGCGCGCCGGTTGCGGCGCACCGTGAAAAACTCTTTGAAAAGCTGCCATCCGCCCTTGGTCCCTTCTCCAACATTGAGCAGCTTGTACGCCAGATACATGTCTCGGGCCGCCTGGATGTCGTGTTTTCTCAGCAGTTTGAGGGACTGAAATGCCTTGGCGAAGTTTCCCTTTTCCATGTACCACCTGGGGCTCTCAGGCATGCAGTACACGAGCATGCCGACAATCAGGGGCGGGACGGCCGTAATTCCAATCATCCATCGCCACTGTGAGTTGGGGCCCAGAAAGTCGGTGTTTTGGAACGCGATTGATACAACGAACCCGAGCATGATTCCAAACGCCGTCCACATCTGCCACATCATGGTGAGGGCGCCACGTATGGTCTTCGGTGCGCATTCGGCTGCATAGATGGGCGTGGTGCTGGACTTGGCGCCAACGGCCAGGCCGAGGACGAGACGGGCAACGAGCAGAGAGACCCAGTGATTCGAGCAGGCCTGCCAGATAGCTGTGACAAAGGCGAGAAAGCAGGAGAAGGCAATGGTCCCGCGGCGGCCCCATCTTTTGTTGAGTGGCGCATTGAGCCAGCAGCCCACGAGCGCCGCCGCAGCATACGGGGAGCCATTGATGAAGCCTTGCTGAAACTTATCAGTGATCTTAAATTCGTCAAAGTAGAAAGCCTGCCATGGAGGAAGTCAGTGGCTTTGCCTGGGCCAGGCACACTGCCCGTTCGGCATATGTGATGATCACTTACCTGGGCTCCGTTGATAACGGTCTGGTCCATTCCCTGGACGATGGCGCAACCGGCACAGAGAGCGCACAGAAAGTACAGCTTCCGGGGTGACGACTTCCAGTGGTTCTGCACCTCAAATCGCAGCGCCTTCTTGTCGTCGTCGGTGAGTTCGGTGAGCGTCTCGAAGCCGTCTATCTGGTTGTGTGTCTTGGCCAAGAGGCCCCCTTTGCGGAACACATCCCGATATTCATTCAGTCCGTTGGTCTCCACAAAGAGATCAGCATCCGCGAGAATCTCCGCGTTACTCATGTGCGCGAACGGGTTTTGTAGGAACTCTGTGGTCGGTCTGCGCCCCGCGCTGGCCGTCCTCAGGCCTTGAGTGTCCCACAACTCGATCTGAGCGGGAGGCTCCTTCATCCCCATATCGTAAGTCATTGCGGTGGCTCAGTTGCCACGAAGCTGTGTTTTGTACAATGCACAGGCCCAGGGCTGCTTGTATGAATATGGGCATGCGAGTGCTATTCTGTACTGGAAAACGGGGTGTCTGTGACTGAACCAAGAGGGAACGTTGTTGGTCAAGGTCAAAGAGGGGGCAAGACTTTATACAAGGGCGCGAGACCTTGTTCTCCTCCCAGACACTTCGAAGGTGAGCTAAAGGAAGCAGAGAAACTCTATTGACGATCATCTGGACAGCCAATTTCTTTTCTTCAGAGTGGGTTTGTCAACAGCCTGCAGATTAGACTTGCGGGGATGAATCTCTGGTCGTGGCTTAAGCTTTTGTGGCGGCTTCTTTGTCGCCAGAAGCCTCCGCATTTTGTACTCGAATAAAGTCTTCGGGCGCCTGCTGGTAATGCCAGGCACGGCAGCCTTGAAGTCAATGTCACCATAGGGGAAAAAATCATCACTCGACGACCGGACTGGTGGCGACGGACAACTTGCACGCAAGATGCTGTTTGGGCCAAATGATCGTATGGCATTTCATGAAGCCAAAGCCACCTCAAGGTTTTAACCCTCAGGCCCCGCACATATGAGGGTAGGCTGTGTTTGCCTTGCTGCTTGCCGGAGCAGAACTAAGAATCGAAACTGCCATGGAGGCACCCAGTGACCGAGAGGCAACTTGCCGTGCGTCTGGCCCTTTAGACTCTGTCTCGCGCTTATTCACATCGACCTCGGTTTTCCACACCCGACTCATAACGCCATCCTCGATCGTGACGCTCCTGGCCGAGGTAAGACCGGAGGGGGGCTTTCACTGCAACATGTCCATTCAGGTGCACAGCCCGATGGCTGCAGCCCGTATAATTGTTGGTCGCGGGCGGAAGGGAGCGGCGCGTCAGGCTACTCATACTCGGCCCAGCACCGCCCTCTCTAGCGCCCGCCTTACGTCCTGCGCTCCACTGTCCTCCGCAGAGCCGTCCATCATCAAGGCTCTCCCTTCACGCCTGGGCTCTGCGCAGCGCGTTGACGCGGACACTATCCATGGACCAGATGTGCCAACGGTCAGGTGCATCAAAGACTTGTTTATAGAGGCACGTGGTAGTGACGCTGTTGAACTCGTCGCTGAAGAATACCGTCGAGACGGTCCCATGGCAACCCGAGGCGCTCGTGCTTCATGAAAGAGGAGTGCACGCCTCCAAGCATTAAGCTTCTGAGATGCGACATGCAAACGGCAGAGTTGTGTGGGCATGCTACCGCGATGTCCCAGTGCTTATGGTACCAGGTGACCCCAGGGAGGTGCGATTGGGTTGCTTGGGATGAAGTGGTTGCCTCGGTACGCCACGAAACTGTGTCCATCTTCATGGAAACAGGCGATGGCTTGCAGACGCAGGCTTGCTCCCATCTAGATGTGGGTATTTGCCATTGTCTAGCGTGGGGAATATGCTGCACGTTGCATCGGCCAAGTTCGATGGACAGCGCCACTCCCGTAGGTTGCCGCAACGCTGCCGGCCTGGGTTGGGAAAAAGTCAGACGTGCTGATTCGGTCTGCGACCATACCTCCCGAGAAGACCAAGGACTCTCCTTCGAGAAAAGCATAACGCAATGGGCAACTCCATCTAATGGGATGGGCGCGGCGAAGTGGCGTGTGCTCTACCCTGGTTTCCAGCTAGGAGCCTGCAGGATCGTCTTGGCAGCAGAGGCGCCAGGAGCCTTTGCGGTCACGAGACACGTCATGCGAGTCGTTTGTGAAAGTCTCATCAGGAGCCTAGTGTTCCTGCAGTCGATGCTGTGCGGCATGACATCAATGAAAAGACGGCAGAGGGTACATTTGAGCAGGTGGTAGGGCTTGCGGGCAGCTGTAGTTGCCTTGAGACTCGCCTTTTGTATGTCGCTGAGTTATGTGACTAGCGACGTTCATGCGTAGCATGGAGCATGCCATTTCGACAGATTGCACATAAAGCAGATGCAAAGACGGACAACGGGCATGTCGAAGTGGGAGGCCCCGGCGAAAGCTGCCATCCGCGGAGATGCGTAATGCTTCATGCTCGCGAAGTTGCGGCGTCGTCCCATTTTGGCAAAGGGCCGTTGACCATGTCTTTGATCGATCGCCAAACCGACAGCATCGACGTCTCTGTGTTCGGCTTTCTCATCTCGTCAGTGGGCGAAGAGAACTTCAGTCAACCATGCGGGCGCGACCTGCACGGAGCGGAGGACTTTCTTTGGGGGGCCAAAGCTGGGGAAGCATGTGGCTCCGCAGCGATCCATGACCCGTGTGCAGTTGTCTACTGTATGATATGTAATTAGTGATGACTCGCTCATTGCCGCAGGTCCAGCGAGGCGGATACTCGTAGAGGCGGGGACTTTTGTCGTTGCTGGGCCAACGCCATACTGCAGCCCACATTGTTTGGGCGCCTGGGTGAGATGCACTCGGCGTCACTCGGCGGCTAGAGCCTCCAGGACATCTCTTTAAAGCTCTCACCAGCGCCGCCGGCCTCTTTTCTAACGACAGGCTGGCTGTGTCGCGCATTCATCACTGTCGACTATTGACTATTGCTTTGCAGAGTCGCGCGGCCACCCGGCTACCGTCGACCCGCGCGAAGAATCCACGAGAGTCATTTCCATCACCAACATTCCAGATTCCAGCTTCGCAATCCATACAAACCCACCCACATTCCCCATGGATCGGCCAAGCACACCTTCGCGGCCGCCAGACTACCGTCTACCCAGCTACGACGACGAGTATGACACCCCCACCGGCCAGAACGCCGCCGCCGTCAGGCTGTTGACTTCGGTCGAAGAGCCCTCCGAGAGCTTCACCACTGCGTATGTGCTCCACCCTTACCTGCCTTCATCTCGACAGGACCTGCGTCTGTCTCTGTACCTGTCTCTTCCACTGCCTCTTGCGCTATCCATGCTCTTTCACTGCTGCGGCAATCCATTCTTCACAAGTATCTTTCTCCCTACAATTTGGCTGTCAACAATAGTTAAGGGCTAGCTTTGTCTTCATCAACGCCTCAACTAGCTAGAAGAAGCACAGGCGCCCTCACTCCATACCCGCCGTCATCTCGCATCGCAGGAATCAAAGTCAGTCCTCGGTTGCGCGGAGCCTGCAAAGTTGCAGCAGCCCCGAAGATCCGCGCAAGACAACCTGCAGAAACTCAGAAGCTCTGCCCGTCTTCTTTAGTGGGCTGAGAAGTCCCTCGCCGGTAGCGTGAGACTTGCGGCATCCGCAGCACTCCGTTGACGCCGACGGCACGGGACGCAAGGCAGCAAGAAGTCGCTACGATGAACAAGAGGTCACGCTCACACAGTCCAACTCATAGTGCCAGAGCGACCAGACGGCCCTACCAGCCTAGCGTTATCTCATCGCATTCGCGATCCGGGTCGGTACTCGACGACGGCCCAATCATGCCGCCTCCAGATTCTACCTATGTTCCCTTTGCGAGCCGAGAGAGCGGCTCGCCTCATAGGCCGTGGACCCCATCATCGAGAGTATCCGACTACACGCGGCCGCCAGCGTCCAACATCTCATACGAACCCTCGGACCTCAACGGCAGCCCCAGGCCTGGCACACCCTCGTCTCGCTATGGTGGCAGCCCTCGGCGTCCACTGCCCCCGGCCCCTCTCTTCTCCAACTCGGCTCGGAGC
This sequence comes from Tolypocladium pustulatum, assembly GCA_024340155.1. Classification (NCBI taxonomy): domain Eukaryota; kingdom Fungi; phylum Ascomycota; class Sordariomycetes; order Hypocreales; family Ophiocordycipitaceae; genus Tolypocladium; species Tolypocladium pustulatum. Next base: position 59,357 of record JALHBY010000196.1, on the reverse strand, counting down.
TCGCAGGCCTTTGCAGACGACGCGACCGTGTCTATTCCCCTCGACGGTAGCGATGATGTCTTCGGCCCGGAGTCGGACTTGAGTGAGTCTCGCCCGCTGCCCGTCGAGCGCGCTTCATACATGTCCGCATCCCAGGAGACCCTGAGCGAGGACCCCGAAATGTATGAGAAGGTCGAACACTACGGTCCTGCCCCAGACGGTGCCCAGGAGCGTCGGGGCGTCCGCGCACCGCAAATGTCCACGAAAGAGGTGCAGCTCATCAACGGCGAGCTTGTCCTCGAATGCAAGATCCCGACCATTCTCTACAGCTTTCTGCCCCGTCGCAACGAGGTCGAGTTCACGCACATGAGATACACGGCCGTCACGTGCGACCCAGACGACTTTGTCGACCGCGGATACAAACTGCGGCAGAGCATTGGTCGGACGGCCAGGGAGACGGAGCTGTTCATCTGCATCACCATGTACAATGAAGACGAGTTCTGCTTTACGAGGACCATGCACGCAGTCATGAAGAACATTGCCCACTTCTGTTCCCGCTCGCGCTCCCGCACCTGGGGCGAGACCGGATGGCAGAAGATCGTTGTGTGCATCATCTCGGACGGCCGCGAGAAGATCAATCCCCGGACCCTGGATGCTCTGGCTGCCATGGGCGTCTACCAGCATGGTATCGGCAAGAACTACGTTAATAATCGCGCTGTGCAAGCTCACGTGTACGAGTATACGACGCAAGTGTCTCTCGACTCGGATCTCAAGTTCAAAGGTGCGGAGAAGGGCATCGTCCCATGCCAGATGATTTTCTGTCTCAAGGAGAAGCAACAACGCAAGCTCAATTCGCACCGCTGGTTTTTCAATGCTTTCGGCAAAGCCCTGAACCCCAACGTGTGCATCTTGCTCGATGTAGGAACGCGACCCGGGGGCAATTCGCTCTACCACCTGTGGAAGGCTTTCGACACCGACTCCAACATCGCTGGCGCTTGTGGCGAGATCAAGGCCATGAAGGGCAAGCTGGGGTCCAACCTCCTGAATCCGCTCGTGGCATCCCAGAATTTCGAGTACAAAATGTCCAATATCCTCGATAAGCCCTTGGAATCCGTGTTCGGCTACATCACGGTGCTTCCTGGCGCCCTCAGCGCGTACCGATACCATGCGCTGCAAAATGACGAGACGGGACATGGCCCGTTGAGCCAGTACTTCAAAGGGGAGACGCTCCACGGCCAGCATGCCGACGTCTTCACGGCCAATATGTATCTCGCAGAGGATCGCATCCTCTGCTGGGAGTTGGTGGCCAAGCGAGGCGAGCGATGGGTGCTCAAATATGTCAAGGGATGCACTGGCGAGACCGACGTACCGGGTAAGTCCTTCTGCCGTGAGACTTTAACAGCGTGTTTCATATCCGTTCCTTTGTGATAGTTCGCCATTCTCTAACGTGTTGGGTATCAGACTCGGTGCCTGAATTCATCTCGCAGCGACGACGATGGCTCAACGGCGCCTTTTTCGCCGCGGTGTACTCCCTTGTCCAGTTTCGGCAGATCCTGGGGACAGACCACACATTTGCTCGCAAGACGCTGCTGATCATCGAGTTCGTCTATCAGTTCATCCAGCTCCTGTTCACCTACTTCTCTCTGGCCAACTTTTACCTCACCTTCTACTTTGTTGCCGGCGGCTTGACGGACCCCGAGGTTGATCCTTTCGGACACAATATGGGCACAGTCATTTTTCTATTTCTGCGATACACCTGCGTGCTTCTCATCGCGACGCAATTTATCCTGTCTCTCGGCAACCGGCCTCAGGGCGCAAGAAAGCTGTACTTGGCGAGCATGGTCATCTACAGCATCATCATGTTATACACCACTTTTGCCTGCATATACATTGTCGTACGGCAGCTCACCGCAAAGCGAGAAGACGGCAAGGGTCTGGAGATTGGGAACAACGTCTTCACTAACCTCATCGTCTCCATCGCATCCACCACTGGCCTGTACTTCCTCATGTCTTTTCTCTACCTCGATCCATGGCACATGTTCACCTCATCCTTGCAATACTTTCTCCTGCTCCCAAGTTACATCTGCACCTTGCAGGTTTACGCATTCTGCAACACGCACGACGTCACCTGGGGCACCAAGGGCGACAACGTCACGAAGACGGATCTGGGAGGCGCCGTAGGCAAGGGCCAAACAGTCGAGCTGGAAATGCCAAGCGAGCAGCTCGACATTGACAGCGGCTACGATGAGGCGCTGCGCAACCTGCGAGATCGCCTCGTCGTGCCCGTCCCGCCGATCAGCGAGGCGCAGTTGCAAGAAGACTACTACAAGAGCGTGCGAACGTACATGGTGCTGTCGTGGATGATCGCCAACGGGATCCTTGCCATGGCCGTGTCGGAGGTCTACAGCAACAAGGGCATTGGTGACAATTTCTACCTGCGCTTCATCCTTTGGAGCGTCGCCTCGCTCGCCATCTTCCGAGCCCTCGGCTCCACCATATTTGCCATAATCAACGTCGTCAATATCATCGTCGAGGGAAGGATACGCATGAGCGTGAAGATGCCTCAGTGGATGGGCGGCGTGGGCAGCAAGCTGAGCGAGACGGTGAGCAGTGTAGGCAGTAGCCTGAAGAGTTGATACGGAAGCGGGAGTAAAAAGGGGTGCTGTTTTATTGGCACGGAGTTTGATGCTGTTGTTTTCATGTTTTGGCAAGACTGGGATTGGCTTGGGATCCATACGGATATATGTCGGTGTTGTGTACGACGAAACGTCCTAATGGATTATTGACGATGATGTATGTACAAGGCTTGGTGCTTACACTGACACCTCTTGCCCCGTCATCTTCTAGGAAAAGGATCTGGGATACATTCCAGCCCATGGGATGAATTGACGACGTCCAAGCCTGCCTCGTGTAGCGCTTTCATTGCCCTCATTTCTCCTGGCCACATCGCTTTTTTTTAAGCTCGTGGCAATACGTTTCAAGGCATGATGCCTATGCCACCGACGAAGAGGCAAGCAGACTAATAGTAATGAACTCTCTCAGTGGTATTGCTTTCCTCCAAGTACGCCGACCAACTTATCTAGTCACTATGCATGTTCATACAGCCATCAATATGGACCAAAGACACGCCCCGGCCTTACTCATCGTCGGATTCCTCTTCCGCAACCTGTTCGAGCATGTTAGGATTTCGAGTTGCATTTACTAGGTCTCTGAATCTGGGGGGTGAAACTTTCGAACTTACGTTGTCGTGGAAATTCTGTCCATCCGTCGTGGCCCTGATGATGCCAGAACGGATGCAAAACTCACCAAATTTCTCGTCTTCTTGCCTCTCCAAGGCATATTTTTTCAGAAGCGGCTTCATAATGTCTAGAATCTCCGCTTCTTTGATGCTCGACCGGTAGAGCTTGTTCAGGCGTTGACCGTGGTACCCGCCACCGAGGTACATGTTATACGCGCCGTACGCCTTGCCGACGAAGGCCACCTCCGCCAGCCAGGGCCGAGCGCACCCGTTGGGGCAGCCGGTCATTCGCATGACGATGGAGTCTTGTCGCAGGCCATTCTCTTCGAGGCAGTTCTCCAATTTCGAGATGAGGACCGGCAGGTATCGCTCCGACTCAGCCATTGCCAGGCCACATGTCGGGAAGGCCACGCAAGCAGACGAGCTAAGACGCAGGCCGGAGAAGTGAATGTTGTCCAGTCTGTACTCCTTCATGAGCTTCTTCATGTCAGGCAAGTCCTCATCTTTGACGTTACTGAGAATCAGATGCTGATTGCCCGTAAGCCGGAACTCGCCCTTATGAACCTTTGCAATCTCTCGAAGGCCCGTCTTCATCTGGAACTCCGGAGTGTTCTCAATACGCCCGTTCTCGATGAAGAAGGTGAAGTGGTTCAGACCCGTCTCGTCCTTCTGCCAGCCAAACGTGTCGACATTGCTCTTGAATTCAAAGGGTCGATCCTTTGCAAAGGCCTTGCCCCACAACTCCTCGACCTTGCCTCGGAACACGTCGACGCCCATGTCATCGATGGTGTACTTGAGACGGGCGTGCTTGCGGTTCTTGCGGTCGCCGTGGTCCCGCTGCACGAGCATAATCTTCTCGCACACGATGTGGACGTCTTCTACCGCGCAGAACCCGAACATCCGACCTGTCTGTGGATATGTCTTCTTGTTGTTGTGCGTGGCACCCATACCACCGCCAGCCAGCACATTGAATCCTTCCAAGTTCCCGTCCTTGCCTTTGATGGCGATCAGGCCAACGTCATGCGCGTAGACGTCGGTGTCATTATGCGGAGGAATAGCGATGGTGATCTTAAACTTTCGCGGAAGGTATGTAGGACCGTACAGCGGCTCGAAATCCTGTACAGCATCACCAGCCACCTGCGTTTTCTTATCGTTGTCATCGGTGAGCCAGATCTCATGATACGCAGTAGTTGATGGCAACAAGTGGTCGCTGATCTTCTGCGAGCAGGCGTAAACCTGCTTCTGGTATTTGGACTGTGTCGGCAGAGAGCTGCACATGACGTTGCGGTTCACGTCGCCACAAGCCGCAATGGTCGTCATAAGTGCCCGATTGATGGCTTGCATCGCAGGCTTGAGCTTGCCCTTGACTACGCCGTGAAATTGGAAGGTCTGCCTGGTCGTGAGCTTCATAGTCTCATTGCCCAAGGCTGTGCTGATGTCGTCCATCTGGACCCATTGTTTGGGCGTGGAAATGCCACCGGGTAGTCTGCAACGAATCATGAATGAGTATGCTGGTTCCAGCCCCTGTGCCTTCCTCTCGTCCCGGACGTCACGATCATCTTGCATGTAGGTGCCGTGGAACTTGGTCAACTGCTGGTCGGCGGCGGAGATTGCGGCCGTGGTCGTGTCGTTCAGGCCTTCAACGATGGTTCCACGCAGATAGTTTGACGCCACCTTGATGTCCTCGTTGGTAACGGGCGGCGGCTCCTCCGGCAAGCCGTCAACATCGTCGACACCGAGAGCCTGCCATATCTTGGGCTCCCACTCTTGGTAGCCAGTCTGGTAGCCATCGGGATCTTGATCATCGCCCAGGCCAGTTTCAGCGAAGCGCTTGCCTCCGAGGTTTCCAAGAACTCGGTCGAGGTCCTTGGCCGGCTTGTTGTAAAAGATCCTGTCCTCCTTCCGGGGCCAGTAATGGCTATCGCCCAAGCCAAAGATGGAGTAGTTGACTGTAGCCAAGTCGAGACTGGTATTATCTTTAATGCCATCCCAGAACGCCAAGCCATTTTGAGGAAACTCTCCCTGGCCAGCAGTTGATGTGAGGAAAACGATGTTTTCTTCGTTGGGCAAGTCCTCGACCGGGTAGTCTTCCATGGCCAAGACGGTGGTCTTCAGACCTCGAGCCCTGCCTCTGTTGCCCAGACGCTTCGCTAAAGAAGTGGCATTTCCGTTATCTGATGCATACAAGACTGTCAGAGGTGCGCCAAGAAGGCCTTCCAAAAGCAGATTATATGCATCTTTGGCTTTTCTCTTCTGCTGAGCGCGCACTTCCGACCCAAAGTCTTGCGCCAAGCTGGCAGCAAATTTGGGCTCCTTCCTCATAAGCTGTGTCAGCTGATTGTCCCTGGCCAGGAAAGTCTTCAATTCTTGCTTGATCAACTCGGAATCCAGAGAGAAGTTTGGCTCTCCCTTCTGCTCGTTCTCAGGGTTCCATCGGTACAGAGGCCAGTATCCGGCGTCGACTGCCTTCTTGGTCTCCTGGAGAACGGCCAGAGGTGAGTCTGTTTCGCCAAAGTAGGGCAGGTAGGCCAAGACAACCGAAGGGCCGTTGAATTTGTCCGCCTCGAGCATCGCTTGCAAGACCTGGGTGTATGAGCTGTACACGGCAGTGGAAGCCACATAGACGTTGCCAAAATTCATGGCATACAAGCCAATGTCCTTCTTCCTGCGGCTGGAATCGGCGGCGGCTCTCTCGGAATAAGGCGTAGAGTCGATGATGAGCATGTTGACGTTTTCGCCCGAAGCCAACACGTGGTGCACTCCAGAGTTCCCAATATCATATGCCCAGGCATCGGAGCCCATGAGCCACAAGGACTCTTTGCGAAAGAGCTCGCGCTTGGCAAGCAGATGCTGTGCTGTCGTTGACCCGTCGGCTTCGAGGTGTGATATCACATCATCGGCTATTTCATCGGACTTTACAAGGTCTTGGGCATTCATGGCCCAGCGAGCCAGCCAGCTTTTCGGCTCGTCGGTCTTGAACGCGCCGCCGCTTGTGGCCTCCTTGACCTCGCTCACGAAGCGCCCTCGATGCTCCTTGCGAGCCAGTAAGGACCCGAACCCAAAGGCTGGACTTGCAGATACCGTGCCAGAGATCCCGGTGTTCTGTGACTTCAACGCATTGGCGACATAGGTGCTCTTCCCAAAGAGCTGAACGAGAATCTTGGAATAAGCGGTCTCCAGCTGGGGAGATTCTAACCCGTAGGCTGCTGATGGCTGTGGCGCACTCTTGACCCCAACTTCGAGGTTTTGGACAGGCTTCTCTGCAGTCAGATTCTGCACAACCCCGCGAAGGGCCTGAATGGTTGTCTCAGGGGCAATGTACCCCAACTGGAAGCCAACAATTGTCTCGGCACCGCCGGGTCCACGATTGACAGACGAAAGGACGTCAATGAGCAGGGGACCCCATTTGGTGGTTGCACGGTGAACCTGCTCTAGAACCGCAATCCTTTTGACTGACTTGGGGAGAGCGTCGACTAGCTTGGAGCCAATCCACGGCCGGTAGAGGCGTGGTGTCAAGATGCCGACTTTGGCGAAGATATCGTCGGACGTGGCCCGGTCGACTGTCTCGGCAAATGCGCCAGTGTCGGAGCCAAATATGAGGAGACAATTGTCAGCATTGACAGGCCCAGTGTACTCGAAGGCGCTGTACTGCCTTCCCAGGGCCGCCTTGATCTGGGACCATATTCGGGTTGCACACGTGTAGATGTCCTCGGAGGTGACCTGTGGCGGCACCACCTCGACAGTGGTAGCGACAGAAGACGGCGCGACGGGGGTCGATGACTCGCTGGCCTCACTTGACTTGACCGAGGTGCCAGTGGACGTAGCCTTTGACGCATCGGCGCTGGCGGGAGGTACAGGACCAACATTTCTTCCAGAGCCGGCGCTGGAAAGCATCGTCTCGGGGTGGTCTGAGGAAACGGCCACATGGCCGTCATCAGCATAGATGCCTGACGCTGAGATGGCGCCGGACTGAAACCTCCTAACGCTCTCAATGTCCAGAATATCGCGAACCACGCCATCATCTTCGGCGGGAATTGGCTCGTCGTTGAGTGACGTTTCGGGAGCGAAGAAGTGGATGACGCCCCTGCCAGTGCGCACAGCCAAAGCATGGGCGGTAATGGCCATGTCCTGGGCCTCTTGCAGGGTCTCCGACTGCAAAAACGTCCATCCCGAATTTCTGATGGAGGTTATGGCCGAGTAGTCGGCGTGGCTGCTCGACTCAAGGGACACGTGGAGGACCACGGGATAGTTGGCCAGCTTGTAGAGGTGGGAGATGGCAGGCAGTAGGACCGAGGATGGAGTCGTAACGGCGACGAGCTTCCCGGAGCGGATAGGAGCAAAGACTGAGAGCAGCGGGTCCGCATTGTGTCGCACGGATTGAATCTACAGTTGCGGGTCAGTCAAGGCGTGTTCCGATGGACTGGTCGCCGCAGTGCATCTTGGGCATCCGACCCGTCGTCGACTTACATGAGGCACTGCGTCTGAGGTCGTGGCCACCAGGCCAATGTCTCTGCGCCCAGCGTATCGCTTCAGGTGGGACGAAAAGCCAGACTCGGCCGCCAGCGACGGCTGCACGGAGACGACGACATCGCTGGAGATGTAGGCGACTCGGGCCACTGCAGAGAAAGAGTCGGTTAGTCGATGGATGGTCAAAGTAACGGGTGCCGAAGCAATCGCAGGCCAGCCCAGGGCGGGGCGCGGGGCAGCATCGTAGCCACGACAAGGGACACAGAGCGTCACGTACCGGCCTCTTGGGGCGTGCGAATCTGTTGAGGAGCCTCCATGGTGCTGCTGCCGTCTCCAGGTGATGACGGCTTGGGGGTTTGCCGGAAGAGAAAGGCCATGGCAGCGACCTGGGCGAGCAATGGTAATAAAGGCGAGGTGCTGCTCCTCCCCGTACGGCTTCAGACTGCCAGCGGGCGAGTGCCATTGGAATGCCCATTCTTGCGCGGGCTAGGCCAGCCACAGCGTCCAAGCTGCCTGTTGGCAGGGCCCAAGGCCCGGAAATTCCCACTGGGGAAGCTCTCGGTGCTCCATTCCCCGCAGGACCCGCGGGCTTTTGAGGATTGCGTGATCGCCTAGCGCTGCCAGTCGCGCGCCCAGGCGATTGCGAGATCGCACATTACAAATTTCTATCGTCAGATTTGCGGCCCAGCCCACCCGAGCAGGGGTCTCCCGACTTCCGCGTCCGACAGGCCGAGAGCTGCGATGATGTGATGGCTGCCCGCCCAATGCACGGGATGAGGGAGGAGATGCGCTCCTACTGCGTAACCTAAGGTACCTGTCCTCTGGTGATCCCGGCCCACGCATGTACGGTACCGTATGTACAGTACTCGTATATTATCATTCTTCTACCGAATGCCGACGGATCAGCTCACGACATGCCACGCCGCCGACGCGCCGACACGGCCTCTGCCAACCGCTGCATTCGCCCAGGTAGCATCATTCTTCTATATCCAGCGTCCCCACGCCCCGTCACCGCCCCGATCGGCTCCTGCTGAGGCTTTCCCATTAATGGTGATACGTGGAGTTCAGATCGCGTCATCCGACCCCGGCCCCAGCACTGCCAAAACAGAGACTAATGCAAGCAGACAGAAACACAGACAGACAGGCTCGCTCGCTCGCTCGCTCGATTCCATCATACTTCTCCGGCCAGTGTGGCCCCGTCGTTCGGTTTGCGATGCGTGCTCCTCTCCCAATCCTCCGTCTCGGTGATATCCAGCCAGTACCTTCTGCCAAAAGACACCATCAGCCTGCCCAGCCGTCCCTTTCGGCCTTCTCCGTCAGGAAGGTCCATGGCAAACGGCCCTTCTCGCTCGTCCACTCCCGGGCCCTCAAGCAACATCAGCTGCATGTACTTCTGCAAGACTTGCCGCGCAAACGCCATGATGACGACGCTGAAGTAAACGCGGATGAGCGTCAGTACCACAATCAAGAGCATGCTCGTCGCCGTCTCCTGGGGCATCACTTTGCCGTGCATCTGGCCTTGTCCCCGCAGGCCCTCCAGGCCCTCCACGACCAAGTAGGGAAGAGAAGATGCCGGTCGTGAATCGGCTCCGTCGCCAGCAGTGCTGGCAAAGTACCACTCGAGACCAAAAGCTGCAGTGTAGGCTCCATTGATGGCGGTGTCCAGAAGATATAGCCATGCCAGCGCCAGGCACTCAAAGGGGCTTTGCCTTCGGATGTTGGGTATCAGACATACGAGCAGCACCAGCACGGCGATGGAGTACACATATGTTGAGAGCTGCAGGAGCGACAGCTGGTAACCGGTCAGGATCGCCAGTAAGCCGTACACGCCCGTGACCTTGTTGAAGATGAGGGCGAGTGAGATGAGCTCAGTCCCCGTCTGTAGACTGACCAGGCCGAAGAGGCTCTGCGAAAAACGTTAGCACCGCGTCCGACTCCGACAGAGAGGGGCGGCCGCGAGCCAGCCTTGCTGGATCTGCAGGAGCGCGTACCTGGGGGCGGGGAGTCCGCAGATACAACCTCGTGAACTTGGACATGATGGTGCCGATGCTGATATTGGTGCCGACCGAGCCCAGAGCAGCCGTTTCCCGTTCCCAAGCCCGGCTCCAATGCTGTCACGAAACCGCAGGAGTAGAAGACAACGACAGGGACAGGAAAGACGACGGCAATGGCTGGAAATGATGGCAGCGCCAGGGGTCTCTCGGGGACCCACTACCCGCGCCTGCCGAAGCACGTGCTGTGGCTCTTACTTTCCGGCGCCAAGTTTTGCGCGCCTGGATCACCTGACAAGTCACGGCTCGGTAGTCTCCCAATTCCGCTCCGGACTACGTCGTGCTTTGCCTGGTGAAGGTGTTGCACGGGAATTACTTGGTTGCATCACGCTCTGATTATATACGTATATAGCGCTCGTAGGCTCACCGCCCCGACTGTATTATACAAGACACATGCGCCAACGCACCCGCTATGCTCGATATCCTATTATTGGTTTAGGCGCACCGTCTCTTGCACGGCATCACACGGGCCTGAGCCCACCCACGCATTGGTTGACCCCGATTCTTCACCTGCGACATCCAGAGCTTAACATGAACAGCCTTCCTGCGCGGGCTGTGACGTGTTCGTCTTAACATCGATCACTGATGTGAGACTCGTGTTAGCGTGAGCTCCCATTTGCCGAGCAGCGGAGAAACCTACTCTGGCTTGAGGCTTGAGCAGCCGCATCTGTACCCTCCATTCCGGGGAGCGCCTGTGCTATTCTCTTGAAGAGGTTCTTGACGTTGTGGCCGAGCTTGGCACTGGTTTCCATGAACATCAGATTGTTTTTCTTGGCCTCGTCTTCACCCTGTTGCGTAGTGACCTCGCGCTTGTCGTTCAAGTCGGTCTTGTTGCCCACGAGCACAATAATGACATCGTTTCCTCGCTCGGCTCTTACATCATCGATCCATTTCTTTGTGTTTTGAAAGGACTTCGCGTCTATGAATCCCGGTCATTGGTCAGCCGCCGCAAACGCACGCCAAAGCCAGGCCAAGGGGCCGCACGCGGGGAATGCTTACTGGAGATATCGTAGACCACGACAGCAACACTCGAGTCACGGATGTACGAAGGAATCAGGCTCCGGAAGCGCTCCTGGCCTGCCGTGTCCCATAGTTGTAACCGCACAGTCCTGTCCTCCAGGTACATGGTCTGCGCAGCAATCAGCATGGTTGGCGGTCGAGACGGTCTAACAACGCTCGAACCCCTACCTTGGACAAGAAGTCAATGCCAATCGTCGCCTGGTACATGTTGTCGAACGAATCGTACATGAATCTTGTGATGAGAGATGTCTTTCCGACTGTTGCAACCAATGTCAGCCCGAGCCACAGCATTGGCATATTGGTGCCTAGGGATCAATGCCATACCGCTCTGCTCACCCAAGAACACCAACCTAATGACGATCGAGTTAGCCCCACAGGCCACGCGCGGTCACGGGCGTCGCATACTTGAATTTCTTCAAGGGGTTATTGTAGGAACCTCCGGCCTGAGCCATCTTGAGGGATGTCAGGTAGCAAGTTCGACCGGCCGACAGTCCTTTTGTGTCTGCGACAAGGCGCACTCGTCAAGCGGCGGGCGGCGGGCGAATGGCTCGTGCGAACGGGGTGCAATAGCTTCGCTTCAGCCGTGCTATTGAACGCCTGCGATGAGCACCGTCGTCTCGAAGAGGTTTGGCGCCAGAGGATACGTGCTCTTCAACTCCTCGCGAGATGGGACGGAGGTCAGTAAATGGAGGTCAGATAGGTAGGTCACAGCAGTGGCAGTCCACAGGACATGGGGTTGGCAGGCGTGCGTGGAGAAGTTACCTTACCCGTAACGGAATGCCACTGCGTTGGTTGCGCTGCCCAACATATCCGAGGCCGCACGTGGTGATAAGAGAAACGCCGCCGTAACTCCTAGCGTGCATTTATGCTAGCGCCTTCACTGTAATAGATGCTGCTCTATTCAGCACTGTCGGAGCGCTACTTAACGGAGGAGACGGGTCCCTTGGCCAAAAGCCCCGCTAAAAATTTGGACGAGGACAAAGTCGACTCGCTACTACTGCAGGTGAATCCGTTGCGTCGAGGCTTTTCCTACGTTCACCTCCCAGCATCTCCACCGGTCGAAATCTATTCTCGCGGGCTGCCAAAATCTGCGCTAGGTCGTGAAAATATGCCCATCATTCAGGGTCCCTCTTCGGGGTTTGGAGAGGCTCCCAAACAACATAGCCAGCCCTCGAGGAAAGGCAAGAAAGCATGGAGGAAGAACGTCGATGTGTCCGAGGTCCAGAGAGGCCTCGAAGATCTTAATGAAGAGATCATCCGCGGGTAAGGGCTCTTTCGATAAGATTCACAACAGTCGTACTAATGACTCTTGCAGCGGTGTAATCAAGGAGAAGGCTTCCTCCGAACTCTTCACAATTGACTTGAACGGCGACTCGAAACCCTCCGACAAGGTTGCCAAACACCGGAACAAGGTTCTCAGGGCCGACGAGATCATTGCTCAGCGCTCTGCCGTCCCTGCCGTATCCTTGCGCAAGCGACCGGGTGACAAGACGACCGACGGCATCATACCAGTGAAGCGCCAGCGAACGGACTGGGTGCCGCACAAGGAGCTGGCTCGTCTTCGAAAGGTTGCCGATGGTCAGCTTGAGAACGCCGTGGTGGTGAAGGATGCCACATATGACGTCTGGGACGTTACTGTGGAGCCGAAAAGTAGAGACAGCGATGATTTCTTGCCTGAGAAGCAAGCGGCGAAGGTCCCCAAGTCGATGAAGCAAAAGCCCCTGTCCTTGACAGCGAGCGGGAAGCCTGTGCCCGCCGTGCAGCAGCCCACCGGAGGGTACAGCTACAACCCCGTTTTTAGCGACTACGAGGAAAGGCTCGCTGAGGAGAGTGCCAAAGCAGTGGAGGCCGAGAAGCAGCGACTCGCAGCTGAAGAAGCCGACAGACAGAAGCAGGAGGCCGCTGCCCGGTCGGCCGCGGAGGCGGAGGCGGCTGAAGAGCGAGCCAACATGTCGGAGTGGGAGGAAGACTCGGAGTGGGAAGGATTTCAGAGTGGCGTGGAAGACGACAAGCCAAGTGCCAAGCAGCCCAAGCGCAAGACGCAGACACAGCGAAATCGCATCAAGCGCAGGAAGGAGGAGGAGCGCTTGGCTAGGCACAAGGCAGCCATGAAAGAGCGACGGTTGCAGGAGCAGCGAATCAAGGAGATTGCCGAGGAGCTGAGTGAGCGAGAACAGAAGAGGGCTCTCATGTTGGCCGAAGATTCTGACGCGGCCAGTGAAGTGACGGATGATAAGTTGCGGCGGAAGCAGCTGGGCAAATTCAAGCTTCCTGAGAAGGACCTCGAGCTGGTGCTGCCGGATGAATTGCAGGAGTCTCTTAGATTGCTGAAGCCGGAGGGCAACCTGCTCAAGGATCGCTATCGGAGCATGCTCGTCAGGGGCAAGGTGGAGAGCCGACGACACATTCCTTTCAAGAGGCAGGCCAGGAGGAAGCTCACCGAGAAATGGACCCATAAGGACTTTGTCTTGTAGACGACAATTAAACATTGCGCTTTGGCTTTTGGGCTGGAACACGATGGGAGAGTAAAGTTAAGCGGCATAATGATTTGATAAACGTGCGTCGCCGTCTGACATCTGTCCTTCCTGATCCGGGCGCCTCTCGGCAGCTGAGCAGGCTTATTGCTGGTCCAAACACGTCTTCTATCATCTATATACATCTAATCATTTGGAAGTTGGCACACTCAGATCTACATGGGCAGGACTCATATTCACATGGCCGCCCAATTCGCCCTTTCTGCCACTGCTTTCCCAATGTGTGATCAGAAACATGACAAAAGGGAAGAGCTCGTGCTCTATTCAAAAGCTCATCAAGTCTGCACCAAGAGTCAGTCCTTGTACACGCTTCGCACCAGACAGTTGGGGAAAGGGGAAATCTGTTCAACGTACCCCGCCCAAAAAGACCTCTCTTAGCCCAGTCCATGGCCATGAGAGACCGGGTCCGGAAGCTAACGCTCTGCGCAAAGTATACGGACCGCCAAGCATACACGGCCCACAACCCGCCGGAAATGCTCCAGCCGTCGCCCAGATCAAAGACAGCCGAGTTGCCGATGTAAGCCAGGCTGCCCAAGTGAACGTACTCAAAGGCCTTGTACACGGCGGCGTCTAAGTCGCCGTCGCGGATGTCATTTGCCGTCAGGCCCTCTGACAGGCGCGCCATCTTGTTGAACTTGTGCGCGAGGTATTGACCCTGCTGGTGGGCACGCTGTGCTGTCGCGGGCAGTGAGGTTAGCTTATTGTCGATCTGGTTCAGGAGCTCTCTTAGCTCGCCAAAGTCGAGGGTGCCGGACTGGTCCTTGTCAAATTCGGCGAAGAGCTTGTCGAGGCGCTTCAGGTGGTTGACGGCCTGGGGAAAGCGCTTCTTGACATCTTGAGCCACCTGGCGCCAATCGCTAAAGTGCAGCTGCAGAGTCTCGGGGTCCTTGCCACGCTTCCAGGCGAGAGTGCGCAGGAAGGTGATGATGTGGTCGGCAACGTTGTTCTGAACTGTGGAGCAGTCGCCAATGGCATAGACGTCGCCAAGCGGAGCGCCATTGAGGCGCAGGTGAGTATCAGTCTCCAACGCATGGCGGTTGGTCTGGAAGTTGCCCAGCTTCTGGGCCAGCTTCTGGCAGAGAGGGGATTGCGAGACACCAGTGGACCATAAGCAGAAGCCAATCGGCAGTTCCTTTGTGATCAGGCTGCCGTCGTCCTGCTTCTGGGTGAAGACGATCTTGTCGGGCTGGACCTCCTTCACCCGTGAGTTGGTGAGGACTTCGACCTGGTCGCGGGCAAAGCGCTCCTCTGCATACTTGGAAACGGTCTCGTCGTAAGTGTTGAGGATGTGGCTCCGACTCTGGATGAGGTGGACGGATATCTCGTTTCGCAGGAGGCGCGGGAAGTGGCGGGTCAAATCCTCATTCAGAAGGTCGAACAGCTCGGCGGCAAACTCGACGCCGGTGGGCCCGCCGCCGCTGATGACAAAGGAGAGCAAGCGCTTGCGCTCGTCGTCGGACGTCGTGGGGAGGCATGCAAGTTCGAGGTTGTGGATCACCTTGTTTCGAATCTTACGAGCGTCATCAATGTCCTTGAGAAAGAAGGCGTTTTCGAGCCCCTTGACGCCATGTGGGTTCGTGACGGAGCCCACTGCCACGACGAGCTTGTCGTAAGGCACGTAGAAGCGTACCTCGTTTCCCTGCGGGTCAAATTGGGAGACCTCGACCAGCTTGTCCGAGAACTCGATGTCCTCTGCCTTGGCGCGGACAAAGTGGCCATGGACTCGGCTGAGTATGCGACGGATGGGTTCGACGAGGGAGCGAAGCTCAAGGGTGCCCACGGTGGCCGAAGGGAGCATTGGAGTGAACAAGAAGTAGTTGGTGGGAGATATGACGGTGACGTGGTAGTCGTCGGGGTTCAAGTCCTTGAGAAGCGCAACGCCGCCCCAGCCGCCACCGAGGACCACCAGCTTGGGCTTGTTCTTTGTGCGCCTCTTTCCATCAGAATCTTCGTCGTCAATGAAGACCTCGGCTATGGGGAGGTTCTTTGGGCCGCCGCGGCGGGGCTGCAACGCCAGCTGGGAGACGTCGATGTCGCTTGCCACGGCGGACTCTTTGTAGGTGCTGGCATCATAGATGAAGAAGGTGGCCACACCGACGCCGACGACGACCATGGAGATGCCGACCCAGGCGGCGGCGTGATAGCAAAATTTGAGGATCCACGAACGGCGCTGGGGAGAGGGCTTGCCAGAAAGCAGGCGTGCATGGATGAGAAGGTTGGTTGGACGCAGTTGACCGCGTGTTTTCGGCGCCCTCGTCGTCGTCAGGACGGCATTGCAACGAGCAGAGGGCGGTTTCGTCGTGTACGCCCGCAGGTGCGCTCGCGCAAACGAAGCGCTGCACGAGCCGGCCAAAGGAGCCCGCTGCCTACCAGCGCCGGGAACAAGGCGCAGCGCCGCCATCGGAACAGGCGCCGATGCCCGCATGGCGAGACTCGGTACGTTGGTCGCGAAGTCGATCAGAGACTGCGGTCAGGTGGTGCGAGGGGAAACAGAGCGGCCACCAGCAAGATGCTCAGAGACATGCAATTGACAGCTCTCACAATATGCCATGCCTCGGGGAGAAGAGAGAGCAGCAGGGAGGAAGAAGGCTGCGACAATTATTGGTGGACGGAGGAGGGTACGTACGACGTATTAGATGCGCGTTGCTCAGGGCCTGGAATCGGTGGGTTTGGCTGGCAGTGCGTCATAGGCTGTTGTTAGTCCCTCGAGCGGCTGGCACGGGAGTCAAGGCTCTCTCCACCCTGGGCCCCTCGGGTCAATCAACAACCCGTGCGATTGACTTCGGCGCTGCCGACAGATCCGTGAAGGGCCTTTATTGAAAGTCGCGCCAGGTGCTTCTACTGCACTTCATATATTTGCAGAGTGAGCTCGGCTGCCGAAGGGGGGGAATGGGTATTCATATTGGACGAATCGCTCGCTTCCACTTGCATGGGCAGTTGCTAACTTCAGGCCTGCGTCTCGGCAGACATCCGGCCACATCTGGTACTAAATTGCTCGCTTGCAACATTGGACCCCTCTCGAGCTCTGAGAGGACAAAAGGGTTCGTACTGAGACTCACAAGCCGGTGACGTCTCGGCAGCGCTTGTTTGGTGGTCATCGGAGTATGCGAGTTCTCCAAGTGTGCACTCACGAATGGCCCGCATGCTAGCCTCTCCAACACTGACATGGGAGCTCATCCGTATATATGGCATCGTACAGTACGTTTACCTATGCAAAAAGGCAAGACGCTGAATCAGCACCTGAAATATCTCTTCTCAACCCATCGCTGCTCCTGGTCTGCCATTATGTTGCACACTACGACCGTGATCTCGGGAAACACCGTCATCAGCCGGTGTAGTCCGATGCGTCCGGCTGAATATGTGGCCAACACTATCCTCTCCAGAGCCACTCCGTGGTCGACCAAGACCTGCACCGCCATGAGAGCCGCGCCGCCGCTGGCCATTTGCGTGTCGAGAAGCAGCACGCTCTCATGCTTTTGCATGTCCGCCGGCAGTTTCAAGTAGTGAAGCTCCGGTTCGCCGGTTGAGTAGTCTGATTGGATCAGGATGCGGCCCGTCCGGCAGTCCGGTATCGTCTTCCGGAGTGCCGGTTCAAACGCCGAGCCACCTCGGAGCACTATCACGGCGCTTACCTCGCCCTTGGGCTTCAATCCTTCATATTTGTGTCCCTGCGGCGTTTCGATCTCCATGGCTGTGAATTGCACGTTGTTGAGAGCCCTGTCGCGGCCATCAGCAAAACACGTCCCAGGGCGACGACTCGTGCGGTCCTTGCGCCAAGCGCGACTTACTGCTCCACAATGAGGGCGGCCAGGCGGTCAAAGTAGAAGATGAAATCCTCCGCCGACGTGTCAATATTTTGGAGAATGGTGTTCATGAATTTGAGCTGCGGCGTATCGTCTAAGACCACCACTCGGTCCGAAAGCGGCTGTTCTTTGCAAGCCGCTTCGAGCCGCGAAAGAGCTTCACGGTGATGCGTCGACTTTTCAAACAGCTTTCTCTCGATGAACTGTACCATCATGTCTCGAATCCAGCTTCAGCACATGCGAGCAATGCCTGCCAAGGGTTTCTTGACTCACCTAGGGCCACCCTGTTCTCGATACCTCTCGGCACGATCAAGTCGGCCACCTTTCTCTGCGGCTCGACGAACTGTCCATGACGAAATAGCGGTGTGAGTATCTGTTTCGCACAGGCCAGACCACCAGATGAACGGCTGCAGGGTGGGTGTTGTTACCTTCTCAAAATTAGGTTTCACGAAGCTAAACCACTGCTTTATGCAGCCTTCGACATCGCGCCCGCGTTCCCGGACATCACGAATGACTTCGGCGCAAGCAAACTTAGCACTTTATTTGCGCATGGGACCGGCCGTCACTCACTTCTCCGCGACAAGCAAGTGTCCCCATCAGCTTCGCAGTATATCTGGAGGCGTGTCAAAATCGACATATATATATGGCGTTTGATATGGTCAACATACCCCTATATCGAGCAGCTTGACAACCCGCGGGTCATAGAGCGCAAAAATGCCTTCAAGGATGAGCACGTGCGGTGAGTAAATGGAGGTGGTGTGTTCGAGACGTTGATGCTTTGCAAACGAGTACACGGGGATCTCCGCTCGCTTCCTGGGCAGAGAGTCAGTGTAAGAGCGGTGGAAGGCGGGATGTATTGCTCGTACCCTGCCTTGAGATCTCGCAGTCGATCAACCAAGATATCGAAGTCGATTGCCTACGCAGAGGGCTCATGAGCAATCCGATCATTGGTGATGGGGCCAGAACGGGGTGTGATACCTCTGGCGAGTCGAAATCGTACTCGTTGGCAAAGGCCAATTTGGATTGCTCAGGGGTCAGCGTCTTGTAGAACGAGTCCTGGCCAGTCATGCATTAGCCTTTGCTGGTTGCTTGGCCAGGCGGGCGTTCATCTATACCATGGAGAGAATCACAACCCATGGCAGGTTGAGCTTCTTGACAATGGCCTGGGACAGCGTAGACTTTCCAGAGCCTGAGCTACCTGCCACTCCAATGATGCTGACATCCGCCCATGGTGGAGAGTAATACGCTCGCTTCTGGACAGTGACATGGCTCTCGAGCCCTGACATTTCTACGCCTGAACAGCGAATGGTGCTGCGAGCCGCAGAGTAGAATCTCTGGCCAAGACGACGCCGCGATCGCGCTCACAGATCTCTTATGCCCGCGTCTCCAGGCGATGGAGGCTTGGGCCCTCTGCCTTCGCGTCGACGGGGCGGGAGACCTCAATCCTCACGCTGATGCTCGATCCACTTGTGCCGCCAGATAAGGGCTGGGGAACGAGATGCCACTCTGATATGCGCGAAGAGGCGCAAGTCAATCAGAGACTGGCAAAGCGCGAGGAGTAAAGATGAGGAAGAGACAAGACGGCCCGCTACTGACGTTATATACAGACAAGATGTTAGGCACAGAGAGTCGACGGCGTTTTGCATCGTGAGGCTCCAGAAGCAGCCAGGACGGAGATTGGTGGATATCGACCCCTACCGTACCAAACCAGTATCGGCCAATTGAACCGAGCCTGGTAGCCGGCGCAGCTAAGCACCAAGCGCCATAAATGTACCTTAGGCATGTGCCCTAGCCCGATGGCCGAACGCCAGCTGCACGTGGGTACATAGGTAGTCTGTCCTTGGAGTAATTGCAGACCGTATTGCACGCGACGATGCATTGGACATTGATGCTGTGATGAATCGAGCACTATTTTCAAGGTGCACTTCCAAGGTACGGTGTTACAAAGGTCGGAGTAGTCCGTGTTGGCCGAGAATTCGGCCACCAGCCGCTTCGAGCCTCGCACATGGATTGGATGCGCTCCCACACCACACACACACCAGCGACTTCAGCACAGCACGTATGCTCCTCGAGGCTGGCGTTCACGAGCTAGAGACAATGCCTGCTGCGACTTTGCGTCTGTGGATCACAGCATGGTTTTTCGCCTTGCATGCAACGAGTGGCACATAACACACCAATGTGCCTGGGAGCACCACTGAGGCGTAGGATCATTGGGACTCGGTCGGCCGGGGCAGAAACGCCCAAACAGGACAAGGGCTGGAAGCTTCAGTGGGCCTGTCTTCCTCACCAGCGAGCGCCACGCCTCACCTCAACCAATCTGCTCCAGCTCCACTGCCCCTGCCCTCTTCCAGCCTCTGCTCCCTTCCACCACCCCATCTTCCAACTCTTTCTTAATTCCTTCACCAACCTTTGTATTGCTCTCTGCATCCACCTCCATACGCCGAGGCAAACTCTTCACCATCATCTCCTCTATTGTACCACTCTTGACCCAGCCCTGAGGGCTTTGTCACGAGCTCTCGTGGTTCCACGGCTCGGCTCGCAAATGCGCTGAAACGCGGCTCCTTCGGCTGTTGCTGCGCACGTCAAGACGCCCCGACGTCGACGACGCTGTTACTGTTGTTGCACCGTGGAATAGGGCTGCTGCCGGTTTCCTGCGCGAGACGCTCGATAGTATCATGGTACCGTCCCTCTGGCCAGTCATGGATTGAGCTCCTGAGCGTGAGCTGACACGGGGTGCCTCAAGACATCTACGGCTTCCACAGCTACTCCTGCCAAACATGCCTTTGAGCGGCGGGTCGAGGAGGTCAGATCGCCGAAAAGGTAGGCCGATCTGTTTACTTCTACCTGCGCATGTTTCTGTTGGCACCATGATGATCGCTATATCAATGGGAATCTCTCCTAGCAACACCATGCGGAGACAACGATATTTTTCTTCTTTTCTGATCTGCCCACAACGCTTTGCGCTATAGCCTCTTCAGCCCTTTTTGTGTGCCTTTGCTGACGGTTGCACCAGCGATATCAACGCGTTGATCTTGGACTACTTGACCATGGAGGGCTACCCCAACGCAGCGGCCAAGTTTTCCAAGGAAGCGAATCTGCAGCCACAGCAGGACGGCGCGTCGATCCGTTCGAGGCAAGAGATTCAAAATTTCATCCACAGCGGAAACATACGGGCTGCTATCGAGACCCTCAATGAGCTTGACCCACAGGTATGTCCACAGTGCACCCAAGCAGAAATTTCTTCACACCATCGTGATTAAAACACGAGTTACATGCACCACGCATAGTGCCAGTCTTCTGGCCCGTGATGAGAAACACCACCTTTTTTATGATCTTCGCCGTATCTTATTATTGTCTTCACCATGATGCATTATTTTCGTACACCCTGGTTTCTGACCTGGCCCATAGATTTTGGACGACGACAAAGCTCTGCATTTCTCTCTGCTGCGCCTTCAGCTCGTCGAGCTCATCCGGTCTTGCAACGCTGCCGGTGGAGATATCAGCCCTGCATTGAAGTTCGCCACAGAACAGCTGGGGCCTCGGGCGCCAACAAACCCGAGATTCCTTGAGGATTTGGAGCGGACCATGGCGTTGCTGCTGTTCCCTCAAGAAAACCTAGAGCCGCAACTTGCCGCGCTGCTCAATCCTGGGTTGCGCCGCGACGCGGCTGACAACGTGAACCGGGCCATCTTGGAAAGGCAGTCAGCCAGGCGAGAAGCAGCCATTCGCCATCTTGTCAAGATGCGTGCTTGGGCCGAAAATACTGCGCGGGATAAGGGCTCAAGCCTTCCTGACCGCATCGAGATTGGTCTGAGGGGCGAAGAGCCCGATGGCCCTAGCCGGCGACAGCTCAACGTTGAAAACGGACATGAACCCATGGTAACAAGCTGAAAGGGCGTGACTGGGCCACAATGGGCGCTGACACCTTGCCCTCGTTTATGTTCGATGGGCCAGCTGGCTTGAAACGATGTACAGCTGAGGCATGAAGTAATGAGAACACGGGAAATGAGGCGCTGGGCGCTATGCTTTAAGGTGGAAACGGCGTTATATGATACCTGGAGGGCTTGCAGCGGTTTGTCATCATGTATTATGAATTGTACGAGACGAAGACATTGAATTGGCGTGCTCCGGCGAAGCCCGGGCTTGAATAAGACAAATGCGTAGACGGTACAACTTGGTCTGCTAAACTATTTACAACAATGCTGCATTGACAGCATGCGCCGTTTCTATTTAGTTCGGATGTGTTTGAGTTTCTTGGGCGAGTACATGAAGTTGTTGGCGTACGCCTTGGGCGTGAACTTGCGCGAGTTGGGCTCCTGGACAAAATATTCGTAGCCCTGCTTCTCGGCGAAGTGAATGGCGTCCTCCTGGGTCTTGAAACTGATGTGCGTTCCCTGCATGAAGTCTGCCGACGATTGCCACCCCATCAGTTGGTTCTCCCACCGATGGCCCTTGGGGAGGATATCCCAGTCCATGCGCCAGTCGTGTCCTCTGAAGTGTCCGGATTGCGTCGCGGGTTTAGCCTCCTTGTAGATCCTGCAAGGGGGTCAGAAAATTCGTGTCTCGATGGACGGCGAGCCGTGACTGACCGGACTGTCCGAGCCTGCAGCTCAATGGGGGCGCCAGAAATGAAGGCCGCAGGCAGGATCTCTTCACTGCCATCTTGAATTCGCTTCGGCACGGGTGTGAACGTCCTATAGTTCGGGTTAGCCTCCATTCTTCGTTGCTCAGATGTCTATGCGTACGACGTGGCCTTGTCGGCGGGAATGTCATAGTCGGGTTGGTTGGTGCTGGGCGCAGCAGGGACGGTGCCGGTGGGCTTCGCGACCGCGCTTTGGAAGCGTCGCGGCGCATAAGACAAATGTGACGGCGCTATAGTGGCGCTTCGCAGCAGCCTCCCGGCGCTCTGGGTTCGGAAAGAAACCATGGCGAAGGCAATGCTCAATTGGTGTGGTATTCAGCGCAGGGCGGATGCTGGTGGTGATGAGCACCGTTGCTGGACAATGGCTGCTGACAAGAGGTTTGTGGTGGGCGGGTGTTGATTGGCTGGTGCGGAGCGACGTTTTGCCGAGACGAGTGCTTTTCGGCAGGACCTTCGAGCACTCAACGATCAATCATCAGATCGTCCATCCAAAGCCTGCAGTTGAGCGTCACTTGGGCAATCGACAGAACGTTGGGCACCCTCTCTCTATTTGCAGGCTCCACTGTCAGAATACCGCCATCATGAGCTTCGTTACCCGCCGAGCGCTCTCAACGCTCATCCCCCCTAAGGTGAGCTCTCCCGAACGTCGCGCTTCGGTTGCTTGCTCGGCCGTCTGCCATTGCTGACACCCTCTCGCAGGTCGCTTCGCCCAAGGTAAGCAGCCCGAACCTCTCGATACCCGATACTGGTCGATGCGTATGGTGCTTTGGCCATTGCCCTTGCTTGACATGCTCGAGTCCATGGACGAATGGGTGGATTAACAATAACAATGCGGCCCGAAACGGAGCACTAAATCAGTGGCTCATGAGGCTAACAATTCTCTGTTGCAGGCCATTGGCGGCGCTCCCGATGCCCTGCGCATGCAGCGCGTTGTCAGTTTCTACGAAAAGCTTCCTCGAGGTGCCGCCCCTGAGAGCAGGTCCAAGGGCCTACTCGGTTGGTACCAGGCCAAGTATTTTGGCAAGAAAACCTCCGCCCAGCGTACGTCATCCCTACAGCGACCTAGGAGGCGATATCCGACTGACTGTGAAACCTGCAGCCATCGTTCATGCCTTGCTTTTCCTGGTTGGCATTGGCTACGCTCAGAACTACTACTTCCACCTGCGTACGTTCCCAGATGCCGGTGCCTTTGTGCTTGGTCTTCGTCACTGACTCTCTATCTTGCAGGCCATCACAAGAACAACGCCCACTAGGGTGTGATGATCCTTGGCTAGCGTGCCGTGCATTGCGGCAGAGGGCTATGTATAGATAGACTCTAGATGGTGCTTTCTCGTACGCACCCCTCGGGGAAATTCCTTGTGTTTCTGGCCACCAAGGCTTCATCTGCCCTATCTCGCCATTTCCTTTTGTGATTGTATACCAGGGACAAGACACTCCAGACCCAACACGTGAGTCGTCCCTCGAGAATATGTCTCTATGTCACACATGCACCGGCTGCGGAGGGTCGCCAAGGGCTCACACTTTACGGATACCTTGCCATTGATGTGTTGGGCATCGGGGATTCCGTCTATGTTATGGTTTACGTACTGTCGGCAGTTTCGAGCGGCCGGAGCCATAGCTGTATGCGTAAACATTAACGCTGCGCCTTAATGTTTGGGCGATGATTTCTGGCGGGACTTTGCCACACATGACCCAACAACCTGGGTAGCTATGACGACATTTATCAAATGATACATTAGTGTTCTGTATTTGTTTGGTCGGACATGGTCAACTGACGGATAAGCCTCAGTCCGCT
This sequence comes from Tolypocladium pustulatum, assembly GCA_024340155.1. NCBI lineage: Eukaryota > Fungi > Ascomycota > Sordariomycetes > Hypocreales > Ophiocordycipitaceae > Tolypocladium > Tolypocladium pustulatum. Next base: position 35,828 of record JALHBY010000196.1, on the reverse strand, counting down.
GTTGGCATATAGCTAGACGTAAATGCCAGAAGCCAGAGGAATAAAAATGGTCTAGGGTAGGCACTGGCCGGCGCATTGATGCTCCGCAAGCGTTGGACAGTCCCAGCATGTACGTCGTTCAACGTACGACTTACACTGTACGAAGTACCCAAATTTGCCAAAGCAGGTCCCCAAACGACGCACGGCCCCTGTCTACTGCGTCGCAGCTAGGGTCCCCCCAAAACAGCTCGCTGGAAAGAGTCCAGCCACCTCATCTCACTGGAAGACTCACTGGCCGACTCACTGCCACGCACCTCACTCAGTTCAGCTGAGGTACGTTGCGCTACCCCCCCTGCCAGAAGCACGCTAGGCCCAAAGCAGGCTGCTGCAGCTCGAAAATCAGGCCCATCGCCTTTCCACCGCACCGCCAACACTGCAGCCGCATTAAGCACACTTTACCTTACCTCACCTCACCTCACCTCACTTTGGTCACGCATCGCGACGACCCAACCGAATCTGCCCGGCCCTCACCCAGCGATCCAGACGATTCCGCGACACGAGGCACCGGATCAGTGTCAGATTGAGCGCGTCCCAGCAACATCCTCTCGGCGACAAGCCTGCCGGCGCGATCACTTATTCTTCCCTCCGACGAAGCACGACGGGCTTGCACCAGGCCAGCTGCTGGCTGCCACCGACGTAGCAGCACTGCCCACGCCGACACGCATACAGCCTCAGGCGGCCACAGAGTTCGCCATTCCAGCGTTGCCAGCTGAGCGTAGCGTAGTGCCGTCTGACGCAGCCCGGAAGGTGACTGGGCAAGAACGCCATCCTCGCACCGCGAACGGCGCACGACAGACGGATGATGGCAACAGAGCCCTCCATCGTCAAGCCTGCTGATGTTTCTGCTTCGCCCGAGCCCCGGCCCGTAAGTCCCCTCCCCCGCCCCTCTGCCCTCCCTGGTGTGCGTCGTCTCAATGCTGCAACGACCGCGCCTGTTCAATGGGGGCGGCGCCTGTTCAATGGTGCTACTCCTCGAGTTTGCAGTCACACCCGACGGCTGCTCTAGGTCTACCAGAAAGCTGACCTTTGCCGTGTTTTCTCGCCGCAGGCCGACCAAGCCCACCATGCAGCCCTCGACCAGCCGACCGTGAACGGCAATCTGGCAACTACCTTCGACGACATCTCGAAAAAGCGCATTACGAGTGTCGAGGATCAACTCAATTCCGCCGACGTCAGCGTAAGCGGAGGGTCTGACACAGAGCTCTCGCGCCCTGATGGGGCAAGACAAAGCGACGGCGAGAAGGGCCACGGCCGCGCCGTGTCTTCAGCAGCCAAGAAGCCCGCCACGTTCAAGGCCGTCTCCGTCAACAAGACGTTCCTCGCGTCAAAGGCAAGCCCCAGCAGCACCATCTCCAAGACCAGCGACAGGCCGACGTCAGGCTCCAGCACCCCCCCACCGGGCTCGACGACTTTGTCGGCATCTCGACCTCGGTTGGTTGCAAAGGCTGGAGGCGGCGCGCGCGATGCCGCACCGCGATTTTTATCTGTTGTCAATGGTGGGAAGCCGCCGTCGGCCCCCGATCCAAGCGCTGTATGGAACAAAAATCGGCGTATGTCCAAACATTGGCCCATCTATGTGCCTTAGCTGATGCTGACTACCTGGATCACACTAGCGCCCGAGCCAAAGAAATTCACCGATGAAGAGCTTAAAAAGTACGGAATTCATATGGCTAGTCGCCTCAATGAAGACGATACTCAGGGACAGAACAAATGGGCGGACATAGACGATGACGATGACGACTGGGCTCCAGAAGCCATTACTTGGGGTGACGGGACCAAGACTACGCTCCCACACCCCGACGAACAGGTGATCATCTTGTCCGGCCATGCACCTGATGCTCCCACGGAAAAAGGCTTGGAGAAACCCAAGTCTCCGGCTCCTCTGGCATCTGCGGGCTCTTCACAGCCCAAACTAGGCAACCTCGCCGCCGGGAAAGGGCTGGTGCTGAGGGGCGCGTCTCAGGATAAGCCAGCTCTCGTCGCCAAACCGCCCGTGCTCCATACTGCGGCTAAGTCGCCCTGGGCTTCTCTGCCACCGGTTGATAGAGCATCGCCGGCGTCTGCACAAGCTGTGAACTTTGCTCGTGGTCATTCAAAGGACTTGTCAGCATTAAAAGGCGCCAGCATGCAGCCTAAAGAGATTGCTGCCGACGATTTCAGTCGCTCGTCTTGGAGAGACGGGCCTCCTCAGGGTGGCAGAGAACTGTACAACTCTCACTCTGGCCGATATGAACCTGTTCCTGATCGGCGTGCCTCGATGCGCTCTGACACCCAAGCCAAACATCCGGCCCTGCTGCAGCGTCCGCAGCCTTCGGACCAACCAGCTGAGCCGTCGAGTGCTTTTCAGACGACTCGTGCCTCGCACGATCCCCCCTTTGGACGGCGACGCGGATCTTCTAGCGTCAGTGGTGGTAGCGGATCCTACCTCCTGCGTATTGGTAAGGGCAGCGACAGCTTGATGCAGCCTCCACCCGAGCTACTTGGCGCACGAAGAGCATCCCTGGCAGGCTCGGTCGAGAGCCCTCTTTCCCCAGGAACTATGTCAGCCTCTGGACAAGCACAGCCTCGACACCAGCAATCGCAAGGCTGGAATCAGAAACCATCTCCCGAAGCCACTGTTGCAACACCGCATGACGGCCCCTCGGCTCCGGAGGCGAAAGCAACATCACCAATTCATATTGAGCCGACTGTTGACGAAGTTGAATTTCAGAAGAACCTGATGCGAGAGCGTGTGGAGCTTGCCAGGAAGCGGCGTCAGGACGAGGAGGCGCGCGAGGAGGCAGCGAAAAAGGAGCGAATTCAAAAGAAGCTGGAGTCACTGGGGCCGCCTCCGGATAAGAAGAGCGACAAAAAGGACGCCTTGCCGAAGGAAGAGACGCCGAAACCAATTCACATCCAGCAGCGTGAACCAGCCGGACCCGATGGATCATCAGCAAATGTGGCTGGCCAAAGGCGTCAAGGCGGTGCAGACGGAAGTGCTTCGAGTCTGCGCGATCCAGCAGGGGCTAGTTCCAAAGCAATGTCCCCGAAGGGCGGACCGCCTTCTGGGCCGGCAACCAGGCGGGCTTCCCACGGGCAGGAAGGGAAGCGTGCCGACCCGTGGGCTGGCCCAGGACCTCGGCCAGACAGGTTTACTTCATGGGCTGCAGGAGTACCGGCTACGTCACGAAATGTCTGGGGCTCTCCCGACAACGACAGAGGGCTTGGGAACGGCACCTTCAACCCTGATCTTGGTCGCATCTCCGGCGCAGCTGTCGCAGCGCCACAAGGCCACAAGGGCCCTTCACCCATTGCTCCGCCGATCACAACGCGGACGCCTTCGCAAAACAAATCCCACCCGCAGCCGCAACCTCCGATCGGCTCTCACACTTCTCGATATGGAGGCGCCCCCACCCCGGATATGGCCAGCAAATGGGTTACCGCCGTTGCTGACAACGATAAGAAAATGAGTGCTGCGCGGCTGTCCGAACGAGTCGGACGGGAGCGCCAGCTCTCCGATCAAGGCTTGACCACTGAGGATGCCCAGCCCACTATCAAAGACACCTGGCGCCCTGTTCACTTGCCGGGAGATGGCACACGACGAGCCGTAGGAGCCGTGGAGGTTCAGTCACATCAGTCTGGCCCATGGAAGGCGGCGCAGGAGAAAGTCGCCCAGAGCACAGCTCCCGTCGAAGGGCCTGCACCTCCAGGGAACGCTGGCGTCATTGGCTCGGGCAATAGCTCAATTCTTTCGCAGACTGGATCTGGGGCGCCCTCCAAGTCGCGCGCCTCACGATTTTTCCCCACGAAAGACTCTCGTTACGAGGTGGGCTCAGCAGTAGGACCATCACGTCCGGCTTCGCCGTCACCCCCTCCGCCCACCATGGAGGGCCATCCAGCCTACGAGGGTGATGTAATGCGCCCCCACGTCTCTCTACCTAAGCCGCAACCCATTGTAAAGCTCCCGCCTGCTATGCTGGCCACGCAACCCTCGCAGCCCTCGGCCAACTTGGCATGGAAAAGCCGCAAGGAAGCCCCACGTGGGCTTTCCAACCCGGAAACGACCTCCCAACGAGAGAGCGAAGACCGTCGCGGAACCTGGCAAGACAAGATCAATACTCTCCTGAATGGGGGAAAGACATCGTCGCCGCCCAAGCACATGGGAGTGGATCCTGCAAGTAGGAGTATGCTAGACCATCCCATGTACACAGACTCTGCAACCGTGTCTCTACCTATCGCAACAGCGCCAACAAATATGCTTGGAAGACACAAAAACCTCATCTCTAAACCGATGGCGGAGGAGTGTTTTGAGGAACAGGAGATGGGGTCTCTTCCCCGAATACGACTCCCCCACAAAGCTCCAGATGCAGCGTGGCAGCCTGCTGAAGCACAGGTCAAACCCCTGCCAAAAAGGTTCCTGGTGCAGGCGTCCATCACGGAGCCATACTACTTCGCCACGGATGTCGTTGGTGGCGGCAGCGCACTGAAGATTCAGTTTCCTGGCATGTCAGAGGCAAAGATTGTGACTCTTCCCTTCTCTGCGACGCGAGGCGGTCGAGGAGGCCACGGCAGGCCATCGACGCGGCATCGCGGTCCTGGAAACGGCCCTGGGCCTCGCAAGAGGGAGGCTTCTAATACCTACGGCGGAGCAGAGTCCAGCCCAAGCAGCTCCAGCCGTGGCGGCCGCGGCGCCTACCGAAGCAGAGGCTCCGACAGCTGGAATCGACAGCCGCAATCCCAATCCCAATCACCTGCACAGCCAAAGACCCAGCAGTCGTCGCTGACGGCGTGAGCACAATGCCAACAGCGAATCGGTGTTGTAAGAACACGTCCTACTGGCTCGATGATCTAGTCGCTGCGCTGGTACGGATGCTCTCCTCAGCGGAAGGCAGCGCCTTCGCAATGAAAATGCCGCTTTGGCCTGCCCCAGTAGCTGGCAGGTTGCTGAACCAAGTCCGGTGCGTATTGGATGCATGGGAATCTGCTCGCCTCGCAAAGCTAGGAGGCAGCGTGTACAACTTATTTTGGAGCGTGCCGACGGCGTGTTTTGCAGGGACGTTCTCGTGTCTGGCATTGGCGGGGTTTTCTTCCATGTTCGCCGTTCACGGACGGCGTATCGCTGGTGCTGTATTCTCCGGTTTGGCCGGTGCGAATGTTGCCTAGGCAGATATTCGAATTGGACTCTGTTGCTTCGCAGACATGGACAGCCTGCTTTGATAGTCTTGTTTGGGTTAATTGGGCTGTCTCACCCAGCCTGAAACTGAAGTTTGTGTGTAGTCATCGATGCCAGTCAGAGACGCGCGCCACGTCAGATCGTGGGCTGCGTTTGTTTAGTAGTAGCTTGAGCTACGCTGTATAGGTTTAATTTATGCGATCGAAATTCATGTCTGCTTTCATGATCCGCAATTAATATTGGGAAGTTAAGAAACATAAAATGAATCTACGCTCCTATGCGCGTTGCTCGCATCCTGACGATATGCTAGTCCAGTTCAGTGACCTTTGCTGTACTTATCAGCTGACTCCATATAACCGTCCTCGAAGCCAAGCTTGCAGCATGCACTGTCCCTAATCCCGACAAATCTCACCACCGATTTCTTCAACTCCAGACTCCATTTTCTCTATCCACGCAAGTCTCATGATTTTGATTGCATTATACTTGACGACTTCCCGAGGCCTTCCGCCCCTGGACGTGGACGGCGGCTGATGAGTCCCACACCCTTATCACATCTAAAATTCCTCGACTGCGCAATTGGGATGCAGTACGTAGACGATGCCAGAAGCGGAGGCTGAGCTTGCCTCGCCATCTACAAGGCCGTCTCCTCGTATGGCCATGAGGATGTTGTCCTAGCGTCCATCATATCAATTGAGTGTACCGCAGACAACGGGAACAGAGGAGTCAAAGGGTGCAATGTGCTTACCTTGACCATCTTCTTGAGGACCATGCTAGCAAGAGACTTCTCAGCGTGATAGCTGTCCTCGCCTTCAAGCTCATCCTCCTGCTGTTCCAGGAACCAGTTGACAAGTTCATCGCCCTCTACTCCGTCGCCATTACCGCTCTCGTCGTCGTTGATGCGCTGCACGAACATGTTGACCATCTTGATGTACTTATCGTATGTAACCGTCTGCTTTTTCTTGGCACCGTCGGAGAATTCCTGACCCCTTTCATGTGCCATGGCTGGGTCGCCATCAGGGTCCGTTGTAGGCGAAACGGCGTCGGCAGCACGGCGCAGCGCGTCGCTGTCTTCCTGTGTTCCTTCCTCGTCGTCCATCTCAACGTCGTCGTGCTCAACCGAGATAATGCTTTGACGAAGCAGATCAAACGCCTCAATGACCATGTCCGGGCTAATTTCCTCTACACAGTTGACCTTGGCTATAGCTTCACTCAGGCGAATCATACTCTCTAGTTGGCGCACTGTGATTCGGTACGAGTTTTTGCCCACGCCGCCTTGCGCGTCGTCGGCTCGCAACTCCTTGTACTTCTCCACGAGCACCTCCCTCGCATCATCGGTGAATTCCGGCCGAAAAGTCCTGGCGAAGCGAATGTATCGCTGTAGCTGCTCGGTGCTGAACTCTGGCTCAACTGCCTCGTCACGGAGCTGATGAATGCCGACGATGTGCTCGGCAAGGTGACGGTCAATCTGCTCATTGCACTCGTCCAGAATGACAAAGAAGAGATCAAATCGGGACATGATAGGTGCAGACATGTTGATATTGCTCCGCAGAGTCGTCTTGCGATTGTAGCGGCCCCCAACGGGATTTGCGGCGGCAAGGATGCTGGTACGGGCGTTGAGTGTGGCCTGGATGCCGGCCTTTGCAATGGATATCGTCTGCTGCTCCATGGCCTCGTGGATGGCGACCTGGTCGACAATGTCCATTTTGTCAAACTCGTCGATTGCGCAAATGCCATTGTCCGCCAGCATGAGAGCTCCAGCCTCGATGGTGAACTCGCCCGTCTCCTCGTCCTTGACCACTGCCGCCGTGAGACCGGCCGCCGACGACGCCTTGCCGCTCGTGTATACAGCGCGGGGCGCAAAGGAGCATACATATTTCAGGAACTGGGACTTGGAGGTGGAAGGGTCGCCCACGACGCAGATGTTGATGTCACCTCGAAGCTGCATGCCTTCAGGCGTAGTTTTGTGGACGCCAGACATGAGCTGTAGGAGAATGCCCTTCTTGACGACCTCGTGACCGTACACCATCGGGGCAATAGACTGAACCATTCGAGAGTAAATGTGATCTCCGTGTACCATGGCTCGGAGGTCCTCAATCTCGGACCGGTTCATGGAAGCGAGGACGGCTGTCTGAGCCTCCTCAGCAGACTCAGCCCCCTCGGCAGCGTTGTTTTGTGTCAGGGCGTTGATAACGTCGGCTGCGCCACTTGCTGCGGACTGACCACTAGTGGTGGTATCTGTGACTACCATGCAGGCGAGGAAAGCCAACCGATAGGTGAGATCGCGAACACCAAGTGCCTTAAGGCCAGTCACGCCGCTGCCTCCGGCGTCAGTGCCACGAGGCGCTCCACGATCATCTCGGACAGCAGTCGGTCGTAGGCCGGGTAGACCGAGCTGGCTGACATCTGGGACAACGATCAAGGCGCCAGTAAAGATGCACTTTTCTCCGGCCTTGGCACGATCGACAATCTCGCCGCGAAGGATGACGTCGAGCGTGCGTGGCATGCTGCCAGTGGGAATCTCAGAGCTGTTCTCCTGGATGCGCACCTTTTGCCAGTCGACAAAGGTGCTACGACGAATGTCCAGTTGCCAAGCCACGCGATTCGAACACGTCATGTTGGGACATTGGGTAGGCTCGGTATACCGGAACGTCTGCTCTACATTGGGGACGACGGCCCGGCAGGCCTCGCAGGCAAATGTCGCCAGCGACAGCTCCGGACGAACCTCGGACGTTCTCGTGACGGTGCCAGAGATTGAGAGAAGCTGGCCAATGTTGGCAGCACGCAGGCTTCGGACGCGGGAGACTAGGGGAAGGTTATAAAAAGCAATCGAGAAGAGCTTGTCAGTCTGCTGGTGCTCGTTTTTTCGGTGGGAAGCATCGCTCTGACTGGCAGAGCCAAACTGGCTGGCAGCCGAAGTAGCGTGATTGCTCGAGGTGGTGGCCTGGCGATGGTCGCGAAAGTACTGAGGCTCATATTTGGCTATCATGTTGTGCAGGGCGGCGGTTAGGAAGGGCAGGAAGCGGTAGTACTGGCGCATGACGCCGTCAGCCAAGCTGCCATTCTCCCAGGATGCCAGGTGCCGGTAGTCGACGTAGAACGTCGAAAGCTGGAAGTTGCGCATGCCCTTTATCTGGGCGACGTAGTACTTGTCTGTGGTGACGGCGCTCGACGCGGGAGCGCCAGAGGAAAGGGGATCTTCAGCGAAGCTGTTGATGGCCCAGTGTTAGCAAAAGGCTTTCATCGTTCGCAGACACCACCCACCTCTCAATGAAAGCCTCAAAGTGTTCCTGGACTAGCGAGCCAATCTTGTCCTCGACGCGCGGAATACTGGCAGCGTCAGGAATGCGCGAGCTCCTGGGTACCTGATCATCCTCGAAGCCATCTCCCCCATCGTCGCTAGGGGCCCCCAGGTTCTCTGAAGGTGGCCCGCGGGGACGCGCCGATGACGACGAGGGAAATCCAGGACGGGTGCGGAGCGCAGCAGCCAGCGATGGCGCATCCGACATCATGTAGCCGGCATCGCTGGAGGGAGCCGCGGGGGGAGCCATGGTGTTGATGGTCGGACCCGCGGGAAACCAGCCGGACTCGCCTCACTCTGTTCTGTGACAAGAGCTCGTCGGGCGTAGTCTTCAAAACGACATGTACGAGGACAGGGGAAGGAGGCTGGGGCAGCCTTGAGTCCAGCCTGCAAGGCTTCGCTTTAGTGATGGCGATGATGGTTATCGTTGCACGGGGGCAGGTTTAGAATACGACGCGAGCCGCGGGGGACGTCGGCAAGACACGCGTCTAGGCGCGTTCACCGCGCGTGGGAAGGGGTCCATCTGACGCGACTTTAATTGAGTGCATGAAGCGGGGCACGGTAGTGGTGGCACTAGACTGGTTTCGTGCGAGCACCTAACGCTCACCCTACAACTATGTACGGTATTTCGACCCAAGTGCTCCAGCCTCGAACCGAGTACTAGCTAACAAGGTAGGTATCGAATGCTTTCTCGTTTCCAGCTTGCCGACCGAAAACCGGCTTCTGAGATCCTCTTGCAACAAAGACTGGATCGGGCATCTTCCATAGTGTCGCTCATCCCGAGCCCTCGCGTCCCGAAGTAGCTTGGAATCTCCCTTCTTCCAATCCAGGGTGGCGGTAGTGCCTCGCAACGAGGCGTCGACCGTGTTGAATAGGTAGCTGCTTGACTTGTGTGGCTGGCCGAGCGTGGTTTGAGTGCATCGGCGCCGTTTCAGATGAGAGCGCGCGTCATAGGTGCTGTTCCTTTTCGCCTTGGGCAGCATCTGTAGGCATCCGCCATTCCCTGCCACCGCTGGGCTAGGGGTGCGCAGTATTGCCATGATATGCCCGCCCGTTTCTCATCTCAGCGTTGGGCGAGTCGCAGGCAGTCCACCGCCCGGCCTTGCGCATTATGCAGAGACGTCGACTGCCTTGCCTTGCTCCGGATATGAGTGAATCTGGTCAAGGTTAGCCCAGAACGAGATGTCGCTCCGAGGTTATGGGCCGTCACGTGTCGAACCTCTTCTGCCACCTGTAGCCACTCTTCAATGCTCCTAATGTATGAATCGGACGCGGAGTCGGCAGCGGAGCCGTGGGACCATACGACAACGTTGTCAAAGCCAGCAGTGACTCGCATGGCTCCGGTGTCCACTGCGCCCTCGTCTTGCTCCGACGGCTTCTGGGCCATGCGCTCAAGCCTTTGCTCGACCAGGACGCCTCGACACTGGTCAGGAAGAGCAACAGTCTTGCTGCGAAGCTTTCTTCCGCGGAAGTACGCAATACTCGTGTGTGTGCCTGGGACGGTCAGTCCAAAGATGCCGCGCGCGAGGACCACAGCGGACGCACCTGCGGCGGATTGAACAGGCTTCCAATGCGGCGAGACAGGGTCAGCAGACCCCGTGTGGTGAATGCGGCACGGCAGCAAATTCGGCACGGCCTTGACATGCTGCGAGGTATGCTCTTGCTCGATGGTGAGCATCGGCAGTGACATAGTAGCGGCGCTGGTCATTGTGTTGATGGCTAAAGCACCTGAAGTGTTGGCAGATGGTTACGACGCGAAACAAGCCCTTTGGGAGACGCGCCAAGCGCCACCCTCACCAATCGATAAGCCGCGTCGCTGAATGAGCATGCGGGCACCAGCGCCGAAGGTCCATGCCTGACTACTCCGTAGACTACAGAATACAATGCGTGACGACCAAACCCAACAGCATAACCATGCCACACGGTCAATACCTGTACGGTGAGCATGACCTTCGTGTCGGCCGCGCACCCCGGCACAGCCACGCGCCGATGGTGAAAGGGCCGACGGGGTCAGCTCCGTGAAGCTGACGCACGGCTACTCCTGCCAATAGCCGCGCTTTGAAACGCCTTGCGTCCGAGAGTGCAAGCTGCAAATCTCACTCATTCCAGCCCGCGATGCCAAGCTGGAGCTGGCGCTTCCTTGGGAGGCATGGAGCGGAAACTTGAATTGACGGGAGCTCTAGAGTTGAACCTTTGAGGCTTCGGCGCCAGCGCTTTGTTTGCGGGAACCTATTCGTAGCTCCTCCGTGTGGCGTGCGGCGTGCCCAGAGTCGATGACATCAAGACTCTCTCCGTGCCGTGCCGCTCTCGGATCTCCCAACAACACCGGCAACCCCCGCCCACAGACCCCCATTGCGGCGGTCGGGTCTCAGGGCCAAACCGCCCGTGCTCGTCTGAACCGCTGACGCCCACCAGCCCATTCCCTTCGAGGTAAGGTAGGGAGTCTCCGTCAGGTGCAAGGTTCCGCCAGGGCACAGAGCAGACGCAGTATTGTACAGCATCTATTACAGCTACTTGTAATAAGTGCGCCACACGTCGATGAACCAGTGCGTCGATGGCCGGCTGGGATATATCCGTCTTGATCGCCAGCCATGGCGTCCACCGCTACCTCCGTACGAATTCCCGAATCATCTACGAGTACTCCGTACGTTCCTTCTCCCTTTCTCCCCGTCCACAGGAAATGTACTTCGCGTCTCTCCGTCATACGAGTACATGCTTCGTTCCGCCTTTTCGACATTTCCCACGACGCCCCTTGGCGCCGCAATCGTCTATCGACTAGTTACTCCGCGAACCAAAGCCTCCAAGGCCTGCTTGAGCAACCCATCATCTCCAATAGGCAAACACGTCTCCGCCTTCCAGCGGCTAACTTTCAGACCCGTCCGTTTTTGTCTCATCTGCGCTCTGTCGCAACCGCAATTCGTAGGATCGTACGCTTGAGCTGACCTTCCGCTCCATGCCGCTTCTATCTTCGGTCCTGACAGAGTCGGCCTCCCACGGGGCCGAAATGCTACGTCGTACACTCGGTACCTGGACATGGGGCCCCGCCCTCGCGGTGGCCAAGCCGGCGATTCTCTCTGTCCTCGCCCGCATCGAGACTGGCACTCTGCTACTCGTCGATGAGCCTGGCAGTACGAGACACGTCTTCGGACAGAAGCTCTCGGGGGAGCTCGGTAGTGCATCGGCGGCCACAGGGCTTCCTCGGTGTGCTAGCACCATCCCCAGGGTTGAGATTATCGTCAAAGATGAGGCTTTTTGGATGCGGCTGTTTCTTTTTGCCGACATGGGATTCGCCGAGGCATACATGCTTGGTGATTTTCAGTGCGAAGACCTCACGTCTTTTTTCCAAGTAAGATTGACGCTCAGTTGCGCGGCCCCCCACCCCTTCTCCCAAGAAAAGCCTCTTCGCCGTAGGCGTTGCTCACACGATGCAGCTCTTCATCGTGAACCGGGACCATATGGATAATGGGACCACTTGGGTCTCCAGCCTTTCCGGTGCCATCTCCAGCTTGGCCCGCTCCACCAACACACTTTCCAACGCCCTTCTCAACATATCCGCGCATTATGACATAAGCAACGACATGTTTGCAGCGTTCCTGTCGCCTGACATGACTTACTCGTGTCCTGTATGGCGGTGTTCCCCGGAGACTGAACTGCGCGAAGAGCCGCTCGAGGAAGCTCAGCTTAGGAAACTCGCGCAGTTCATTGACGGCGCCAGACTCAAAGCCACGGACCACGTCCTTGAGATTGGCACAGGTTGGGGCTCCTTTGCCATTGAGGCCGTGAGGAAGACCGGATGCCGAGTCACCAGCCTCACTCTGTCCAGGGAACAGAAGACCTTTGCCGAGGAGAGAATATTAGCGGCCGGCTTTAGCAACCGCGTAGAGGTCAAGTTGATGGATTACCGCGAGCTGCCTGTGCCGTCAACGCCGTATGACAAGATTGTTTCGATAGAGATGCTGGAAGCAGTTGGCCAGGAATATCTGGCAACGTATTTCGACTGCGTGAACCGTTTGCTCAAGAAGAATGGCGGAATTGCCATGTTTCAATGCATTACCATGCCCGAATGTCGCCACGAGGCGTATGGCAGGTCCGAGGAGTAAGTGTTTGATGATTGGATTCGAATTCCAACACACACTAAAGCGCGGAACAGCTTCATCAACCATTACATTTTCCCCGGTGGGTACCTGCCATCCATGACGCAGCTGCTCGGTCATATCAGCCAACAGTCCCACGGTACCCTAATAGTGGAAAACGTGGCGAATATTGGTGGCCACTATGCGAGAACGCTGAGATTGTGGGGAGAGAAATTTCGGGAAAGCTTCAATGGGACGATAAAGCCCGCGCTCCTCAAAGAGCATCCGGACATGACCAAGGAAGGTATTGAGGTATTTCGAAGGAAGTGGGAGGTAAGCGGCCTGCTTCTCAGTGTCTCACAAGCCAATTGCTGATTTGCCTCAGTATTACTTCACTTACTGCGAGGCGGGTTTCGTCACCAAGACCTTGGGCGATGCTATCATCACAGTTGGACGAGAAGGGGCTCTAGAGTTGATGGAGGGCATTCCGCTATGACTGGCCAGGCTCCATCTCTTGGCGGAAATGCGCTGCAAGTACTCCGTGTAGCATTGCTTGGGAAAGGGTTGTCTCGCTTTGACTCGATTCAGAGAAGGACGATGCGAATCTCGGACGGCGTGACATCGCATTAACCGCGCCGTATAAGTTGAAATCAAATGCTATGACTGGATCTTGTTATTCTGCTTCTTCTTCTTCTGCCTCAGCTTCTTACCAGCATGCATGCTGGTGACGGGGGCCTTCGGCGCATATCGATTGGCGTGTTCCGTGTCAAACCCGGACTTGTGCTTTCTGAAAAGCAGCATGGTGACTCGGGCATCTTCGGTGCTGGAATGCGGGCCGTCCTGGATGTTGACGCCGAGGAGCTCTCTGGCAAGGACCCTGAGAGCTGGCTTCCTTCCGCTTCCGAATTTCTTGAAGGCGGCATACTTTGCAGTGTCTCGAATGTCTCGCGGAGAATGGCTTAGCTGCAAAGCGTCAAGGTCATGTCTGATGTCGTGCCCTATCAAAACTCGACCTCTCAAGATGTCAAAAATCTCTCTTTGCACCAGGTCGAAATCTCTTGCAAATCTCATCTCTTTTTGTGAGACACCGCTTACAGCACTTCTCCAGTCTGTAACCTTCTCCCTCTGCTTCACGAAAGAATCATATATCTGCCGCCCGTGAAAGTCCACTATGCTGACTCGGGCAAGCGCCGACTCATGGCCTCCGGGACCGACGCCAACCATCTCGCAATCCATAGCGACATATTTTCCAATTTCAACATCACTGGACAGGCCGTGATTGACCTTGTCCTTGTGAGAGGCGAGCAGCATAGAGTTGTCTTTTAGACCCAGATCATACGCTTCTGCCAAAGCTTCGGTAGAAATGTCGTTGTCCTCGGCCCATAGTGCGAGGGAAGGAGAATGGCCATGCCTCGGCTCATGCTCCGTCCTAGAGCTGTGCACACCACCCATTTCCGGTCGACTTGTTTGCCGGTCTCTGAGTTTCTGAGTCGGGTTTGCGCTGTCCGCAGTCTTGGACCTCTTTGCTGGTTGTGGTGGCCGCTCACCCGCCTTCCGTTTTACCGGTGTCTTGGAAGTCCCTTCCGCTTTCAGCTTGGCTTGCAATTTCTTCCAGTTAGAAGAAAGCTCAGCCATAGTTGCAGTTCAACACTGTGACTTTTGCTTGTGGGCTGCCTTTCACCCAGCGGGCGTTGTAGCCTCTCGTGCACTCGCCTGTAAGTGAAAGTGAGCGTTAATAAGTTGAGCATCAAGAGTGCATGCAGATCAATGAATGAGCTTATTGGTGAAAGAATGTCAGCATGCAGGTGTTATGCAGAGAATGCGGATATGCTCTTAAAGGTGTATTGATAAGGCAATACATTTTCCCAGACCGCCCGCCGATAAGGACGTGCATCTCCATTTCTGCCATCCTTTCCCTCTTCTGGCCGCATCTTTCAACTCTCGCATGATTGCATCCGTCGCCAAGGCATCCATCAAGCCTCACCACACAGCGCCTCCTTTCATCATGGCTGCAGGCACCCCGAGCGGCGAACCGACCGTCGGTTCGGACACACCTCGGCAAAGCAAGGCGACGCCCGAGACACTCAGCACGGGCTGCATCGCCTGGGTCGACAAGGATGGCCAACCGCGACGAGCTGAGATCCTCAGTATCAAGGAAACAAAGAGCGGCAAACAATTCTATTGCAATTTTGACAATTTCAACAAGCGACTCGACGAGTGGGTGCCCGTCGCCCGCATCGACTTCAGCCAGGACGTGGAATGGCCGAATCCCGAAAAAGACAAGGCCAAGGACACGAAGTCGAAGAAGGCGCCGCCTGCGCCTAACAAAAGGGTCCAAGTCTCAAAGAAGGCGCAGAAGCGCCTTGGTAAGAGGGAACAATCAGTGCAGTCTGAAGCTACGACACCACATCCTTGGACAGGTATGAACGAATAAATCCACGGACGTGGCAGACAAGTCAGCTGACGGCAGGGCTTTCAGAATTCGTAGACACTCAGAGCCAGCGAAAGTCATCATCTGTTGGGCCGGATGGAGACTCTCAAACGCGCGGGAGTGTCGAGGCAAGCGCTACGCCGGCAGCGGCCGATGACATGGATCTGGACGACAAGGAGCAGGGCGGGACGAAGGGGGAACACGGTTTTAGCCGCGAGGACGAAATCGAGAAGCTGAGAACATCCGGTTCAATGACGCAAAATCCTGCCGAAATTTCGAGAATCCGAAACATATCCAAAGTTCAGTTTGGGAGGAATGACCTCTTTCCCTGGTATTTCTCTCCGTACCCGGAGGTGTTTGGCCAAGAGGACGTCATATTCATCTGCGAGTTCTGTCTGAGCTACTACGGCGATGAGAGGGCATTCACGCGACACCGAAAAAAGTGCACCTTACAGCATCCGCCTGGGAACGAAATCTACAGGGACGAGGCCGTGTCCTTTTTCGAGATTGACGGACGTCGACAACGAACATGGTGTCGGAACCTCTGTCTGCTGTCCAAGATGTTCCTCGACCACAAGACGCTCTACTACGACGTTGATCCATTTCTGTTTTACGTCATGGCGACTCGCAGCGACAAGGGCTGCCATATTGTGGGGTACTTTTCTAAGGAGAAGGAGAGCGCGGACGGGTACAACGTGGCTTGTATCCTGACTCTGCCGCAGTATCAGCGGAAGGGCTATGGAAGACTGTTGATTCAGTTCTCGTATGAGCTGTCCAAGATCGAGGGCAAACTCGGGTCACCAGAAAAGCCGCTGTCGGACCTGGGCCTGTTGAGTTACCGGCAGTACTGGTCCGAGAATATTCTCGACCTGCTGCTCGGCTATAATGAGCGAGACGACAAGGTGACGATAGAAGCGATATCGTCGGCGCTGGCCATGACCACCCAGGATGTCGAGCACACTCTCCAGGCAATGAAGATGCAGGTCTACCACAAAAGCGATCATAAGATCGTCATACCCGAAAAGCTCATTTCGCAGCGTGAAAAGCTGAAGCTGAAGCAGAAGAGACTCTTGGACCCGGCGAGGATACAATGGAAGCCGCCAGTCTTCACGGCTTCAAGCCGAACGTGGGGGTGGTGAAGACGGACCCCCCGCGTCTGCTGCCGGTTGCCGCTGTTTGCTGCCGGTTGCCGCTGTTTGCTGCAGCAGCTTAGTTACGATACTTCCTACTGTCTCACCTAGATGATACCCATAGCGATGCTCGTTCTTGGTTCTTGGCTACCCTTTATCCGTGCTTCGCGAGCGAGTGCATGAAAACTTGACAGGTGGTAAACGCGCAGGACAGCAGAAACGCCTGTGTCTAGTAATGCGCCGGTAGAACACTCATGCCGCAAAGGTTGCGCCGTCTTTCTGCGGCATCGAGTCATGTCCGTCGCGTCCTGCCTCTGAACCACCCACCCTGGACCCACACAAGCTCCAACACACTCGCACCTGGACCAAGCCTCAACAGGACTTCGAGACCCAGCTTGCCACCCTCCAGCTCCCTCCTCCAACATGCAAAGCAGGTGCATCGATAATCGACAACGGACCAAGGAAGACCGAGAACCTCGAATTTCCTCGTCGTGCATCCGCCCCTGCTAATACGGTCATTTCTCTATCCAAGAGCCAAGCGGTCCGTGCTCGCCGCTGGGAAGCAATGTCGACGCGGGTGCTGGCGGCCAGCCTGCTCGGCCTGAGCTCGAACTTTGGCGTCGCGCGCGCCAGCGACGCTCAAGTGTTGCTCGACAAACATGCCTTGGCCTGCCCCGACTATGCCTCATACGCCTCCTATGCCCAGTGAGTCGCACGCACGACACTCCAAATCCCCCCCCTCCCCCCTCTTCCCTCGCCCTCGGTGCGCGCCCCCGGCGTCCCTGACATGCATCATCCAGTCGCCCTCTAAGCACCGGTCCGCTCGCGCTCCCCTTCCAACGACCCGACCCGCGATGCCGAACTTTCCACTCGGACGAGATCGAACGCGTCATCAAGGAGGTGACATCGATGATGACCGACCCGGACCTGGCGCGCCTATTTGAGAACACCTTCCCATCCACAACGGACACAACGGTCAAATTCCACACAAATGGTCAGGACACGGCTTTTGTTCGCACGGGGGGTTCAAGTTCAGCGCAGGACGAAGGCGCGTGGGATGGGCCTCAGTCATTTATCATCACCGGCGATATCCTCGCCGAGTGGTTGCGCGATTCGACAAACCAGCTACGGCCGTACCAGGCGCTCGCCACCAAGGATTCAGCCATCTTCGACCTGATCCTCGGGGCCATCAATACGCAGTCTGAGTATGTCATCGAGTCGCCCTACTGCAATGCCTTCCAACCGCCGCCCATAAGCAATCTACGCGTCACGTCGAACGGCCAAGACGACCTGGTTCACCCCGCCTACGAGCCCAACGCAGTCTTCGAGTGCAAGTACGAGCTGGATTCATTGGCGCACTTCCTCGCCCTCGCCAACGACTTCTACGAGCATACAGCGTCGACGAAGTTTCTCAATGACCGGTGGTACCTGGCTGTCGAGACCCTCCTCGAAGTCCTGGAACAGCAGTCGCGACCAACATTCGACGCCGAGACCGGACAATACCGAAGAAACGAATACACCTTTCAGCGATGGACTAACGCCGGCACAGAAACGTTGAATCTGCAGGGCGTTGGCAACCCGCTCAATAGCGGCACGGGCCTAGTCCGGTCTGCCTTCCGGCCAAGCGACGACGCTACCATCCTCGGCTTTTTCATTCCCGCGAACGCTATGATGTCCGTGGAGCTCGACCGAACATCCAAGGTCTGCAAAGCCGCAGGCAATTCTTCGCTTGCGGAAACGCTCCATAAATGGAGCGAGAGGCTACGCGCCGGCGTTCTGGAGCACGGCGTGGTCAAGCACAAAAAGTACGGCGATGTATTTGCCTACGAGGTTGACGGATACGGCTCCTCCATTTTGATGGACGATGCAAACTACCCATCCCTGCTAGCCCTCCCGGTGATGGGTTTCTGCGACGTCAAAGACGCCACGTACCAGAATACGAGAAATATGATACTCGATAAGATGAACAATCCCTACTATTTGACAGGCAAGGAATTTAAGGGAATTGGAGGTATGGCATTGGCCCGTCGCCAATGGACGGCGTGTCTGGGCTGACCTTACGTTTTAACAATTCTAGGTCCTCACATTGGCTTGCGGAATGCCTGGCCCATGAGCTTGCTGATTCAAGCACAGACGTCGGACGATGATGACGAGATCAAGAAGTGTTTAGACTTCGTCCTCAAGTCCTCCAAGCTAGGTCTCGTGCACGAGAGCGTCGACGTCAACCACGCGAGGCAATATACCCGCAGCTGGTTTGCTTGGGCCAATGGTGTGTTTGCCGTCACGATCCTGGACCTGGCAAAGAGAAAGCCGCATTTGATCTTTGAGAAGGGAGCAGCGCCCTATGAAGTATGATTGATTTTTACGACTTTGTGTTACTCTTCTTTCCAGCGACACTTCTCTAGGTCTTCGCCGGCTCCTGTGCTGCCGCGTGTGAGTAACAGGTAGTTAGAGCTATCCGGCTTGGAGGTTCTACAGATGGCGCAAACACCCGTCATTGATTGCGCAATGATTTGGGGTTGGCGTTCGGCGGGTTGGGGTCCTCAAAGACATGCGCTTGAAATTTTGATTTCGTAGTGCTCGCTGGGCCTTGAGTTACGTATTGACATGAGATGCACGTTAAGGCGCGGCCGCGTGGGCACGGAGGGCGCTCGCAAGTCCAAACTCCTTGCCATGTCATCATCCTCTCTTGTATCAGTCACTCAAGGCAACTGCCGATCCTGACCAGATGCGAGCTCCTAAATACGTAGCCCTTCGTGCTCCGGAACAAATGCGCCCCGACTCAAAGCTCTGATGCAGCCGTGACGGTCAGAGGGGGAAAGAGCCCTAATTCGACGGACTCTCGTGAAATCGTTGCCGAGGTTGTTTTGACGAATTCGGGTCAAGACTCGTTCTCGTGTTGGCGGTAGTTGTCATCACCACCACCACCACCACCGCCGCAGATAGCCTGCCTACCTACCAACGAGTCCCTTCCTCGCGCTGTCGCAACCCCTGCGAGCACATCCGTGGCTCATAGACCACTCACCAATTTACCGGCAGAGTCACTGGAGGGAATTCGCATCGAGGCACACGAGGAGGACAAGATCCAGGCGAAAGTCATGTCCGTGCCAATCAAGCAGATTAACCTTATGCGCGGCTGGCCGTCACCAGACGTCCTGCCAGCCGGCCTCCTCTCTACCGCCTGTCAGCGCATCCTGGCGGATCCTGCCGATTACACGCCAATTCTGCAGTACGGGCCCAGCACAGGCTATGAACCACTGCGCCATGCCCTGGCACAATGGCTGGGTCGTCATTACAGCGTCAACCCCGACGCGGACCGCATATGTATCACCGGCGGGGCGAGCCAGAACTTGGCCTGCATCCTCCAGAGCTTCACAGACCCAAACTACACAATCGCCGTCTGGTTCGTTGCGCCCTGCTACTACCTCGCTTGCGGCATTTTTGAGGACTCTGGCCTTGCGGGTAAGCTCAGGTCGACGCCCGAGGACGATGAAGGCCTCGACTTGGAAGCCCTCCAGCGCAGCATCAAGGAGCTGGACGAACACGCAAGTAACCAGTCGCAGCGGCAGGTGAGTGTTCCGCCCCGAACACAGTGGCAGACCAAGTGCGAGCCTTGAGAACTGACTAGACTGGTCTCGCAGCCACTGAGGAACCCAGGGCCAACTCGGAAGCTGTACCGACACGTCATATACGCGGTTCCAACATGCTCCAACCCCTCTGGCAAGACAATGTCACTCTGCCGGCGCGAGGGACTCGTAAAGCTGGCCAGGACATGCAATGCCCTTGTCGTATGCGACGACGTGTACGACTTTTTGCAGTGGCCGCTAGACGGGGAGCCGACAGTTGAAAGGCCCCCTGAGATGAGGCTGCCGCGTCTCTGCGACATTGATTTGGCCATGGGATGTGCGGACAGCGACCCTCGAGGGTTTGGGTACGCGGTGAGCAATGGATCCTTCAGCAAGATCGCAGGGCCTGGCATGCGGACCGGTTGGGTGGAGGCATCGCCAGCCTTTGTTACCGGGCTCGGCAATACAGCATCAACGCTGTCAGGCGGAGCGCCGAGCCAGCTATGCGCCGCTATGCTCAGCGACGTTGTTCGGAACGGGGAGCTGAGCAAGCACATAGACACCTTGGTCCGACCGTCACTGCAGCGGAGACACAGACTCATGATGGATGCCATTCGCCAGCATATCGCGCCGCTCGGATTCCAGACACGGGACACCAGCATTTTTGGCAAACGGGTTTACGGGGGCTACTTCATCTGGTTGACTCCCGGCCAAGGTTTACTGCCGCCATCGAGACTAATCGCGAAAGCTGCTCTCGAGGAGGAGAACCTTGTCATTGGCTACGGCGACATGTTCGCGGTCCACGGGGACGAGGGGGGAGCCACATTCGAGCGAGAGATTAGGCTGTGCTTCGCCTGGGAGTCCGAAGAGAGCCTTGTTGAGGGTGTTGAGAGGCTGGGCAACGTCCTGACGCGTATGCAAGCCAACATGGCTCATTACGAGGGTCGAGTGACTGAGTCGCGTGATGTCAGCTTTGTGCACACTTATAAATGACTACAATGAGCGATGTATTTTCCCTCTGAGCAACGAGCCCTCGAGCTCAGCACACCCGACACACGAGCTGCTTCTCATTTCCTAGAGAAGAACGACATGATGTTACCTTGGCCAGCTTTACCAGCAGCCTTCTTCGCCTTGGGCCCTGAAGACGACGGAGTCGATGTGGGCGTTGCCTTCTTGGCTGGGGTTTGGGAACTTTCATCTTCTGAGAAGGATTCCCAGCCAGTTTCTTGGATCGTCACTGTCGTTGCGAGTGAGCCATGTTGCCTTTCGCTAAAGGATTGCGTTCTGGTAGGCTTACCCATATACCCCTGATCGTCTAGGATGCGCTTCTTCTGCATTACGCGACGTTTGCCCCTTCGTCGCCCATCTCCACTGCTTGACACTACCTCTGCCGGCTCTTTGTGCTCCTTGGAGCTGGACCCAGGCTCGGTTTCAGCCTCAATCTCAGGCGGCTCTTCCATGTCCTCATCGGCTGGGTCTGTGTCCTTTTCGCCCGGCGCTTCTTCATTGTCATCCTCTTCCATCATACGCCTGAGTTGTTCTTCTCGCTCCTTCCTGTTTTTCCTCGCAGCATCTGCATCTTTGCCTGCCTCTTTAGACGGCGGCATGTCACACTCGTCGGCCTCGCCATCGTCGGACATGGCCATGGTGCCATCTTCCTCGTTCTCGGGGTTCTGCTGGGTCTTGGAGGGTGGTTTTGAGGCGGCCTTTGCAAAAGAATGCATAATGCCTCCTGGGCCACCTCGCCTCGAAGTCGGTGCGACATTCTTCCTTGAGCTCGAAGGCGGGGTGCCATCCTTAGATGGCTTTTCTGCTGCGACCTGGTTCACTTTGGCAACCTGAGCTGAAGTTATCGTAGCTGGGTCTGGCTTTCTTAGTACTGGCGCGGTGGCGGCTTGGATTGCCGGCCGCCCCACGCGATCCCGTTTGCGAACGTTCACATTCAGAATGGTTCCATACTTGGTGGCAGCGGCGGCAAGATCTTGTTCCTTAGGGTACTCTGAAATGGAATCAGACACCTCCGCCAGCACAGCTAGATCTCTTTGCAGGCGAGGAGCCAGGCCATAAACGTGAATCGAGGTGACTTCCTGATACTCGGCCAGTAGATCTGCATGTCTGTTAGCAAAGGCTGCGCGGCGAATGCTCTAAGGTGTCACTTGCACACCTTGCAAGCTCTGCTCTCCCACGAGAGTGAGAATTTTTGTTGACATCGCCTCGGAAAAGGGCTCTGGCTCTGGCAAAGAGCTGCTCATTCCAACGTCACCATGCTCCACCTCGGACTTGGCGGGTTTGGTGCCGTAGACTAGGTAGGTTGCAAGAACCGAATCGGCACGCAACTCATTTTGGTACTTGTGGAAGTCGCAGAGCATGCTGAAGAGAAGCTGTGTCAGACGTGACGAGTAATTGAATTTCAATAGGCAAGGCTGGCCTACCATTTGGCGGTATTGACATGAACATCCAAGGCCCTGCTCAGTTGGCGATAGGTGATCTGGACATGAGACTGTCAATATGTCTCCGTAGAAGCAGGGATTTCGTTTCACTCACCGGCCGTTCCTCGCTCAGCAGCCGGTCTGCGAGGAACTTTTCGTGCTCGTCCATCTCTAGCAAGGCGAACGCGAGAGGCGAAAGCAGAGGAGTGGCTACTATGTACACAGTACGTACTTCCTTCAAAGAGGGTACGAGACGCTATGTGCTCACGCGTCGTGCTCTAACGCGACATCACGTGGCTTTCTAATTACCGCGAATCTGCGAGGTCCCGTTTGGAGCATATATGCCTTTTCCCCCTTCTTAGTCTGGCTTTAGGCATTTAGCGCTGCTTGAGAGTCCTTGCCTAAACGGCATTATTCGTGTGCCGAATCGATTTTGAAGTGGCCTAGCGTCATCTCACATCGGACTTGACGCGTCTTACCGTGGTGGGACATGTATCTACATCCATGTCTGCAAGTCGCTGGCCTTGCATCTGTGTCTGATTGGGAGACCACCAGTTGCCCTTCGTCAGTCAGGTGCATATTTTGCATCGTCTGCGGACGTTGATTCACCAGCTTTCACGACGACCCCTCCCCATATCTCTTGTTTTGTGCAGCTGCACTCATGCCCGTCGACGATGTCCCCGATTCGACAGACTGGCTGTCGACGCCATTGTCTGGCCTCGCAGCCGTCGAGGCCGCCTTGCGCTGCCAAGTATGCAAGGATTTTTATAAGACGCCAATGGTAACATCCTGTTCGCACACATTTTGCTCCCTCTGCATCCGGAGGGCGCTCTCCAACGATGGCAAATGCCCACTATGCCGTGCGCCTGAGCAAGAGCTCAGATTAAGAAGCAACTGGTCACTAGAAGAGACAGCCGAGGCATTCTCCAAGGCAAGGTCAACCGCTTTGCAAATAGCCAGAACCGCCCTTTGTGGCAATGGATCTCCCAAGAGAAAAGCCGATGGCCAGGACTTCCCAGAGACGTATGCCGCGCCGGAGCCAAAACGACTAAGAACATCGGCGCGGCTGAATAAGAACCGCGCTGAAGCTGCCACGTTACCAAGAGTGGATCAACTTGAAAAGAACACTGTCGAATCTTCCGGTGACGATGATGACTACGTCTCGGACGATCGTAAGCTCCTATCTCACCATCTTATACGGCTCAAGCTAACAGACTTGGTAGCTGATGGTGTGGTCCCGTGTCCGGTTTGTCAGAAGACAATGAAAGCATGGCAGGTGTTTCGGCATCTGGAGGCCTGTCCGGGCTCGAGTGGTGAAAACAGGGTAAAGAGCAACAACCCAGGGCCCGCCTTCAGCCAGTCCCAACGACAGCAGGACAAGGCTCTCGAGCGTCTGCCAGCGCTCAGCTACTCCATACTCAAGGAGCAGGCTCTACGAAAAAAGATGATAGAATTGGGCATCTCAAGCCAAGGTCCTCGTGCATTGCTGGAAAGGAGACACAAAGAGTGGATCACACTTTGGAATGCCAACTGCGACGCCGCGCGACCCAAGAGACGCTCTGAGCTGCTTCAGGATCTAGACATGTGGGAAAAGACGCAGGGCGGCCGGGCGCCCACTACTGGCCGAACAATGCAAACTGCCGCAGCCATCAAGGACAAGGACTTTGACGGCACTGCTTGGGCCGCCAAGCACAGCCCGTCTTTCAAAGACTTGATTGCCAGCGCCAAGAAGAGCCGGATAGAAGCTAAAAAGGCGACAGATGAGGGAGGTGTTGAATCGTCCGCTGCCGACGAGACAGGCGATACGAGTATCGCTTCGTCGGATGCCCAACCTGCCGTTGTGCTCTCGCCATCGACGCGTGAAGATGGCACCCGGGCCGGTGGCGATTCAGACGGCGCCACAAGTACACAGCCAGGCTTGCAAGGCCTACGCATAGCGCAATCCAAGCTTCGCTCCAAAGATCCCATTGTCGCACATTTGCCACTAAGCAGTCCCAATTCTGACCCTCTGGAACCACCACAAGGTGCTTTGGATACAGTTGCTCTTTGTGGAGGGTCGAAGCACCCGGATAGCTCTCGCGGATGGGATACCTCGAGGGCACTGCAGTAACAAATCGCGGACCTGGATCTCAGTCGGTCAGAAGAATGAAGAATCGAATGCAAACGAAGTTGACGTTGGTATATTCGCCCATGTTCCCTATCAAGCGGGGGGATGGGGAAACGGTTACATGATGCAGTCGGGTCGCTTTTTAGCAAGGTGCAGATTCATTTCGTGTTACTTGTCCACAGATATCCATACATCGAATAAGAGATGTTATTGCGTGATGAACCTCGGAAAACGCCGTTGAAAACACCCCAGTACGCGCTTAATATACAGGACTCTTTACACATCTGGCAGGACTGGCTCGTCCTTTATATCGCATGGCTATAACCCAAGAGAGAGGTGCGCGATTCCCGTCTCCGATGTTGGCGTCCGCGCGGTTTCTCGGTCTGGGCCCGCCTCAGCGGGGATTGAGGGCAGGTTATCAAGTTCCTCTTGCGCCTTGACCACCTCCGCCTGCGCCTCGGCCTCGTCCTTCTTGCGCTGCGCTTCCGCCTCCTTATCTCTCTCTTCCTCTTCGAGGGCTTCAAGCTCCTCATCTATCTCGTCCTCGTCTACGAGAGCTCCCGTCGGCTCGGCCAGTATTGCAGTGATCTCGTCCGCATCTCTCACCTGCTCCCTAAGTTGGTTCATGACGCTGTCAACCTTGGCTACCCCACCAACCTGGAAGTTGAGATTCCTAAGCACGCCAGCGGACGACTCCATGACCTTGATGAGTTGCACTTGATCCGAAGCCTGCTCGATTTTTGCAGCTACCTCGTCGAGCTGGTTGAGAGTTGCGTAGCGCTGGAACAGGGAGTTCTCAGCTAGTTTCTTGGACTTCAGCGTCGCCAGGGCCGCAACCCTATTTTTGCGAACGACGGCACTCTTGGCCGCATGGCGGAGTTCGTCAATTCGGCTATTGAGGAGGTCGGTCTCGCGCCTGAGGCGCGCAGCCAGTTCCTTGATTGACGCAATCGCGGCGTCTTCTTCTGTTATTCCCCCCTGCTCTCCCGGGGCGCGCACTCGTATTGTGTGCCCGTCATACTCTATCGTGTGCTTATCTCTCGCCAAGAATACAAGCAGGACATCGACATCTGTCTCGGAGAGCCGCTGGTTGCTCGTCTGTTCTGATGCAAGTGCTGCTCGAAACTGTGATTTCGTGAATGTTCGATCGAACCGCGATATCTTGTCCGCCATTTGGCGAGCCAGCTTCTTGCTGGCTGCGTCCACGTTTTCCACCATGACATACCGCCCCGTGGGTAGCTTGTCCTCTCCACGCGCACCGGTCGTGATGCCCAGCTGTCGCATGGTCCAGCCCATGACATTCCATGGCAGGTCTGACCAGCTTTGCTTCGGGTATATGCTTTTGGTCGAGTTCAGAAAGTCTTGCAATGGATAAAAATCCTTTCCAGTGACAGCCTCACGAATGGCCGTGCCTAGGGCCAGCGGCTGACCAAACTCCCTGTCCTCCAGCGACCGCGATAAGCTTTCATCAACATCAAGGACGAGCGTGTTCGAACCGTGCCGCGGCAAAAGTCCGTATGATGCCAGGAGGGACAGCGCACCGCGCCATGCAGACACGTTTGCTCGGTAGCCATCGGTATTTAGCGTTCTTTGGGGCCGGAAATCCGAGTACAGGGCGGGCAGTCGAGTTCTTGAAGAACCAGATGGTGAGCTTCAGTCATCTTTCGCATAGCGAGGAGCAGGGTGTGGGGACTGGGCTTACCTGCGAAAGTTGGCATCATGCTGGGTCAAGAAGTCGGCAAGCTCGCCCATTTTCTGCTGCTGCGCGGGCGCGGTGGCTCACGGGCGAGACTTCTAGTCGCTGGCAGCAGCAGGATAGTAATGTCGCAAGCTGCAAGACTGCAAGTCCCGCGCGAAAGAGGAGAGGTTTAACAAGACCAATGCCCGCCTCTGCCTGCCATAAGGTATAGCAAAGCTACCTGCGGCGCCAATTCATTACCCTCCGGGGGCCCCTGCGGGGGGCTTTTTAACTCCTCGCTACGCTCGGGGTAACTATATAATCACTACTTATCTTAGTAGCTACTACGTATATATATTATAGCCCGGTACTGCAGCCTTACGGCTGTAATGCTAGTCTTTATATTAAAGGGTTATAATTTAATTACTTCTTATTATTTATAAAGTAATTAATTTAAAGACTATAGAGAAGGTTAAAAGTTTATATATATAGAGGTAGAGGCAGAGGCAGAGGCAGGCAGTAGGTATAGTAAAATTATCCTTTACGGCTTACCGCCCTTATCTACCGGCCTCTATAATACTTACTAGTTTAATATTATAAGCTGTATTAAGTATAAATTATAGCTTTATCTATAGTTATTAATTAAATTAAATTCGATTCTTATTATAGGGGATTTTCTTGTTTCCCCTATATAGGGGGGCGCCCTCTAGGGGCCCTCTAAAGGCCCTTATAGGGGGCTTCTACTTATAGCGCTATTATATATAATAGACTTCTTTCCTTTATTACTAAGATATCTTATCGCTACTATCGTAAAAGATAATAAGTAGCTATCTTAACTAATTAATATTTAGTATTTAGCTTACTAAGACTTTTACCTCTTATTATTTACTTAGTATTATCCCTATCTTAGAGCTTAAAATATTATATGTAAAGAACTGGCCTTAGGGTATCTACTAGTAAGCGTTTAGTATAGTAATAAAAGATATATAGAAGGAAAAGGGGAAGCGCTCCGCGCCTAGACCGGACGCGGGAATATAGCGCGCTATGCGTATACGTGACCCTAGTAGGCGCGGTATATACGTAACTAATATAGACCCGAGCTAGTAGCTCGAGTCTATAATATACCCCCCTACTTATAGAAAGGAATTGCCCTACCTCTACCTCTAGTTACCCCGCGCCTACCTCGCGCCTACCCCGCGCCTATAAATAATACTCGCGCCTCCTACCCGTTATTCCTTCGCTTCCTTCTTATACCCTTAATTCTAATACCTTTTCGAGTTATAGTTTTAATCTCCTTCCGCCCTATACGCTTTCCTACCTCGTATTGCTAACCTATTATTGCCTTTATAGCCCCGTTTTTACTATATCTATACCCGTAACTCCTACTAGTAATGCCTCTTTACCCGCTAGCCCCTAGACTCTGCGCCTACCTCGTGCTATTAGTAGCTACGTCGTCGCTAGAAATTAGTAGCTACGTCGTCGCTAGAAACTCTAATAACGAGGATAATACTAGCCCCGAGGAGGTAGCGTATATATATATGCCCTACCTTAATAATCTCTATAATAAGGGCATAGCCTATTACTAGCCTAGCCGCGCTAATATATATATTACTTATAGTACGAAGTAATATAGATATATCTAGGAATAGTATCTATTCGCTATAAGTATATACCTCTATTACCTCGTGCGTAATATATAAAACCTCTCTATACGAAACCTCTCTATTTTAGTACCCGCTATCCCCTATTAGGGACCTATACTTAGCTATTACGCTATTTTAACTCCCGATTTCCTATATATAGTACGTCGTCTTCGGACTATAATAAGTATTACTTGCGTTATACCTAGCCCTATCTAGGATACCTTCTCCCCCGCCCCGCCTCCTACTAGTAGTTAAGCTACTATAATTATTACGCCGACTGCCCTCGCGCTGGCTACCCCTCTGCGCCGTAGTAGCGTTTTTTCGAGCCTAGATATTATATAGTTATAGTACTAGTAGGCTTAGTAGTAGGGGTAGGTCGTCTCTAGCCTAAATTCGTTTACTTAACGATATAAAGCGGCGCTCGCGCGCTAGGAAGAAAACCAGCGCGCGATTCTCGCTACGTAGGAGGAGGAACGCGCCGACTAGTAGTAGGCTAACACGGCTATTCTCGCGGCCCTGCGGTCGTATTAGATATAAATATAATATAATAATATTAGATATAAATATAATATAATAATAAGCTAATAATAAAAGACCTATATACTAAATTTCGGAATAGATAAAAGTATAACTTATAAACTAGCTATTTATTAGAAGAATAGTTAGTTTAGTAACCCGATAAATATCGGGCGGGGAAGTATAGGGTTACTATAGCTAGAAGACTAACGGACCTATAGGGTCTATAGAGCCTGCAGACCGCCTATGTGGCTGCTGTAGCCGGCGGACTAACGGACCTATAAAAGGCTATAGAGCCTACAGACCGCCTAGATAGCTAACGCAGCCGGCGGACCGACCTTTCAGCTGCTTACGGACCGACGGACTAACTAACGGACCGATAGAAGAAAACTAGCTATATAAAGAGCCGATATTCCCGCCTAAATAGAAGAAGATATTAAGTAATTTAACTACCTTCTTCTATAGCTATCTTCTAGCTGCCCTTTATGCCTCTCTTTAATAGAGACCTTATTCCTACCTTCTACTGCCTTTATCCCTATTTTTTATAGGTCGCTCGCCTAAGTAGCTAGGCCGAGCCCTAATAATCTATTAGCCGGAAATACCGCTCTCGCCCGCTAGCGCGCGCGGTATAGCGACGACTCGCTAATGCCTATTCGTCGTAGGGCGAGCTCTCGCTATATGCCCTACGCGCGCCCTCCCCCTAGCCGCCCTTAGCCCGGCGCCGAGTTCGAGGAGGATATTAAGGAGGATAATAAACCCTTAATCTAATTAAGGGATAGCTCGTTTAGCTCGGAGGATTTTAGATACGGCCCGCGCTCTGTTTTACCCTTATTAATATAGTTTTCGTAGGCATATCGCCCGCTACTATTTAGTAGCCTAATTTAACTTATATATTCTTCGGCCTATTATATATATATATATCTCCCTACTCGTCCTTATAACGTATTAGAGCCTCTATATCCTATATACTCTCTAAAGGTTCCTACGTAGGTATAATATAGCCTCTCTATTTAACGAGGACGTTTTACCTCTTCCCGCGGCTATATATATTCTTTACCGCGAGGATTTCCTTTACCTTATACTTATTTAGGTCTAGGTTATTATTACCTAGGTATAGTAATAGGTCTAGCCTAGTATTAGCTAGCGCCTATAATAGGAGCGGGTTACGTATAGCCTACTTAACTCGATCTATATAAAAGGTAGGGTAGATACCCTATAGTATATCTAGTATAATATTTAGGGGGCTCGGGACGGCTACTACTTAGTATTTAGCCTTTAGCTAGTCTAACTTTTGTAAAGGCCGGTTTAAAGCAATATATAATATATCTAGCTATATATTATCGCCGACGCGAAACTATTTAGCTAGCCTTCTAGATATATTCGTAGAATCCTATTATTTTTGCTATACCTAGGCGATAGCGGCCTAGGCAATGTCTATACCCTCTTTTAGGTACTATACGAAAGCGACCGCTTACCCCTTTAGTAAAGTAGCAGATACCGATTAATCTAGCGTATATTAAATTAATTTAATATCGAATCTATATAATATATAGTTCGGGCTTACGCTAGTTATAGATAAGTCCTTATTATTAAGCGCGAGCTAGTATATAAGTAGGTAGTCTACCTAGTTAAGTTATAAGAACGAAACTATAACGTATAGTACTACCTATATTTCTTAGTTTATCTACTCCGTTCCCCTATCTATCTATAGGTAGTAGGCTATAGAGAGTAGCTATTATATACTAGCGTACTTATAGAGTATAGCCTAGAATTACCTAACCTAATTTAAGCCTCTATCTAAGATAATATAGGTTAGAAAGCTATAGAACCTCTACTAGTAATACTTAAAGTATTCTACGTATACCTCTATATCTATAGATATTATTACTTCGAGCTATATATACTTAGAGAGTCGATTAGTAATTACTATTAGGTATCGGGGGTCTACCTCGCTAGCTACTAGTAGGTCTATTATAAAGTCTATTAAGATTATAGTCTAGAAATAGTCTATAATTAAAAGTAGTCGGAGTAGCCCCTAGCGGCGTTAATAATTAATATAACTACTATAGTAATAATAATTCCGAACGAATCGCATAATATCTACCGATATACCTTCCTAGTAAAAATCCCGCTATAAGAGCTTAAATATTATATTCTTTCCTAAGTAGCCGGCTATTAGCGAGTTATATACGCGCTAGATTAAGGTTATAGTTAGAGGTTCTTATTTCGGTACCTATAGTCGCCCCCTATATTATAGCATACTATATATAGAAAGTATATAGTCTATAATCTATTCCCTTATAGCTACCTATAGGGGAAAGTTCCTCTAGTTCTTATATAGGGCTTTAATCTTTTCTTTATAGGAGATATCCTAGCGTAATGCTATAGCCTATAACTCCTATATATATATATCTTAGAATAACTTGCCCTCCCCTCTTATATTAGGTAGGTCTAAACTTAGCTAACTAATTAAGATAGGCTCTATAATATACCTAAAGTAGGTAGGTTTATCGCGCTAGTCTTAGTCCCGCTAGGATAGTATATTAGGGCGGGCTACCTATATACTAGGTCGGTATTATAGCTAGTAGTTAAATAATATAAGCGTTTTAGCCTAGCGTACTTACCTCTTAGATATCTCCCTAGGCAAGGTAAAGTACTCTAATGCTTTATAGTCTATAAGAACCGTAAATAGAATAGAAACGCTCTAGAGTTCTACTAACTATACTCTAAGATACGCGACTATAGTAAGCAATTCCTTATCGTAGATTATATAATTCCTCTCCGCTACCTAGAGCTTCTAGGAATAGTAAGCTATAGGTCGAAGGACGCCGGCCTAATCGTTTTGCGAGAGATAACCGCCGATTACTTCCCCTAAGTAATCGGTCTCGATAATAGTCTCTCGCTCTAGGTCCTATTACGCGAGGATTAGGTATAATATAAAGGTATCCTTTAGCTTATCGAATACTACCTAGTACTAGTCTAACTAAGTAAATAGTATATCCTTACTAGTAAATACTACGAGGGGGGCCGCTATATAGGAAAATCGTAGGATAAAGTTATAGTAGAAGTTTATAAAGCTAAGGAAGCTATATATACCCTTAATATATATTAGGGCCTCTTAACTTATAATTGCTTTAATCTTAGCTAGGTCGGGTCGAATATCTTTCTTAGCGTAGATAATAAATCCTAGGTATTTAACCTCCTTAACTACGAATTCGTACTTATCTAGATCTAGATATAGACCGGCCTCCTATAGTTTTGCTAAAACTACTCGTACCTTACTCTAGTAATCTACTTATAAGCCGCTAGAATAGATAAGCACGTTATCGAAGTAAGCTATTATAAAGTTACCTAATATATTCCTAAGGGCGTTATTAATATAACGTTAGAACGTAGCTAGTATGCTAGCGATTTAAAGAGTCCGAACTAAGTATAAAAAGCTATAAGGTATTTATCCCTTACTATAACGCGTAGCTTATAGAATATAGCGTATATATTGACTTTCGTAAACTACCTAGCCCTAGTAAGGCTTCGGAGTATCTCTTTAATTAAAGGTAGGGGGTAGTAGTCCTATTCTATAATCTTATTAAGCGCTCGGTAGTCGATATAGAACCTCTAGCCGCCCCCTGGCTTTTTAACTAATAGTATAGGGGCTACTATAGGCGATAAGCTCGCCCTAATCTAGCCTTTATCTATTAACTTAGTTATTTATTTCTATACCTCGAGGAGCTAGTCGCGCGGTATATTATAGAGAGGGCCTTATAGTAACTCCGGGACAGTACTATCTAGTACTTTCCTTAAACGAATATAGTAGTCGTAACTCCCCTAGTATAGGGGTAGTGCGTTAGCTTTCTCCTTATCGAATAGGTCCCGGAACTATATAACCTCTAGGGGAAGCGTAGTTACCTTAAGGGGCAGCGTAGGAACCTAAAGGTATAGGACTAAAGAAATCTCCTATAGACTCTATAAAGAATAGGGATAAAGGCAGTATGTAAAGAATAGGGATAAAGGCAGCAGAAGGTAGGAATAAGGTCTCTGTTAGAGAGAGAGGCACAAAGGGC
>JALHBY010000193.1:214519-265383 GCA_024340155.1 Tolypocladium pustulatum | reverse complement strand
GGGGGGGGGGGGGGGGGGTTACACACGAGGCGAGCGAGTGGAGAGACAGCGGGCGCCGTCGACGAGTAAAGTGCCCGCCCCGTGTGACGGCACGCTGCCTGCAGAAGCCTCAACGATGAGTTGCATCAGTCCGGTGGGAGCGAGGCCTGAGGTCGGTCGCCAGCCGTGAGTCCTCGCAGCGGCCGGGGGGGGACCAACAGGTCTGACACAGGTCCGACTGTCTGAGTGAGAGAGTGAGCGCGCTCGCACAAGACGGATCGATCTCTGGGGTCCATCTCTGGGGCAGGCCCGAGGCAACGACTGGCGGCGTGCGGCGGCAAACAACGAGCATCCAAGCCATCAGCGTTTGCCGAGCCAGACCAGAGGTTCTGGCGAGCGAGTCATGCAGCGCTCCGAACCGTGGTTGCGACGTCGCAGCACGTCCGTCCGCCACTCCGCATGCGCAACCTTGGCACGCACGCACGCACGCACGCATTTGCCGAACCTGCGTGCTGTTGCGTTGCACCAGCCCGCCTGGCGCCCGTCCGTCGCCGTGATGCTGGTCGTGATGGATCAGCGTAGTGCCGAGTAAGGCACCTACAAAGCGGGCTAGCAGAGTCGCTAGCGTAGCCGTGGACGGACCGCGTTCGCCTTATGCCAACGACGTGCGTCGGATATAGGCTTGGCGCCATTGGGTCGGGCTGCGGAAACATTCCTTCTTCTCTCTCCATATTTGCTGCTGCTGCTGCTGTCATCCCCGAGCGTGACCCGGCAGCCGGCCGCTTGTCGACGGCGCCTATCAGCTCGTGCACCTCGGTATCGTGCATTGTCTCGATGCTACTTTGCAGCCGCCGTCGACGTCGCTGCGGTAGCTGGCAGAATCAGAGGCGGGCCGGTCAAGCAGAGCGACAGAAGTGCAGCTCACGGTCGTTTCAGCCAGGGGGGGATATGAAGCCTACCGTAACTTGCCTTGTTCGTACACGCAGTCCCAATGTGCCAGCATATGATTGATTCCACATGCCACGCCCGTCCTTTACTGCCAATGCTCTGCCGGGTCGTTGCGTCGTCCATGCTGATATGGCTGCTCGTCTGCTCGCCTGGCCGTTGCTCGACTCCAACTCTCCTCTCCTGTCCTCTCTTCTCTTCTCTCTGCATTCTCCCCTCCCGTTTCTCCTGCTGCTGCCCGTCGGCTCGCCAGGAGAAGATGCAGGCCCGGCCCTGTCTGTGCCATTGAGATCCGCCGTGCCGCTCGCTCACCTTCGATCGAGCTAGCCCGGAAGCAAGCGTCGGCATCGCCCGAGCCTGTTCTCGTCGTTGGTGGTCGCGGACTTGGCGCTTCGTTAGTCGCAGGTGCTGAGATTGCCCGGGCACCGGGACGCTGGGCGGGCTTTGCTAACCGTTCAGCCCAGCACGTTATCGGGCAACGCGAGCGCGACCGACGACACACGCTGCAACATCCTGGCACGCGGCGATTCCATATCCCGGGTCCAAGCAGCCGCTACCGCTGTCGATCGACTTTTAGGTCGTGACGCGTCCCGTCCTCGCCCTGCTCGCCTGTTCTGGGGAACACCACGGCCGAGCTCGCTAATCGAACGGCCCGCCCGCTAAGGTAAGGTAGCCAAACTTGCATCACTTGCAGGGCATCCAGGGCCACCGCACCGTAGAGGTACAGTAGCAGAGTCTCAGTCCAGGCGGCTCCACCGCACCCGCTCCACCATTCACCTGCCGCCGCTAACGATTGCAACCTATGTAAGGCAAGGCAAGAGCTACGCGAGGCGAGCTTCGAGCTGCTGCAGGAGCTGTCCCGTGCCAGCTGCCCTGGCCATTGATGCAGCGATTCACCCACCACCGCCTTAATTACCTTGCTCTTGGGTTCCCACCACATTCTCTCCTCCGACGCAAACCTCTCGACGACCATCGACAACTCGCCGCTCTCGAGGCATGTTCCAGCCTCATCCCACGCCATTCGCATCCTCGTGCTTCGCCCCAGAGGCGCCCTCTTATGGCGTAGACCTCGCCTTTAGCCTGGGCATCCCCCCACTGCCGCAAGCTAGACGAGGTGGAGGAGGCGCGACAGCCGCCGCAGCTGCTGGTGGATCTGGGCTGGGACTGGGACTGGGACTGGGACCGGGACCGGGACCGGGACCTGGACCTGGACCTGGACCTGGACCTGGACCTGGACCTGGCGTGCGATACGGCACCAGCTCCTCCGTGGCCGCACGACAACCACAGCAGCAGCAGCAGCCGCCGCCCCAGAGACTGCCGCACTTTGAGCGATCCGCGTATCATCATCATCATCATCAACATCAACATCCTCTTCAGCACCCTCTCCATCCTCGGCAACCTTCCTATCCTGCCCAGCCTTCTCGGCACCACCACTACGCCCCCCTCGCCCCCGCCGCCATGGAGGAGCCGGGCAGCCACGACATGGCCGCCCAGCAGGAGGCTGCAAAGGACTACCAGCCCGTCCTCGAGGTGAGTTGCGCTGAAGACTCGCGCGAGACGGCACCACATTCGCCACTGGACGGCAATCAATCCATCAATCAATGCCAAGTCGTGCCCCGCCCGTTCGCACGCCCAATTCATTAATTCTCTTCATCGTGCTCGAGCTGGCGCCGGCAGTAGGGGAGCAGCACTGACGCGAGACCTCACATAGGGCCCCCTCGTCGGCGACAAAACAGCCAGTAATGCCATCACTCATGAGTACGCCAAAGCCGACCCTGTCTACGTCGACAAGACCGCCGTGAGTGCGCCAATCTTTTGAAAGCTGCTCAGGCGGTAGCCGGGCATCGCAATGAGATGCTCGGTCGTTCTGCTCCTGCCGACGCTGACAGTGCCGCTCAGGCTCTCCCCCAGACATATTCTCACTACCGGCCAATCCAGGGCGATGGCAACTGTGGCTGGCGAGGTACGTATACGGGCTTCGGTAGCCGATCTCCTGAGTCTGTATCACCACCACATCTGCGAAGCCGGCCCTACCTTCGCGTCGTACACCGTCTTCTCTGCGCTTTTTCTCGTTGAAATGATGGGTCAAGGGACGTTTGCTGACCCGTGTTGCGTCATATGCAGCCATTGGCTTCTCGTATTTTGAGAAACTTGTTGAGAGCCGCGACCAGGACAAGATTGAGGGCGAAGTGGCACGCCTGATGAGCCTCAACCACATGCTCTCCAGCGTCGGTGGCTACACCTACTTCGAAGATTGGGCCGATGAGATGACCGGCCTACTACGCGAGCTGGCCACGAGCATCGGAAACCCCATCGTGGCGCGGACGCTGCTGCACCAGCGGTGGAACGACGCCTCGGTCGAGGGCGGCCTCATTTACTACCTGCGTCTCCTGGCAGCCACATACCTCAAGGCCAATGCTGCCACCTACGACCCTTTTGTTCCCGACGGCCAGGGTGTGCAGTCATACTGCAGCCAGTCCATTGAGCTTGTCAATCGTGAAATCGAGCACCTGGGCATCGTGGCTCTCGTCAATGTCCTGCTCAAGCCTGCCGACCTCGTCCTCGAGATTGCCTATCTAGATCGCAGCCCTGGTAGCCAGGTGAACCACCACCGCTTCACAGACGAGACCGAAGGGCAAGAATCATCGTCACCAGGAGAGTCGGTGATTTACCTGCTCTATCGCCCGGATCACTACGACATTCTGTATCGCACGCCGGATGCCATGCCTGCTGCACATGCATCGCCAACTGGCCCAGTGTCGATGCAGGTCAACAGAGTCTCGAGTCTGTCGCATGACGCACGGATTGCCCGCACCAATAGCACCCTGGGCGCCTATTCGACGGTAGACTTTACCGCTCTCGCGATGCTCCCTGGCTTCGGAGGAGCCTCGGGAATGTCTTCGGTGCCACTGCCGACGACGGCGACCAGCTCGGTCGGAGGCGAGGCTTTTTCGCCGGTTCAACCGAGCCCCTGGGCATCTCGGTTCACAGACGGGCCAACACCGAGGACGCAACCGCCTTTGCAGCCGCCACCTGTCGTGGCACCGGAGCAGCCCCCGACGCCCTCGACACCATTGACTCCCCCTTCGCCGATGGGGCCCAGTCCATCACTGCTCGCGACAAGCTTGGGCATGGAAACGCAGAAGCGGCCACCCATGATGGCGGCAAATGGCTTGTCGGCCGCTACGGCAGGGTATCCCATCAGGTTCAGCCCGGTGCAGCTCGAGTACGAAGAGTCCAAGAGCAGCTTTCGGGAGCCGACATTCCAAGTCAAGACGAACACGTTCAAAAACAGCGTTTGGAATAGGGCACACTACGGAAACCCAGACTTTCACCCCGAGGAGTGGATGCCCGAGGATGATGGCTACGAGGGGCGGATGGCGGGTAAGAAGAAGTGCAGGAAGGACAGGGAGTGCTAGGACAAAGCATCGGCTTGCATGTGCACAAGTGTACACCCGGGCATGTACGGGGGGACGCGAGGACCATGGGACTAATGATTGACATGAAATGGGACGAGGGGATATGGCACAGGAAGTATGGCAAAGGAGGCATGACCTTGGAGTTTGTGTGACAGAGGTGGATGCATCAAGATGGATGCTTTGGCATTGCAATTGAGACTGTCGGACTGAGGGGAAACAAGAGGTGGAAGGCTGCCAAAGTACCCGATAGCATTGGCGTTTGGTACGGATGGGAATTGAGGTGTTTTTCTATCTTGATAAGCTGGGCGTGACGATGAGGCTGTACAGGATCTTGTGAGGCACGACATCTGCTGAGACGGCTTGTGCAGATCAGAGCTGCTTGACGTGCGAAGAGACATCCGTGAAGGTCCAGGGTAGCCCTTTTCGGCGCGTGGCTCGGGTGACGAGATTATACCTACGCAGCGGGCGGCGCTAAGAGGGGGACATTCCGAGCGGATCTGCAACCGGGATGCTCGAGCATGTAACCAGCCAGAGCGGGGGGCAGCGCACCACCACGGGAGCGCCCACACCACGGAACGGAACTCAGCAAGAGGGCTTGGGGGCTAGGGGACGCTGCACTGCAGGTGGCCCAGGGGTCGGAGCGGGCGCAGAGGGCCACGTTTGTCGGGCTGGTGGTGTTCCGAGCTCAACTCCACTTGGCTTGCGACGGGGAGCTCAAGGGTTGGATCTCCGAGGATTCTGCTCGGCTGCGCGTGCTTCTTCTTTACATTGCGGCATGTTTGTCCTCTGGGCGAGCTGGTGATGTTCTACGCTTGTCCTGTACACGCAGGCGCTGTTTCACGGTGACTGCCGCATTTTGAGTTGCGGGATAATACCGCTATTATAGCGCGGCGGGTAACGGGACGGGCCCTAATCGTCGACGGGGGGTGGGCTCCAGGTCCTGAGCCATAGCCTCCAGTCTCCGGCTCCGAGCCAGGAGGCCATCGCAAACAGATGGCGTCGGCACCACTGGCGGAGAGAGACCAGCTGCCGCTGCGGCTGCGGCGGGAGGCCGAGACGCCGTCGCCAGGGGGCAAGGCGGAACGCGAGACAGAAGAGGCCGAAGAAGAAGAAGCGCAAGACGGCAACGACGCGACGGCGGGCGACAGCGACTCGTACTCGTCGGCGACCGAGGACGCGCTGCCGCCGATCCGGGCCTACGGGCACACCTACCACGGCTCCGGGCGCGTCATGATGCCCAACGACGCGGCCGAGGCGCGGCGGCAGGCGCTGCAGCACGAGCTGTTCAAGCTGTGCCTCGACGGGCGGCTCGTGGCGGCGCGGCTGCCGCTCGACAAGCCGGGGCAGCACACGCCGCTGGCGCCGTCGTCATCATCATCATCGGCGTCAGCCTCGATGCCGCGCCCAGCGTCAGCATCGGCATCGGCATCGGCATCAGCGTCCGGAGCCGGAACCGGAGCCGGAACCAGCGGCCAGCACCACAGCCTCCGCATCCTCGACGTCGGCTGCGGCTCGGGGCTCTGGGCGTGCGCCATGGCAGCGGCGTACCCGCGCGCGCGCGTCCTGGGCATCGACCTCTCGAGCGCGCTGCTGCCGGCCCGGGCGCCGCCCAACTGCACCTTTGAAGTCGCCGACGCGGCCGACGCGTCCTTTTGGCAGCGCCACGCTGCCGCGACCGGCACCGCCGGCGACTCGTCGCCTCGGGGCTTCGACCTCATCCACATGCGCAACCTCATCGGCGGCGGCATCCCGTGCTGGCGCGCGCTGCTGGCCGCGGCGTTTGGCAGCCTGCGCGCCGGCGGCCAGCTCGAGTTTGCCGAGCTGTGCCCGCGCTTCTTCGCCCGCGACAGCCAGCAGGAGCAGCAGCAGAAGCAGGACGCGGCGGCGCAGCGGCGCGTCGGGCCGGCGTGCGCCGCCTACGAGCGCGCCTTCAGGGGCGAGTGCGCGCGCGCGCGCCTCGACTTCGACCCCGTGCCCAAGGTGTGCGGCTGGCTGGCCGGCCTGGGCGCCGAGGTGGTGCGCGAGCGCGTGCACTGGCTGCCCGTGGGGGCGTGGGCGCGCGATGCCGTCATGCGGCGAAAGGGCGCGCTGATGAGGGAGATGCTCGAGTGCGGTGAGTTTTGTCTTGACAGTCCTTTCCCGCGTCGCCTTCGGCGTCTCCTTGTCCCACCACCCAGAGGCCGGCCGCCCGCTGACCTTGGACGCAAACCCCCCGCAGGCCTCGACAACTGGACGCTCATGCTCTTTGGCAAAGGCGGCTGGGACGAAGCCGCCACGCGGGCGCTGCTCGAGCGCGTCAAGGCCGAGGTGCGCGAGTCGGAGCGCGACCCTAGCCTGCGCAGCTACGTCAGGATGTGAGTTGCGTCCCAGTCCAACACGGAGCCTACGTCTGTCGCTGGGGGTGAGAGAGAGGGGTCCTGCTGACGCCGACGGACCTGCACAGGACGTTCATCACGGCGCGCAAGCCGCAGGCAGGGGATGACGAGGGCCCGGAGAGGGCAGATTGAGGTAGGTGAAGTGGAATCGGATGGGGTCATGTCCCGCTGCGTAAAGGGGGCTCATGCTGGACAGACGGACATTTCACGCAGAGACGGCCGAGAGCGCCCACGAGGCCATGACATTGTGCACGTGATATTCAGGGGTATGTATTCTCGAGTTTACGTATATATAATTTACATGGCATGGCCTGGCGGCCTATACCGTCTCTATGTAGCGCTTCATCTCCCTGCAGGAAAAAGTGTCAGCATCAAGAAAGTCACAGGGCACGTCATCAGTCACCGTCGGGGGCAAAGGGATTTCAAAACGTACCAGTCCGTCACGGCCTCGTCAAACAGCCGCACCTCGTTCTCGCGCGTCCCCGCATAGTGGTCGACAAAGTCGTCGCCAAACACGTCGCGCGCAATGCTGCCCTCGCGCGAGAAGCGCGCCGTCGCCTCGCGCAGGCTCTTGGCCAGCCGCTCGCCCAGGTCTGCCTTGCCGCCCACGTCCTGGCCCATGGCCAACGGCGGGCAGGGAATCGCCAACTTCTTCTCGACGCCGCGCCAGCCGCAGCCGAGGATGGCGGCCAGCACAAAGTGCGGGTTCGAGTCGGCGCCGGGAACGCGCACCTCGAAGCGCGTGGCGCCCGCCTTGGACGTCGGGGGCGAGATGATGCGGATCGAGGCGGCGCGGTGCTCGAAGCCCCACGACACCGTCACGGGCGCCCAGAAGTTCTCGACGAGGCGCTTGTACGAGTTGATGGTGGGCGCCAGGATGGGCATGATGTCGGGCAGGCCCTCGAGCAGGCCCGCCAAGAAGTGCCGCCCCAGGTCCGACAGGCCGGCAATGTCCTTCCACTCGGCATCGTCGTCGACCTTTTCGCGCGCAAAAAGGTTGTTGCCGCCGTCGTCCACCAGCGAGATGTGCATGTGGCCGCTGTTGCCGGGCAGGCCCTGCTTGGGCTTGGCCATGAAGCAGGGCGTGACGCCGTGGTCGGCGCCGACGCTCTTGACCACGTACTTGAAGAGACTGGCGCGGTCGGCCATCTGGGCCACCTCGCCGAACTCGAGGGCCGCCTCGTAGACGCCGGGGCCCGACTCGGTGTGCCAGCCCTCAATGTCGCACGAGAACTTGGCGCACGTGTCGTAGACGTCGTAGTACCAGTCCTTGTTGTGTACGGGGCGCGTCAGCGAGTAGCCAAACATGCCCTCGGTCAGCGACGGCAGTTGCGCCGGCTGATTCTGCTGGAGAAAGGCAGCGGTGGAGGAGTCGGCGGATTCGCTGGGCGTCCGGAAGGTGTAGAACTCGTATTCGGCTGGGGGAGCAGTCAGCTTGTGTGTCATGACGACATTTGTCTCTGCCGCGTCTACGCACCTCCGGCCATGGCGCCGTAGCCTTTGGCCTGCACCTTTTCCAGCTGCGTCTTGAGCAGCCCGCGCGGGCACGGCGCTATGGGCTCCTTGGTCTCCGGGTCGAGGAAGTTGACGAGGAAGAAGGGCATGTTGTTCTCCCAGGGGATGCGGCGAAAGGTGGACAGGTCGGGGACGGCGAGCATGTCGCGGTAGCCATTCTCGGCGTTGGAGACCTTGAGCTCGCGCAGGTAGGTCTGGTCGTGCATGTCCCAGCCGAAGATGACGGAGCAGAAGCCGAAGCCGGCCTCGGCGATGGAGAGGAACTTTTTCTTGGACACGAGCTTGCCGCGCAGAATGCCGTCGACGTCGAGGCCGGCAAGCTTGACGCCGTTGTCGTGCTCGAGGAGCCGCGGCAGAGCGTCTACAGTGACTGTTTCGCTGGCCATGGCTGTGGTTGTCTTGTAGACGGTGTTGGACTGCGAGGGAGACGAGGAGGGGGCGGGGGGGAGTCGAGGCTTTGGCGGCAGGGCAAAAGCAAGGACGTCGGCTGGCTGGCTGGCAGGCAGTGTCGTGACTCGTGAGATGTCGTGACGGCGACAGACGAGGAAATGCCAAGCAGATGGAGGCGCACGCGCGAGGCTGGAGGTCAAAGGATAAGGTAGGGGAGCGAGGGAGAAAGAGGAAGAGGTTCCAGCCGCGGTGACAAACTGGCGGGAGGCCAGCCAAGCTGTAGGCTGGCGGGACCAAGGTACTTGTAGCTATCGTCATCGGCTGTGGGGGGGGTACTGGAGTGGGAAGTGGGAAGCGAGCTAGCGATTCGACTAGGGTGCCGTATCGCGGGGTTGGCGCGCCCCCTGGTCTGCTGCGCCGGCTGTTATCGCAGCCAGACTTGCATGGTCCATGCTCGAACAATGAATGCCATCTGGGGGTCCTGATTGCCCCTCGTCCTATTGCTATTGGGCGCGCGGCAGGCGATGCGCGCTGGACCGCCTGTGATGCGCGCTGGACCGCCTGTGGTGACGGCGTCGGTACTGGCTGCTGATCTCGTGCGGAGAGCCGCGACGGCTTCACCACGTGGAACCCTAGAGATGGGCACCTTGACTTTGCGTGCGGCTGCGCAGTGTATCGCGGCTCCCCTATCCATCTGCCTGTCATGTCACTCACTGCCAGCTCTGAACGGGCTCGCAGCAACGACGTCTCCCGCTGCGCGCTTACGGTGCCCTGGGCGCCGATCATTGTGGCAGCGGGTCGACGCGCCTCGGTGTACCGTATGTATGCAGCTGCCACGCGCGCGGAGACGCCAGGGAGCATCTAGATTGCCTTGATAGATGGTCCGCCATCAGCGCGGCCCGCCCGTGGATGTGGAGGGCAGCGCGCCAACCCGTTGATTGGACGCGATTGCATGCTCGTACATACATATGCGAGGGCCGACGCGTCGAGGTGAGGGCCCCTGTATCTGACCTCACACCGTATCTTTCAGAGACCGCATCGACTCTTTGTCGCCTGCTTGTCCTCCGTTTGGATGCATGCGACTCTGCCATGCGTGGAAACGCCCTGTAGTAATTAGTTTCACGCCGTGAGGGACTGCGCTGCTTGCTCCATCAGCTCGCCCATCGCGGCTACCGGCTTTCGGCATCTGCGGGGCGTCAAGTACGTTAATGTGGCGCAGGACCCCAACCCTCGGAGCGCGCACCGAGACCGCCGTCATTGGGCCCCGTTGTTGCCTGTCGCATCGCCGTTGTCGCATCGCCGGTCGCACCGCGCCGCACCGCGCCGCCTGCGTCGCGTAATGGATGATGGATAGCCTCCGCGATGCCAATCCGAGATGTTTGACGCTTGTGAGCAGCAGCCGCTTGCCGCTCGTCGGATTGGCGCCACGTGCGCGTTCCCCTGCGGTGAGAACTCCCGTCTCATCCATCTACAAAAGCTCCCCGCGTATCGCGTATCTATCTTATCGCCATCAGCTCCCGACCCGCCAACGAGTCCGAGCCGTCCCCAACTCAAACCCCACCAGAAGCACCCGACCTCTGATTATATTACAGATATCGTGGACCCTTGCCCCTCCCTCCCTGCGCCTGGAGCTGTAGATAATTCTCTTCTCTTCCTCCTCCTTGCTCCTCTTCCATCTTCGCCTCACGCACCTTGCTTCCCATACACACACACATATATACCCATACTATGGCCTCTGCTGCTGCTCCCTCCGGCCGCCTGGCTGGCAAGAACGCCGTCATCACTGGTGCCGCCGGGTGAGTTCCCCAAGACGCCTCAAACAGAACGAGTGCTGACGCATGACCTGCAGCGGCATCGGCCTCGAGACGTCCATCCTCTTCGCCAAGGAGGGCGCCAACGTCCTCTTGTCAGACATTTCCGTCGAGGCCCTCGAAAAGGCCCAGGCCAAGGTCAAGCAGCTGGTGCCCGGCGCCGCCAAGGTCGAGATCAAGGTGCGCAACCTGGCCGTGATGACCAGTTCCCCACCCATGCTGACGGCGTTTCGCGACAGAGGTGCGACGTCTCTAAAGAGAGCGAGGTCCAAGCCCTCGTCGAGGCCGTCGACGCCTGGGGCGGCCTCGATGTCATATTCAACAACGCTGGCATCATGCACGCCAAGGACGACGACGCCGTCAACACCCCCGAGGCCATCTGGGACCTGACGCAGAACATCAACGTCAAGGGCGTCTGGTTTGGCTGCAAGCACGCCGTCCTCGCCCTGCGCCGCCACAAGAAGCAGCGCGGCAGCATCATCAACACGGCCTCGGTCGTCGCCCTCGTCGGCGCCGCCACCCCGCAGCTCGCCTACACGGCCTCCAAGGGCGCCGTCCTCGCCCTGACGCGCGAGCTCGCCATGGTCCACGCCCGCGAGGGCTTCCGCTTCAACAACCTGTGCCCCGCGCCCCTCAACACCCCCCTGCTGCAGGACTGGCTCGGCGACGACCAGGCCAAGCGCCACCGCCGCGAGGTGCACTTCCCCACCGGCCGCTTCGGCGAGGCCATTGAGCAGGCCCACGCCGTCGTCTTCCTCGCCAGCGACGAGTCGAGCTTCGTCAACGGCCACGACTTTGTCGTCGACGGCGGCATGACCAAGGCCTACGTGACGCCAGAGGGCCCGGCGCCGGCCGCCCCCACCAACAATGCGAGCAAGTCGTCGCTCGAGTAGGCATAGGTGGAGGACTGTTGAGTAGTACTGACGAGAATTATTTAATGACGACCAAAAT
Source organism: Tolypocladium pustulatum (assembly GCA_024340155.1). Taxonomy (NCBI): domain Eukaryota; kingdom Fungi; phylum Ascomycota; class Sordariomycetes; order Hypocreales; family Ophiocordycipitaceae; genus Tolypocladium; species Tolypocladium pustulatum. Next base: position 253,998 of record JALHBY010000193.1, on the reverse strand, counting down.
ATCCCATTTCGAGCTGGCCTGACCTGGGCTCCTCTGCCACTGGCCGTAACATGTCACCGCTCACGATGTGTAAGGTATGCGCTGGAAACCACGTGATGGCTGTTCGTAGGCACTGCATTCATCGTCTACAAACGCACCCCCTACCTATCCAGGTCATTAACGCAAAACGCCGCCCCAATGCTTTCTTTCTTTACCCTACCTCGCACATCAGTGAAACTGTCCCTCGGTGTTGCCTTCGCCCATGCTCCTGCTGCTGCTGCTGCCGCTCTGGATGGCCCCCAGGATGCCGTCGATGTAGCTCGCGCCGCTCCACTTTTGGTGCGTCAGCACGTCGCAGCCAAGGTCCTTTTCGCGGCGCTGCACCAGCTCGACGTAGGCCTTCATGCCGTCCGTCTTGAAGGCGCGCGCCAGCTCCGTCGAGATGGCGGCCGTCGAGTGCAGCCCGGCCAGCGAGACGAGCTGCAGCACGAAGCCCTCGCGCGCAATGTCCCAGATGAAGCTGCGCAGCGTCTCGGGCGTGAAGCCGTGGGACATCCAGTTGAAGGACGGCGACAGGTTGTAGACGAGCGCCTTGCCGGGGAAGGCGTCGCGCACGGTGCGGCCGAGGCGCGCGGCCACGTCGACGTTGGGGTCGCCCGTCTCGACCCAGAGCAGGTCGGCGTAGGGGGCAAAGGCGAGGGCGCGCTTGGTGGCGGCGGGCATGCCGGCCTTGAAGTGGTAGAAGCCCTCGCGCGTGCGCGGCACGTCCCAGTTGAAGTAGACGGGCGTCTTGGCGTAGTGGGCGGCGAGGGCGCGGCGGCGCGTGATGCCCATGTCGCGGTCGTCGGCCGTGGCGTTGGTGTACTCGTCAATCTTGTCCTGGGCGACGCCCTCGCTGCGCATGTGCGCGACGGCGGCCTCGTCGAACGTGACGAGCTTGGTGCCCTTGACCCAGTTGGCCTCGAAGGCGTCAATGTCGGCGCCCGAGGCGCCCTTGGCCTCCATGGCCTGGATGGTCTCGGCGAGGGGCTCGAGCGAGGCGTCGGCGACGCCGAGGATGAACTCGTGGTCGCGGACGTCGATGGCGGAGCTCAGCAGCTTGCCCGACTCGGAGTCGGTGCGGGCAATGACGAGGTTCTCGCAGCCCATGACGTCCCACTGGAAGCGGGCGGCGTTGAGGCGGTTGATGTGCTCGCCGGTGGGGACGAGCACCTTGCCGGCGAGGTGGCCGCACTTCTTGCCGCCGTGCAGCTGGTCCTCGAAGTGGACGGCGGCGGCGCCGTTCTCGGCAAAGAGCTTGGCGAGCTTGAGGACGGCCGAGAGGCCGCCGTGGCCCGTGTCGCCGTCGGCGATGATGGGCCGCAGGTAGTCGACGTAGGGCGAGGCGGCGCGCTCCTGGGCCGTCATCTTGCGGCGGGCGTCCCACTGCTTGCGGTCGTGCATGGACTGGGCCTTGGCCAGGCGCTGCACCTGGTTGGGCACCGTGTTGTAGGGGTAGTCGCCAAAGTCGGGCGAGACCTCGTTGGTCGAGGTGAGGAGCGAGGAGCAGGCCCAGCCCGAGATGTAGAGCACCTCTTGGTGCGGCGCCTGCTGGGTCATCTGGATGGGGTCGATGGCGCCCACTGAGCAGCCGTTTGCGTTAGATGTCTAGTTCCTAAGGGACACAAAGGAGACGACTCACTCGTGTGGACGGGCTCGCCCCTCGACTCGCGCTCGCGGATCAGCTCAAACAGCTTGCTGGCCATGACGCTGCTCGGGTACGAGGTCTGCTGGGTGCCGCGCTTGGAGACGACGTCGGCGGCGCTGTAGGGCCGCTTGATGCCATCGTAGCGCGGCGAGGACCACCAGGCCTCGACCTCCTTGAGCTGGGCCTCGTAGAGGGCATCCTCGGCCTCGCCGGCCTTTTGCGACTCGGGCAGCAGCTGGAAGGCGTCGGCGGGGGACACGGCCTGCGAAAAGGGGTTGTTCTTGGAGGCCATGCTGGCCGTGGTGGCGAGGGCGCGGACGGTGGTGATGGCGGGCGTCGCGCGAGGCAGCAGAGAGGAGGAGGAGGAGGAGATGCGCGGCGTGGTCGCGGACAGAGGGCGCCGTGAAGCTCGGCGGGCTATCCGTTGCATCATGGTGGGCGGGCGGTTCGACGCAGGATCCGTCCGTCTTGCAGGATCTCTCTCGTCTCTCGTCTTGTCGGTCTCGTGTCGTCGTCGATTGTCAACGAAGGAGGCGGCTCGGAAGCCCGGGCGGAGCAGAGGCGACGCAACGAGCCAAAGCCGAGCTCCGCCCAGCGCGGGCACAACGTCACTGCAGCTATAGCCGGCGGCAGCACAGGCACAGGCGCACGCCCACTGTAAGGGCTCAGATTGGCCAATGGCGGCGTGCGGTGCAGCCCGCTGGTCCGGCCCATGGCGGCTTTCCTCGGCTGTTGGCGCGCTGGTGCATCCCACGGGTTCCCCATGTCGCAGCTGGGCGACCACCACCACTGCCACGGCGACGGCTGCGGCTCGGCTATTTTTGCAATATTTCATCAATCCCGCTGCTGATCCTCTTCTTTGCCCATTACCCTGGTGGCTCTCTTGCGCAGATTCGTGCTGGCAGACGCGCTCAATTGTAAGGCCCCCAACGTCCCCTAGCCAGGCCCTCACACGCCAGCTCGCAGCGACTTTACTGACCCCAGGTTTCCCCCAGTGGCTTACCCCACGATCCGACCCCTCAAAAACACCATCGCAACCGCAGCCATGGCCCTCAACCTCAGAACCTCTACGCGAGCCCTGGGCTCCTTCAAGGTACGGCTCATAGACGTGCTCACAACATTGCAGTCACAGGCGGCCAGCTAAACAAACAACACAGCGCGTCACCCTCCTCGGCGCCCGCGGCTATGCCACGGCCGAGCCCGACCTCAAGGCGACGCTCCGCGAGGTCATCCCCGCCAAGCGCGAGCTGCTCAAAAAGGTCAAGGCCCACGGCAGCAAGACGATTGGCGAGGTCAGGGTCGAGAACACGCTCGGCGGCATGCGCGGCCTCAAGGCCATGGTCTGGGAGGGCTCCGTCCTCGACGCCAACGAGGGCATCCGCTTCCACGGCCGCACCATCAAGGACTGCCAAAAGGTCCTGCCCAAGGGCAAGACGGGCACCGAGATGCTGCCCGAGGCCATGTTCTGGCTGCTGCTCACCGGCCAGGTGCCCTCGGTCAACCAGGTCCGCGCCTTTTCCCGCGAGCTGGCCGAAAAGGCCCACATCCCCCAGTTCGTCGCCAAGATGCTCGACGACTTCCCCACCGACCTGCACCCCATGACGCAGTTCGCCATGGCCGTCTCGGCCCTCAACTACGAGTCCAAGTTCGCCAAGGCCTACGAGCAGGGCCTCAACAAGGCCGACTACTGGGAGCCCACCTTTGACGACTGCATCAGCCTGCTGGCCAAGCTGCCAACCATTGCCGCCAAGATCTACCAAAACGCCTACCGCGGCGGCGGCGCCCTGCCCGCCGAGGTCGACGTCGGCCAGGACTGGTCCTACAACTTCGCCGCCATGCTGGGCAAGGGCGGCAAGGAGAATGAGAACTTTCAGGACCTGCTGCGTCTGTACCTGGCCCTGCACGGCGACCACGAGGGCGGCAACGTCTCGGCCCACGCCACCCACCTCGTCGGCAGCGCCCTGAGCGACCCCTTCCTCTCCTACTCTGCCGGCCTCCAGGGCCTGGCCGGTCCCCTCCACGGGTGAGTTTTCTCGTTCATCTAGACACCCATGTGCCAAAGACCTTCACACTGACAAACCCCCGCCAGCCTCGCCGCTCAGGAGGTGCTCCGCTGGATCCTCCAGATGAAGGACAACATCCCCGCCTCGTACACCGAGCAGGACATCCACGACTACCTCTGGTCCACGCTCAACTCGGGCCGCGTCGTCCCCGGCTACGGCCACGCCGTGCTGCGCAAGCCCGACCCCCGCTTCGAGGCCCTCATGGACTACGCCGCCGCCCGCCCCGAGATTGCCCAGGACCCCGTCTTCCAGCTCGTCGAGAAGAACAGCCGCATCGCCCCCGAGGTGCTCAAGAAGCACGGCAAGACCAAGAACCCCTACCCCAACGTCGACTCGTCGTCGGGCGTCCTCTTCCACCACTACGGCTTCCACGAGACGCTCTACTACACGGCCACCTTTGGCGTCTCGCGCGGCCTCGGCCCGCTGGCCCAGCTCATCTGGGACCGCGCCCTGGGCCTGCCCATTGAGCGACCCAAGAGCATCAACCTCGAGGGCCTCCTGAAGCAGGTCGAGGGGCAGTAGGCGCGGCCGACGTTGCATAGTCTGCCCGGCTCTTGATGTGGGATTGTGAATGTGTATGTATCTACTTGGCGCTTCAAAATAGAATTGCTACTCGCCGTTGACTCTGAAAAAATGACTTTCTACGACGTGAGGGCCGCTTTGCAGCATTGCATCAATTGTTGTAAGAAGATGATACGTGCTGTCCTGTGATAGTTCCACTCGTAGGCCATCCAAAGATCTAAGAACAGCTGAATTGTGTCTGTGATGCCCCGTGCTGCTGGTAAAATATGTGGTCGTTCCGAGACGGAATCTGGTGTACAGGGTAGGACCATCCCAAGAGTGGAAGAGCGGGAAAAGAGTCCTTAGATGAATCTGAGCCGAGGTTTTACCCCAACCCAAAGTCTGATGCTTCCATCGCACCCCAGAGGCGCCCACTAATAGCTAACAGTTCAGTACGAGTACGGAGTAGCCAAGTTCATTGCATCTTCATTTCCGTATTCACACGACCCGGCCTTCGAGCGGACGGTTGGCGCCAATGAGCTTCGGGAGATCTGCCGCGAGGTCGACTTCCACCTGCGCATGACGAAGAGCGGCAAGGCAAGATCGCGTGGAATGGGCCCGAAAACTCCGGGGTTGGGCAGTGCCTTCATCGGGAGAGTGACTGCGGGGAACGGGTTGGGAGGGGAAAGCATTGGGAGAGGCAAAGCCAGAGGTTGTTATCTTGGATACAACCTACTCTGGATGTATTGAGATTGAGGATACTAAATGTAAATTGTAGCAGATTGTATACATCCTACCATGGAAAACAGGGAGTGTTGAGATACATGATTACATCTTTAAAAAAAAATTGGATTCGTTCTCAAAGCGACGTAGGCATGTAGGGCAGCGTTGTTGAAATGTGTGAGGGAAATATGGGAGGTGAATAAAAAGCAAAAAAAGATATTGAGGAACTCCCGATTCCCCCCCATAAACTTCAGAAATTCCAAGTCTGGAATCTGACGCGCTACCGTTTCCTAAAGAAATTCCTGGGTTTTTCATAAAGGGCGTCCCTCAAAGGGGTTCAGTTGGAGTGGTGCCCGAACAGCCCATCTCCGGGCTACCCTAGTGCCAGGGACCAGTACGTGCATTCGCCCCGAGGTGACGGACTTCGACCAAATGCCCCCTTTGGGGAGGGTTGTAAGATAACTATTCCCCCCCCATCACAAGGACCAGAGGCCGAAAACCTATCCTTAATACCTAAGTTATCATTGGCACAGTCCCTTGGAAACCAATCTGCAAGTGATTGAGTTAAAGATGCTACTATTAGCATCTTAAATCGACCGGAATTATGACCCTGTTTAACTATTTCTATACTCTTACTTTTCTTGATCTGTATCATTACTACCTCCGATTATTAGTAATACGTTGCAACGCATCGATTTACTAGCACTTCTCACGGGGAGTGATGATTGTAACTATTCTGTTAGAAAAGCGGAATGACTAAGCTGATAATACCTAAGGTACTGAGATTTCTCGAAGTAGCTTGAGTAGGTACTGAGAGGCTGCTCCGAATCAACGCGTTAAAATTTTTTCAATTGGGAGGGGAAGCTACTGAATCTCCTAGGTTATGTAGTCCTAGTCTCCTCCTAAGCAAGGCGTTCCTGCAATACAGACACTTTCCCTGACACTTTCTGTTTACTTGCCCTGGAAGTTCTCCGGACAATTCTGTTGGAAGCCATGACAGGCCCAGTCCTTCTCCCCTCGGGGGATTTGCGGAAGCGAACGACCCTAAACAATGAAGCCGCTTGTATCTACCGTCTATTTGGTGATTTGTTTCTTGAGCAGCCGGAGAGCCATCTCGGCAAATCAGCCTTGACCAAACTCAAGCAAATCGAGCCACATATACACGATCTGTTGCATCGCAGGCATGGTTCTAGTGGTGCGCACCCCAACACTGACGACCGAGAAGACTAACGGTTGAGCTTTCGCTAACAACTCTGGAGAAGATTGGAAGTACAGGAAAGACTTCGAATCTGCTGTCGTGAACGAAGTGCACTTTGGGCTGATATGGGCGTCACTCGCCCAACAGAATTCCTGATCCACCAGGTGCTGGGCCACCGGCCTTTTATGTAGTCTCGATTCTACATCAGTTGCACTGTTTGGTATGTAGAGCGCAGACCTGGCGGGAAGTAGCTTTTACCGACTAAAGGTCCCAGAACATCATTCGGTTCCACTACTGGCAAGTCAAAGGGGTTACACCGCCGACTCCATCATACACAGAAGCGGCTTGGGATGTTCACCTCGATCACTGCTTTGAGTACCTGAGACAGGCCATCTCCTGTGGATCCTCATTTGACATTGAGGGTGCCTCGCCGCTAGCTGACCCGGGAGAAGAGGGACACATAGCATCGACAGTTACGGGCTGGGGGATTGAGCATACTTGTTTTAACTTTTGAGGCTCTACGCACTTTCCAGATCAACCAGGAGAAGCGATATAATGCTACGTGGCAATAAAATACGTACGAAATCAGACTACTATCGGAGGAGACTTATACTCTGTCTGTAATATAAGGTTAGTATTTACATTGATATTCAAAACCCTCGCGGAATGTCTGTTAGTAAATATTCGAAGTCTTGCCTTTTACAACCGCTCTACGCCGGGCTGATACGCCGTGTCATAACTGTTTTTACCGAGGTGGCCTAGGACCCACTGCAGACGCAACCAACCATGCCTATATAACGTACCCCCCCCCCCCTTCCACCCAATCCCTTGCTATTCTCTCTTCCTTACCTGTCTCTCGTCTGCCGAACTTAGTTCGTCCCTGCATTTGCATAAAATAAGATGGTACTTACTCATTTTGCCCGTTCGTCGTACGAAATTCAGTCTCCTCGCCTGATTATGCGCACTGCCACCGCAGCAGATGCCGAAGCTTTTCACCAACTTCTTATAAATCGGGACAATTTTCCCTATCAAGAAATCGAAAAAGATCTTTCACTGGAGAAGCTACGCGCCCGCATTAGCAGCTTCGCAGAGGGGACAGCCCGGGGTGAAAATGCCTTCATGGTCTTCGTCCTACCCCGAACGGGTCAACTTATCGGCTATGGGGGGTATAATACCTTTGAATATATCGAAGCTGGACAGTTTTTTTCGACTCCAGATGCTCCACTGGGTAAGAAGTTCATGACGGACTTCGGCATCATGATTGATCATAGGCATTGGCGTAAGGGATACGGATTGGAGCTACTAAGTGCCCTCGTTGAGTATGCACGTGAAGAGCTAGGCTGTGGGCTCTTTAGGACCGAGACTGATAATAACAACGAGCCGTGGAGAGCATTAATGCGGTCGGCAGGGCTTGCCGCGACGGAGGGAAAACATAAAGCGAGCTATGATGATAGTCTCGATGTTTGGGTCTGGAAGTTTGATACTACGCTCTGGGAACAAGCGAAGAAGAAGAAGCAAGCAGAAGGGAAATGGCCCCTATAAGCTGGCGAGGATAAGGCTCTGATCTAGGACGCTTTCTATTAGGCTAACTACTCCGTAAAGATTCTTTATCTTTGCTCGGTTACGGGCACTCCATGTGGCCAACTACATTAAGCTGTTCTACGAAGCCAAGTGTATTGGTAGTAGGCCAGCATCAGGCCACATTGTATAGCTCACATCGCATTAGAGCGGTTATGAAATGATACACCCATTATTACTACTCGAATTATAACGACTCTCGTCCTTCGGAGCATGGCGCTTTACTTTTTAAAACTGCTGCATTACGGTTGATAACAAAGCCCTGGTTTGACTCGGCGCTCTTCTACTGTCGGACTCACGCCTTTCTAACAAGAGTACTTGCGGGACACATAGCCTTAAAATCATTCGTTGACCATAGGCTTCTCTACTATAATGATTATTCCCTACTATCGCCTTATCCATTGCCCTTATTAGCCACGAGGTCGGGCTCTCGGCCGCTACAGAGGATGGAGCAGCATTAGACCTTCAAACCAGAACTCATCGGCTTCAGAAATGAGATTTATTCTCACAACCTTGGGAACCACTGAACTACAGGCTGGAAACTATATGCTAACCAAATTGAAAAGACTCGCCAAAGCCGAGGCGGTCACGGCTTTCGCGCTATCAACACCCAACGCCTACTACTGGTTGCCCTCGCCAATATATAGAACCGTTAGAGGCGCCGTGCTATTCGCGCACATCAAAGATACCCACCTTGGTTTCCACGGTATCCTGGCTGGCTGCCGTTTCCGCGATGCTCTTGCTGGTAATTGTTCCCGTCATATTCTCGCTGGCTATCGGTGAAACTCCTCTGAGAAGGGCTTTGCATTCTAACCGAACCATACCCTGCCTGCGGCCCCGGCGAGCCCATCCGCATGTACACATTCGATGCGGAGTCGCTGCGCATCTGATTGCGCGGCGAGGGGACGGGGCCTGGCGGCGGCATACCGGGGCTTTGCGAGCGCAACATGGGGCTTTGCACCCGTGTGTGGCTAGGGCTCAGGGGCGGCACGCCAAAGTCGAATCCGCCAGGGCTTCCCGGTCCGCGATTGTCGTGGTACGACGGGGCCGGGCTATGCGGGCTCTGAGGCGGTCGCATCGCCGAAGCGGCACCACCGGCACCAACCCCGGCGATGGCGCCTCCAGCAGCCGCACCAACTCCCCAAGCCGCACCACCGAGGGCGCTCGCGGGCGTCGTCTCTGGGACGTGGTACGAGTCTCCGTCGCTCATGCCGCCCTTGCGCATCTCGCGAGCGTCGTACTCTTGGCCATACTCGGCGAAGCCGTCGGGGTTGATGCCCTGCTTCTTGAACTGCTCCATCTCGAGGCGCTCGGCCTCGTCGCGCTCCTTGGCGGCCTTGGCCTCCCTGGCGCCCATGCGGCGCTGGCGGATGAAGTAGAAGAGGAGCGTGCTGATGGCGACAACGGCGATGGCACCACCGCCGGCGTAGACGCCAATCTTGGCACCACTGGGAAGTGCGTTCCATTTTTCGCTGACGGACTTTTCGGACACCTGATGGAGAGCCTCAAAGGCAGTTGAGTTGCCGCTGGAACAGCAACGGGTCAGCATGAATGTTGATTCCCCCGGAGCATTCAAGGACTCACCTGGCAATGTTGATGCTCTGCCAGCTGCCTGACCTGTCGCCGAACGCATACTCCTTGCCTGAGCTAAAATCGGTGACCTGTGCCTTTTGCAGATGCATCGTGTAAGGCCCGGCGCCGTAATTGGTATCGCCACCTGCCCACTTGCGCGTGCCTTCGGGTAGGGACGGATCGCCGCCGGCCCAGATGCCAATGCTCATGCGCATCGGGGTCTGGGGGTAGTTGTTGGTGTTGTTGGCGTCCTTGGCCAGCAGGGTGCGGACATGGTTGCCGTCGATGAACCAATCGATCTGCTCCTTGGTCCAGACAGTGGTGTAGTTGTGGAAGTCGTCCTGCATGCCGACCATGGGATGCATGCCACCGTTGAGGTAATCCTGGTGGCCCTTTCCAAAGTAGTTGGTCGAAGCATGGGTGTTGTTGGATCCCAGGAACTCCCAGTCGACCTCGTCAAGGTCGTCGCTTAGCCACATCATGGAGCTAACAATGCCTTGGCCGGGCGCCACCTTGAGCCAGATCTCGGTGCGGCCGAAGAAGAAGTAAAATTTGGTGCGAATGGTGGGCGAGTCGCCCTGCTTGTTGATGGTGAAAGCGGCGCCGTCCTTGGCGTCATACTGAATGGTGCCGGCCGTGGTCTCCCAGAGATCGTTCGAGGGCGTGGCATTGAAGTGGAAGAGGGCGTCGGTGCCAAAAGCCGGGTCTGCCGGGCAGTCCTTTCCCGTGGGGTTGCAGTCGGTGTGCACCTGGGCCGCCGCGAGCCCGAGCAGGGAGGCCAAGGTGAGGAAACGCCGAAAGAGCATCGCAGCAGTTGTCGACAGTAGTATCGCGGAGGTGTGTCGGGTCAGTTCGTGGTTGAGGAGAGCTTCTCTGGACCAGCAGAGGCGGATCGTGGTGCGTCAAGCACGCGTTGGGGGAAAACGTTCTAAAGAGTGGACTGCCCACGAGACGGTGTGCGCTTGCAGCAGATTCAATGAGTGAAGTCAGGCCAATGGGATGGTGGACATCCAGGGGCCCATTGACAAGAACAGACGAAGGAGTGTCAGTGAATCGTCGTTGCAGCACGTCGTAACGACTGCAGAGATTCAAGGAGCGACAATCTCTGGCAGTGTCGACGACGCCGTATCGAAGGACTGATTCTGTTCGAGGAACGGCGAAGCTGCGGAGAAGAGGAGGCAGTAGACGGCGAGGGTCGACGAGATTACCTCCTCGCAGGCTCTCCGCACCAGGCCCGGTCGAGGAGGCGGTCGCACCACTCATTGCCTACCAGAGGCGAGCTGCCTCAACACGCACAGGAGCTTGGATCTGGTCGCAATCTCCACACCCATGACCCGATTCCCCGGTCGAAACAGACCTTCTGGGGACCCAAGCTCAGGGGAAGCCAGCGCCGATATCCACAGCGCCAATCCAGCCAGCCAGTAACCGTCGATTGACGGCCGCCATCGCGGGTTCCTCGAGCTAGAGGGTGCTAGTGCAAGGGGTCGTGCAGGAGCCGGCTGGAAATGCCGAGACCTCCATTGCGTTGATCAGGCGGCATTGTGCTCTCGGTTGCGATGCCCAATGCGTGGATGTTTTGATGAGACCTTGGCATTTTGATTTCAGTCAGGAGAGAATAACCCGCCGTCAAAGGATGGTAGCAATTTGCCAGTGATGATGGTTATAAAGGCGCGGTATGGAGGCTAATTGCCAGAAAAGGATGGGTTTAGATCTCGTCCCCCAAATGGTCCGCGTACGCATTCGAAGGGAGCCGATGGTAGTCGTTTCTCGCACTCGAGATTGAGACTAAATCGTCCACTGTCAAAGTCTAGCGCTTCATCTGAACAAGGGAAGAAGTGGATAGAATCGACCAACATCCTGGTGCCTCAAGGGTCGAGAGACTGAATCACCCCACACTCAATAATGGCGATGTCATAAGCGCCACCGTAAGTATTCGTTGGCCTACCGGTATCATCATTCGCTGCTTGCATTCCTACGCATCCAAAGACCCGTTTCGTTGAGGACGGTGTGCAAGATTTTGCCAGCAGCCACGCCCAGTTGTTCATCACGCGCCTGTCGCCTGCCAACACGACCATTCTTTGTTCAACGGAAGGTCATTGAAGGACCATGGCCGCGAAACAGTCACGCCGGCGGAACGACCTGAGCCCTGACCCTATGAGAAGAACCAGACGAAAGATAGACGACACGCTGCCCTATCAAGATGGAATACCGATGAAGGACAGCATTCGGTTGGTCGATATACACCCAGCCGCAAAAGACAGCGACCTCGTGGTCTGCACGTCGAGCGTGATTCCCTTTGGCAACAAGCCCAAATTCGAAGCGCTGTCGTATATGTGGGGGACCGACGAGGCGGACGAGACCATCACCGTAAATGGCGCCCCCTTTAAGGTCCGAAAGAACCTCTTTGACGCTCTTCTGTTTCTCCGCCGTTCGGTCGCGGCCGGGGAGGCGCGCCAGCCATTCTGGATCGACGCCCTCTGCATCAACCAGTTTGACGTGGGGGAGCGAAGCCAGCAGGTCCGAATCATGGATCAAATTTACTGCAGGGCCGTCACCGTCGTTGTGTGGTTGGGAAGCAGGTACACAGAGTTCCAGAAGAAAATGAGGGAGGAGCTTCAACCTATAGGGCAAAGTTTATCAGAAAGCAGCGACAGCATCCAGCAACAGATGATTCGACACTTGCGAGCCGACCCATATTGGGACCGTCTTTGGATTTTACAGGAGATTGGCCTGGCGAGAGAGCTCCGAGTCTGCTTTGGAAGCGACTCCTCATCATGGAAGGATTTCATGCGCTTGATCAGCATGGCCGACAGCGACGACAACACCCGACCGCTGAGGTTGAATAAATTACTCCGCGAGGAGAAATACAACAACCCATGTACCCTCGCAAGGCTGCTCGAGGAGCAGCAAGAAGCGGAATGCTCCGAACCAATAGACAAAGTGTATGGTCTCATAGGACTTGCGTCTGACGCAGCGGACTTTCCGATGGACTACAGAAAGTCTCGGTACGAGGTGTGGAAGGATACGATGGTCTTCATGAAGCATTGGAAGCTGTTCAAAAGCACAGACCAAATTCTCCCGACCGGGGCGCTAGTAAAAAGCCTCCTCATGGCTAATCACTGCGATCCTCTCAGCCGGGTCTCGGGGGAAGCTGAGGACCAAGCCGGCTCGACCAAGCTCACCGGCAACCCAATGAGCGATCTCGACTTCCAGCTCTCAGCCGTCATCGTTGGTTGTATTGTCTGCGTTGGACCCTCAACCACCGATTTCGTTTCCAAACCTAGCGAGTCGTCGAAGTGGAATAGTGCCATCCAGCTGCTTTTTCAAGGGGACGAATTGGGAAAGGCTCATCAAGAGCGCGACAAGCTGCTCTACAAGCTCCTAGAATCCGACGCGTCAGAGATTGAGACGATGTGCTTCCACAAGCCAAGCGATCTTGTCTGTGGTGAGGGTTCAGAGCGGCCTTGGCAGGCGAATGATACCGCTCTAGACTACTTCGACAACGTTCGAAGACGGACCGACCACATCGCCAAGCTATTGTCGCAAAAGCCTCAACAAATCACCGACGGATCGACATCCGCCCAGCCCTCTCTATACCTTGCCAAGAGTGATCTCGGCCGCACGCGATGGAAAATGGGTGTTGCCACAAGTCTTGCCCGGCCAGGAGATCTACTCTACCGGGTCCGCTCATCAACCAAGGCTATTGTGGTCAGAGTTATTCATCCAAAAGACCCATTCTCCAAACTGAGAGTGATCGGCACAGCCTTGGCCACTGAGGACATGTGTGGCCCGGCGCCAGACCTCGCACATATACAGAAGTTAGAGGGAAAACGAGGACCCTGGGTCGTGGTTCAGCTTGACGCGGCAACGATATTCGGGCTCTTAGCATAGGTCAGAAACTGCATGTGCTTATACGTCTCGACATAATGTCTGAAAATTCCGTATTTTCTTTGCTTGTATCCTGATTCAGAATCTCGAGGCCACTTGACGCCAGAGAAGCAAAACTGGCCGTAGATCTTTGATGAACCGCCTGCCAAAAAGCTCATCCCAAAGTTCGCAAGGTCAGGTACTCGCGCGCCAACTGGAAAGAAATATGCTCCGCGATTGCCCGGTGAGGACGCAAGATTCTCAGATGATGATTCAATCATCTCTGGACATGGGTGAGCATACATGGAGTACAGTGTCACTGGCCTCGCTGTTTATTTACTGCAGCCAGACTGGCGGCAATGCAGACGCGAACTATGTGTGATGAGGGCAATAGTGGCTCTTTCAAGCGGTTTTTGACGGTGTTGTTGAAAGTTACTGAGACAAATCGACAGAAAGTGTATGTGTCAATGCCGTGGTATACTGAGGCCACTTGGTATCAGGAAATGATAATGTACAAAACTCCTCGCACGCTCCTAATCAAATTTCCAGATTTCTACTACAGGTACACCGTGCTGTTCAATCATGTTCGTCATCATCTCAAGCAGCGGAAGGCTTATATGCCGTGGCCTTTGTAAAAGTTAGTGCGAATTCCATCACAAAGGCAGAAAAAGAGAGAAAACTCACGTCCAAGACCCTTGCCGCGCTTCATAACCTCACGCACATGCTTCTGCTTGAGGTGCGCCCGCCTGGCCTCCTCCTCGGCTTCTACCTCGGCTCTCTTCGCATGGTCCCTCGCCTCGCGCGCCCTCAGCCTCGCCTCGTCCAGCGCACGATCAGCCTGCGCCTCTGCGGCCTCGGCATCCATGACGCGCTCCCGGGCCTGCAGGATGCTGGGATCCACATCGTTGTCCCTGCTGCCGCCCATGCGATGCAGCATTCCACCCTTGCGACGGTGGGTGGACGACGAGGCGGTATCGAGGCTGCTGCGCGAGGAGATGGAGTGGCTGGTGCGGTGGGTGGGCGAAATGGAGCGGTCGCTCCGGGAAAAGAGTCCCGTGCCGGACCTCCGGTGGGTGGCCGGGTCGGCAACGGGGGCGGGTGCAGGTTGCGCGTCGTGGCGATGGAAGAGACCGTGCTTCTTGGGGACTGGTTCGGGCTCGTGGACGAGCACCGGAGAGGGTTCACGACGGGATGAGAAGAGAGGCATGATTGTTGTGATGTAAAGGCTCGTGCGTCAAGTTGTGTTGTAAGGCGTTGCTCTTGTGATAGTTGGTGTAAGTCACGTAACTACTGAACAGCCAGCCAAGAAATCCTGCCGCAGGACGGGCCTTGGCCCCTTTTTCTACCCATCACGCAAGACATCTCCTTTACTTCTTCTCCCCCAAAGCTTGTTCGCGAATTTGCTCAACTCGACGTGGAAACCTGTTTGTGTCGCTGCAGAGCGCGATCGCCGCATGACGTCAAGCAGGTGCAGAGCCGGGGATGCCTCAGCCCAGCCAACCAGACGCCGCCGCATGTTCAGCCCCAGCCAATTACCGCCGCCCATGACGACCTGGGGTTCCTGGACGAGACCCCTGGAAATGGGAAGCCAATCCGAGCGAGGGCGCCGTTACGTCGGAGGCTGTGGGCGATGATGGCATCGCATTCCGGGGGTGGTGCCGTCTTTGGTGCTTTTGTCGAAGCCAAGGTCCTGAGGGGGCCGTCCCGGGCCTGGATTGCGTCAAACTCGTGTGCAGTAGGCAGGCATTACTCCCCAGGGTGTCCAGGTATTGACCTGCGACGCGCAGAGTCGGAGAGTGTGGCTCGAGTAGGATTGGCGTCTCGTTTTCTCAGACACGATGCGACATGCGACTCTACTTCCGCCGCGAGAAGACACACGTGTCGTCATCCAGATGCTGGGGGAATTGGTGTTTTCTTCTAGAAGGCCTTGTTGTCTCGATCGTAGATTGCGAGATCGCGACGCGGCGCTGCATTCCAGTTCAGCCCGCGCAATCACGCTGCTCAACTCACAAACATCGAGGCGGCTCAGCAGCAGGAAGGATTCAAACACAATCTGATCTGATATCTAAGTCGTTCTTGTCTCAAACCCATTCGACCTCTTACTGCGGCCCAACCTGGAGCTACTCCTCGCCCGTAGAAAAGCACCTTGATTAAGATTACAAGGCATAGAAGCCCACCAGCCAAAATCCCTATGTGCAAAAAGTCCCATCACCGTATATGTACAGTAGGCGGAAGCGAAGAAAAGCGAGGGACGGGGGAAATTGAAGTTGTAAATAGGCACGAAGGAGATGGTGCGTTTCGTCATGGGGGAGGAGGAGGAGGAGGAGGAGGAGGAGGAGGAGCAGCAGCAGCAGCAGCAGCAGCAGCAGCAGCTGTGTGCAATTCTCCATCGCAGAGTACCCTAGCACGAGCTTGTCAGGTTGCTCGTCCAAATCCTCACATCACCGTGCACTTGTTCTCTTCGCGCTCCTTCTTGACGCTCAGGGCAACGCGGGCCGCCTCTGTCATCGCCTCGTTGACGCCACGGTTCTTCATGGCCGAGCACTCGAGGTACCGCGAGGCTCCTATCCGGCGGGCCACCTCGAGGCCCTGATCGTAGCTGATGGTCGGCCCCTTCTCGCGCTGCTGGGTCGCGTTGCGCGTCGATACTGCTGCTCCGATGGTGTCTTCCGTCTCGTCCTCGTCGCTCTGCTCGCGGAGGTCGCACTTGAGCGCGACGAGCACCAGCTTGACGCCGGGGCAGTTCTCAGCAATCTCGCCGACCCATTTGGACTCGACGTTTTCCAGCGAGTCTTTGCTGTCGACCGCGTAACACAGCATAATGAGGTCGGTGTTGTCTGGAGGTGGGGGCGCTGGTTAGCAGTGTGGTCTGTGAGGCTACTCGACATCGCTCGTCGCTTACCGTAGGATAGAGACCGCAGGCGGTCAAACTCTTCCTGACCGGCAGTATCCCAGAGCGAGAGCTCGATATGCGTGCCGTCCACGTAGATGTCTGCGACTCGTGATTAGCGACTCAGCACCGCACATGGCAGTGGTCGATGCTTCATACCATGGACGTAGTTTTCGAAGACGGTCGGCTCGTACACGGTCGGAAAGTACCCTCTGGTGAATACATTCAGCAGCGACGTTTTGCCGCCGGCGCCGTCGCCCCTTTAGCAGCAAAGCGTCAGCCTCGGTGTGTCTCGCGACTGTGGCAATTAGACTTACAGCAGCACCAGCTTGCGCTG
Source organism: Tolypocladium pustulatum (assembly GCA_024340155.1). NCBI lineage: Eukaryota > Fungi > Ascomycota > Sordariomycetes > Hypocreales > Ophiocordycipitaceae > Tolypocladium > Tolypocladium pustulatum. The sequence continues at coordinate 237,603 of JALHBY010000193.1, read as the reverse complement.
GACCGTCTTAGATCCACCGCAGAGACAAGACATGATTTCGCCAGTCGCCAGTGGTCAGTGTGAGTGTGAGCGGTTCGATCGGTCGTGTTCGTGGAGCGAGAAAGCGGCGAGTCGTTCCAGCGGCGGCCGGAGGGTGCAAAAGAGAGAGGGTCGTTGGCGAGGACTCGGTCGACGTCGCGGGCGGCTGACTCGCGCGCGGATGCTGCTGCTGAGACGAGACACGAAACGCTTTTGGATCGAGAGTGCAGAATCGCAATCAATGGCAGGGCGGAGGCGATTGATATAGGGTCGAGGAGCAGGAGAGTTTGGTGTTGGTGCAGGCGCGAGAATGAAGGGCAAAGGGATCAAGCATGAGGCACCGGAGAGTGGCGGCTGTAAGCGAAAGCCATCGAATTAGGGGCGACCCAGCGCCTAACCACCACCAGCCTCGTACGCTTTTCTAGTGGACGGGACGGCCTCGAGGCCCACCACGCACCTCATCTGCCGTGCATGCCCCTGGAATGCAGACCTGGGCGAACCATTTCTGCGTCAAACCTTACCTTTATGTTTGAACCGCTGTCCATCAAAGTCATGATGCGCATCTTCGTTGCAATCCCTCGAGGCCCGGAAGGCTATATCTTGGTCCGGGACCCGTGCTTTCCTCGAAAATACTTTCCAAGTAGAGCAAAGTCCAGGAAATTAAGCTACCTTACCAACAAGTATTTCTGAGACTCGTGGTGACTCCCATCGTGGTAGGCTTTGCTGCCAAGTTATATTTTTGCGACGCTCTGACTCAACGCAATCCTGGTCTGGTACGCAAATGTAGCCTTCGGGGCCTTGAGCATTACGTTGACCGATTGCTGGTGGACAGCTTGTCAGAGCCGACGCGTTGATACCTTTGGCGTGTCTTCATATGGCAATCTCGTACGTGATGTGAATCTCGTCAGTCTCATTAGAATGCCATGCGTCTACCAGATAAGCCTCGCCTCCACAAATGACGGCCTGCGCGGCCACGCAACAAGATGCTCATGCTAGTCCTCATCCCGTCGGTACGCCTGGCGCCCTCGTCCCATTCTCTCTGCGAGATCAAGCTTCTCCGCCTTTTTGTGCAGCCCGTTGACGAAACTGCGATCTCCTGCGCGCTCTCGCGCCCGGCGATCTGTCTCCCGTGCGGCGCGCTCCCGCTCCTCCAGCGCTGCCAGCCGCGACTCGCGGTCTTGGTCCAACTCCGACGCGGCCGTCTGCATGGCTGCCAGTTTCCGTGCTCGCTCTTCCTCTTTGTCCGCATCATCTGCGTCCGCTGTCCTTGGCCCGCCGTTGCTATATCGCGGGTGCTCTCTTCGGCTACCATTACGCTCGTGGTCTCGTCGCCTTTGTCGGTCCTGGCCATTATAACGGCCTTCGTCACTCCGCCGCCCGTGGTAGGAAGCGAGGGGTGGACTGTGCCTGAGGGGCCGGTCGGAGTCGGGTTCTGACCTGGTTCTTTGTCGGTCGGCGTCGTGTCGGCGGTATGAGTCTCTGTGGTGGTCACTTCGACGTTCGCGATCCTCTGATTCATCCCGGGTCCGCCTTGGACTTCGCTCGTCCGAGTCTCTTTGTCGCTTGTGACGCCGCCGAGACTCGCCCTCTTCAGAGTCGCCACGGTAGCGTCGCGGACTGCGCGACCGCGAATGCGAGCGGTGGCGATGCCGGTGCCGCCTATCATCATCGTCTGCATCTCGGCTTCGGTGTCTGTGTCTCCGCTTATGTCTGTGCTCCTTGTCTCTTGATCTCTCCTTCTTCTCGTCTGCGATGCCCATCGAGGAGAGAAGTTGTCGTCGCTTGATTGGGTCGTTCATCATAGCATCGTAAGCCGCCTGTTCCTGTCGCTTGATGGCGAGCAGCGGGTCCTCGCGGATCTTGGCAGCTGTGTCTCTGGCACTGTTTGCATTCTGCAGCGCCATGAAGCTCTGCTCTCCCGCATCCTTCTCTAGCTTCTTGTGCTCGGTGCCCTTGATCAGGTTGTCGATGCGCCGCTTTCCCAGGAGGTATGCCTCGGTCTCTTCGCTCGTGCCGGCCTGGCCATCGGTAGGGCCCTGGTACATCCAATCCACGCGGTCCACGCGCTTCCTGCCGCCTGCGGCTTCGAGCTGCCGCTGCAGCTCCTCCTTGGCTCGCTCTTCCTTGATCTCATTGATGCGCTGCTGGGTGCGCTTTCGCTCAGCGAGAGCCTTCTGTTCTTCATCGTAGACAGCCTGCTGGTTGCGCCGTAGCGTCGGATGGAACGACTTTTTGAGGTTGAGATCTCCGCCGCCCATGGTGACAGTCTGCTGGTGTTGGACGGGCTACGTCGACTTTGTTGATGGGAGAAGTTGTTGCAGAGGAATAAAGTGGCGAGGTCGGCAGCGGGCGGCCAGCGCCTAATAAAAGCACTGCCTTGGTTGGCAGTCCCACTTCTACCTACCCTAGACTATTTGACTTCCGCCTTGAGGCGCTTCAGCGACTAGCCCAATGTCCGGCAACATGTTTGTCGATGTTGAGTTTTCCTGAGAGCGTGGATCGTAATCGCAACTCGTCGTTCATTCCCTTGATTGATGCTGAGGTTGATCATGGCACCTCTACAACACGACTTTGATACTCGATCAGGCATGTCTGCACTAACGCCAGAGACCTCTTGCATCGCATCATTAGAGCATCACATGGTTCGAGGTATATGCTTGGTGATGGTTCTCTATTCATAACATGATACAGCTCTCTCGTAAATTTACAAGCACCCATTCACAGCTCAGGCCCCTCCATCTCTACTCGTACAACTGCAATGCACCCCGTAATCTACCAGCTGGCCCTCTTGACACCCGGGAGGTTCCCAGCCATTGCCTGCATTCGAAAATTGAACTATCGTCGATTAGCGAGGGGTACGCTTCAAGTTGGCTCGTACATCCTTACTCGGGACATTTTGAAATCGCTCAGGATACCGCGACCCTGGCCGCCCATGATGCAGCGGTTCCGGATTTGCGTCGGGCGGGTGTAGCAGTGCATCTGCGTCAGCTGCAGCTGGGCTTCGGCGCGCACTCGAGGCGTGAGGGTCGTGTTGCGGATAATGTACCGCAGGGCTTGCCTGGAGTCTTCAAGTCAGTATAGGCATGCGCAGAGTCGTTTGCGACTGCGGTGATGTAGTCGAGAGGCTCTGGCGTGTACGGGGGTGCATGGATGCGCGCACCTCTCGGTCTCAAACTCCTCGAAGACCTTGCGCTTCGTGTGGTCGCGAATCGTCCGCGCCTTGACGAAGCAGCCCAGGTCGAGCTTTTTGGCGCGGAACATGGACATCTTGGGCGGTCGATGTCTTGCTGGATGGACGACGAGCCTGAAGCCGGACGACGAGCTGGCAAGAATAACCGTCCCTGGCTTGCCGATGTTTATCCGGCCGCCCCATCACGCTACTCGTCCGCGGTCCGCTCCCGCAGTACCCCCCGACTTGTCAACAACTCACCTCCACCGCAGGTCGACCATCCTTTTGCAACGCCGCCGACGTTGATCGGCACCGCCCTGCAAGACTTGACGATGCGTCAGGCAAGAGAAGTGAGAACCCAGGCGTCCGCGTGCAGCCGAAGCCACGCCGACATCATCCCAGGTCGCATACTCGTACTGGGCGCTCTATGCAGTCATCACCTTGGACTGCAGTACATGCAGCCGGGGACATGGGAGGACATGACCGCGGGTATTGGATGACCGTGGTATTGGATGCAAGCCTGCAGGCTTGAATATTCAGCCGCTTTAAGCCATCATCGAGCCCACCATCACTTGGGAGAACGACCTTGAGAGGTCTTAGCATCGACGGATCGGGAAAATCAGCGAGTTTCAGAGACGTGGGCTGCCTTGCTGCTCTGTTTAATTTAACACCTCGACTGATACAAGCTGAGCATAGGGCTGAGATAAGACGCCCAGAATAGCGGCAATGCCTCACCAAAGGCCGCAACCGGGTCGTCGATCGTCCTGCTCTCCCTGGCCCTGGTGGTGGCGGGGCTGGCCCAACACCAGGATGGCCCTCTCTCGTCAGCACCGCTCACAAGCGCGAGCGGAAGAACGGCATAAGCGCAACCGCGGCGGGCTCGAGCCATTGTCCCACAGACGCACATGGCGTTACGCGGCCGCTCGGTCCCGGGCCGCAGGTCATATGCGTCCTTGGCATCTGATTACTGCAGATGACGCGCGAAATATCTGTATTTAGTTGTGCACAAACCGGCGCGGCAGGGACGGCTTGATGGTCGCAGGCTCAGTACGCCGAGGACTGCAAACAGGAACTATGGCGCGCCTCGGCGCTTATCGCCAAAGTCTTACGGGACCTTTGACCCGTCGCGCGTCAAAGCAATCAATGGGACGGCCGCCCAGCCACCCCCCCGGTCGGCGCTTATGCCTAATCGAGAAAGCTGACAGCCAACTCAACCGTTCTGGCGGTGGTCTGGCAACGCCTTTGCGCAATCTAGAAGCTATCCTCGTCCCCGCAAACCTGGGTCGTGGACACAGACTGTGCCGTGGGCACAAGGATGGACGTTGCTTCGGTGGTCAGACTATTGGATCCGCGAGGGAAACCCCTGCCCTCGCCCAAACTTGTCTGCGCTCATGCCTCGCCTGGCCTTGCCCGCTCCCTCCCCATCCTTGCAAAGGTTCTTGCTGCCGCTTTCTGACATGTATCCAAGCCGGCAATGGCAATACCATGAGCTGTGATTTCATCTCCAGCAAGTGTTCTGGCGATTTCTATTAGCTCTGCTCCTTGTGCAGCCACAACAGGTTAGAGGCCCGGGGTGGCTTTCACGCCTATGCACGGCGATGAATGACCCCGTCGACTGCTCGGGACTGGCCGACTTACCACACACAACGGGTCATGTAAATACAAGTACCATAAGCTGAGCGGCATGGCTTGCTCTGGCTGGCACTTATACCACCATACCTCCGTTTTTACCGTCCCTTGTGGCACGACCCTGCGCCCGGATGCCAGCACACCCTGCGAGAGACCAGTGTTTCCGATCATCAGAGCCTCATAGTGTGTGAGCAAGGGATACACTGCCCACCCTGGCCAATGGTTCGGCACCACAAACGGGCTTCCGACTTGCCTCGGCCTCAGAGCGTTTCTCATCATACCCCTACTCACATCAGCAGGCGGTCACTCACTCTCCTTGGCAACGAGTGAGAATGGGGGCGGAACAAGGCTGTAGAGGGGAGCATACGTCTGAGAACCTCTCTTGTATAAGAAGGCAAAGTTCAAGAAGCCCTGAATTTCTTGATAGCTTTGCGCCGCAGACCATGACAGCAGCTTCGCACTCTACTTGCCTTTGCCTACTGAGAACTCCGCTGGGTACAATGTCGTCCTATCGTAGCGGCAGCATCAGCTCCAGGAGCAGCTCCAGGTCCGACCGGCCGCCGAGGGTAGGTTACTGAGCTGCCCCTGCTCTGTCTTGTGGGATGTTCCCTCGGCGCTAACTCCATATGCAGCGGTCCGTCCTGGAGCTCATTGAGTGCCTCGCGACGCATCGCGTCAGCACCCTTACCGACCTCTGCCGCATCGAGCGTGTCGCCGCCTCCTGCGAGGACGAGAACGACGCACGGGCTTTTCAGCAGCCCATGACGGCGGCGTGGGTACACTACGTCACCAGCCACCAGCTGCTCGCGGAGCTGCGCGGCCTCACCAGGAGCTACCCATTCAGTGGTGAGTTGGTGCGCGAGGCGTACCGTCGGGTGCGCTGCGACCCCAACAGCAACCGCAGCTGGAACCTGGCCTGGCTTTGCCTCAAGACGATGCGCGACGATGGGCTGGTGGAGGCATTCGCAGCGGCGGAGGCGTCGCGGCCGGAGATGTGGGCGCAGATGCAGCCGAACTGCGACGATGTTGCGAAGCTGGCGGCGTGTTTTGAGTACGAGTGGAATGCAGCAGTGGACACGATGCTGCGGCACTGGCAACGTCCGCCGACTTGGTATTGAAGGGATTGTCTTTGCATGAGTGAACTTTAAACTTGCTTGCAAATCGGCGTGGGGGAGTAGTCCTTGGACGGATCTGGCGCTGGATAGGCTGGGGCGTTTTGGGATCCTTGGGGCTTTATTCTTGTCATTCGGGACTTAAGCAAGGGTTTTATGTCTTCATTCCTTGACTAAACTGGTTCAGCAATAGTGACCATCTAGGGTGGAAGAGAAAGTATCCGTCTCCTTTATCAACGTCGGCTCTCTACATGGTACACGTGAAAAATTAATTCAATCTAACATATCATGTACATTTATTCGTCATACAGAATCGTCTTGTTCGCGGTGTCGCTCATCGTCACTGTCGCTGTCCTCCCAGTCCTCGCTCTCGAGGCCGGTGCCACGAATGAACATTGATGCGACCCAGCCCATGAGGGCTAAGCCGCCAAAGACACTCCAGGCGATGGCCTCGCCTTTGGGCCGAACGTTGATAGACAGCGTAAAGAGGCCACCGGAGACGAAGGGACCGATGCTGCGGCCCAGGGCAGAGAGCGTCTGCGCGATGCCGTTGAGGGTGCCGAGGCTGGCGTGGGAGGGCGCAGAGTTGGTAATCTAACGACTGTCAGTAGACTTCTCCAGGGAGAATTGATGCACGGGAACATACTAATAGCATCACGCTCGACAGCCCGCCGACCGCACACACATTCTTGATGATGAGAACCACGCCGAGCTCGGCGTACAGCCACAGGCGGCCGGTGCCGATACCAAGGAGTGGCTTGTCGTCGAGGTAACCCACCCATGGCATGAGCACCATGCTGACGGCGATGCCAAACAAGGCGAAGCGGTAGGTGCCCAGATTACCCATGCGGGCCTTGAGGGGTTGGTACAGGAAAGCCTGGAAGATGATGGTCGCGAGCCCGGCGGCGCTGAGGCTGACACCGATCTTGCCAGGGCCGAGGCTGCGGCCCGTGGGAGGCGGCGTGCTGGCGAAGATGGGATACAGGCTGTTGAAGCTGATGTTGGAAAGCTGGAACACGAGGTAGGTGGCGAGGAGGAGGAGGGTGGTGCTGTTGCGGATTTCCTTCCAGACCGGGCGCTCGCCCTCGGGTCCAGGCTTGGACGCGGCGGCGCTGTCTGGGCTGTCGAAATCATTGTTGGCATTGATGTCGTCGTTGTCGGCATCGTCATCAGACGAAGACGACTCGGACGACAGCAGCGGTCGATGCTGACCGTGGGGCCACCGCGAGCTCCACGAGTTCCGGTTAAGCGGCGGCCGGCTCGGGCGGCGGAACCAAGAGGACAGGCGGCTGATCCACGCTGGCTGCCAGGGCCCGACGCCGCTCTCATCCAGCGTCTCCTCGAACCAGATGGCCACGACGATGACGCTCAGCGCCAGCATCGCAGCTCCGAGGACGTTGGGCCCGAGGTAGGGGTATTCGCTGCCCATGCGGCCGACGAGGATGCCGCCCAGCGCAGGCCCCGTGATACTGCCGAGCGAGTAGATGACGGGTAGGTAGGTAAAGGCCTTGCTCTGGTTGGAGCGGTCCGTGACTTCGCCAAGCACCGTTGGCACGCAGGCCGCGTTGCCGTTGAGCAAGCCCATGGCGATGTGCACGAGGAGAACCTGCCAATACTCTTTGCACAGGCCAAATATGCAGAAGCACAACATGAGCGAGAAGGTGCCGGCCAGAAGGACGGGCTTGCGGCCAACGACGTCGGAGGCATAGCCCCAGAGGAAGTTGGTCGACAGCTGGGCGAGGGCAAAGGCGCTGGCGAGTATGCCGACATACAGGCCGCCCTCGTTGGCGGGGATGCCCGGCATGGAGGCGACCATCTCGGGCAGGTAGGGCGAGATGGAGTTGAGGGCCGTCTGCTCCGAGAGGGAGAGGAAGGCGAGGAGCAGTAGCTGGCGCACAGGGAGTGGCGTCTCGGCGTGGGACGCGGCCGAGGAGGACGAAGAGGACGAGGGCCGCTCAGAGTCGGAGCCGGCGTCGGGGACGCTGGGGAGGCCGGCGCCGTGGGGGGCACGAGGCTGCTCGAGCGGCGTCTTCGGCGGCTGCGTCGGGAACGTCTGGTAGCGGTGTTGGTGAGACGACGACTGGCGCCGGAGGCCGGCGAGCGTGGGGATGGGGGCGCCGGCGTGGAACGAGCCCGAGGACGCGGTGCGGTTGGCGGCGCCAGCGCGGGCGCCGGGACGGCCGGAGCCGGAGCCGGAGCCGGGAGCGGTCTTGGACCGAGGCATTCTCTGGCGCGCGCGACTCGCAGGCAGGTCTTCGTCGTCGTCGTCGTCGTCGTCGTGTTATATCGTCACGCGACGTGCTCACGGCCTGCGGTCCGTCGCCGAGGCGTCACGGCGAGCAGAGGCGATGCGGGCAGACAGTACGGGCGCAGCGAGACGCGACGCGTGCATGCTGCAGCAACGAGCCCGTCGATTCGCAACGGCTCGTCGGCGTCGTGGTGCTGCGATCGGTTGCGGGCCGAGAGGTGACGGTGATGGCAGATGCAGGTCCCGGTTGTGGTGCTGGGTAGGGCTGCCGTTCCGAAAGCGAGCTGAGCGCAATTGGCTTCCATTGCACGACGTCACCGGCTGCGATTCGCCATGAGGAGAGGAGCGGAGCGGCTAGCTGCATGTGGCAAGACGGGGCCTCTCAGTCCAGTGCCTTGCTTTCTCGACTTTTCATCCATCCGTCTTGGCTTGCCTCGGTCACGAGAGCTTATCTACTCCGTTGCTTCTCGAAGCAAAATATTATTCATGTCCTTCGTGGTATGATCCCTCATTGGCCGGTGACTGCCGATTCCATCAAAGACCCCTGCAGCTGCAGTGCAACGTCCGTTTCTCGTGCAAGCACATGTACAAGTACGCAGACACCATGGGCGCTCAGTCGAGCAGCGTATCTTCTTCTTGTCTATGTAGTTACAAAATGTACAGCCATCTATGTGCATCGCTTTTCTAGCCTCGTATGCTTTCATAACATCTATATGTCGCCAGTCCTAAACAGCTCCAGATGCACGCGTTGTAGGGAGACCCCCTTGTCCGCCAACCACTGTCTCGTCTCGACCATCCACTGCTCCGGGCCGCAGATGAAGTACTCGGCAGAGCTGTCCGCTAGGTGCAGCGTCTCGTTTGCTTCGAGCTTGTCCAGACTCAGCCGGCTCTCGACGTCGTATTCCTCACCCTGCTTGTGGCCATCCTGCGCCTTCTTGACGAAGAGGACGGGCTTGACGTTGGGGTGCTGCGCTGCAGCCTTCCGGACGTGCTTCGCAAAGGGCACGGCGCCCGAGTGGCGCGCCGTCTGCACCCAGCTGATGGGCCGGGACGCGCTCGGAGACTGCAGGATGGAGTCGAGGATGGAGACGAGGGGGGTGGCGCCCACGCCGGCGGAGAGGAGCACGACGGGAGAGCTTGGCGATGCGGTGGAGTGGTTGAAGAAGAACTCGCCGCACGGTGGGCTCAGCTCAACCTCGTCGCCGACGTTGTACTTTGTGTGCAAGATGTTGGATATCAGGCCCGTTACCTTGCCCGCCGCCACGTCCTCGGTGCTCGCGTTCTCCATAGTCTCCCCTCTCTTGACGGTGACTCGGTACTGCGTCATGCCGTCCACAGGCGCCGTGCTGAGGCTAAACTGCCGGCTCTGAAGCAAGCCGTCGAGCTCCGGGAGCGGGATCTGAAGCGTGACGTACTGGCCGGGCATGAATTTTGTCAGAGGCCGCTTGTCCACCGGCTCGAGGTAGAAGCTCATGACGTCTTCGGCTTCGAGCTCCTTCTTGACAATGGTGAAGCGCCGCCAGCTCTGCCCGTCGGGGCCCGCCGCCTCGTAAAGCTGTCTCTCCCGCTGGATGAAGATGTCGGCGAGCTGCCCGTACGCCGCGATCCACGCATCCTTGATCTCGGGCGTGAGTGCGTCGCCGAGCACCTCGGCGAAGGCCCCGACGAGGTACTTGCCCACGATGGGATAGTGTTCGGGCTTGATGAAGAGCGAGACGTGCTTCTGGGCGATGCGTTCCACGGCGCCGCTGAGCTTGGCCAGGTCGTCGATGTGCGCCGCGTAGGCAAAGACGGCGTTGGCGAGGGCGGCCTGCTGGAGGCCGCTCTGCTGGTTGCGCAGGGAGAAGTGGTTGAAAAGCTCAGGGTGCGCGCCGAGCATCTCCTTGTAAAAGACTGTGGTGATGGTTTCGCCGTGCTCCTTGACCACCGGGGCCGTGGATTTGACAATGGCGATTTGTTCGGCCGTGAGAGCCATCTTGACTAGGATGCGCACGCGGATGCTGTGGCGATGCTGTTCTGGTTATCTCGCGAACAGTAAAGCGATGTAAACGTAACCGGGTGAAGCAGAGTAAATGTAATCGGTGGATTTTAGGATGGCGAGGCTGATGTACACGATAAAAGCCATCCTTCTGAAGCCTTCCCGCCTCTTCTTATACAGAGCCAGCCCAGCGGGCAGCACGGCAGCGAAAACCTCCAACCGCGCGACGTTGGACCAAGAAACGCATGAGCAAAGGACTCCGGAGAAGCGGAGATGCTGGATTCAAGTACAACTACGATTCAATCTCGAAGAGGTGGATGCAGGAGGCGTTGAGCGGCCTTGGTGACGATGGATGGGCTGATGATGGCATGCTGCCGCAAGGAAAGAACCGGAATCCTCCAGGGCTTGAGTCGCGTGGCAGCCACCAGGGACCTTTGGCAGCGCATTGGCTCAGGTGATCTCGGCCCGTCTCTGGCGTCGAGCCCACGCCCATCTCGAGAGCCACTCCTGGACCTCTGGACAGCGCATGCATTTGGGCCGCATGTGAGCGAAATATCGTCTCCGTGGCATCGGGAGACGGGCGGGTCCGCGCGCATTTACGACTACGAGTAGCTGATTCATGCCCATCGGCACGTTTCTCATTGGGCCTGGACTTGCCGTGTACGAGTAGAAGCGCAGTACAGAGACGGAGCCACCACTCGGTGGGTGCGCCGGCCGGACCGCGACCCGGCTCCCGACTTCCAGTGCCTGGTAAAGCGGCCCCCCCATCGTGCGCAGGGGTTTGCAATTTCATCGGCTGAGTTCTAAAATAGGACCACGTGTGCCTTGGTGCTGACTCTGCTCCTCGATTGCCGAGCGCGGCCGGGTTTGATCTGGGGAATGATCCGACTACATTGAGGTGGCATAGTACCAACCGCTGTGTACCCGTTCTACCGCCGCATCCTTTTCTTCCAAAGTCTCGAATAGTCGTACGGTGCAACGGGGGAGGTTCAACGGGCTGCCGAACTAGGACTAGACTCCGCAAGGCGCCACCGTCTTGCCTTCTCTTGCCGCCGCTGTGCAGTTCTCGTATGCAGGGTATTCCGCGGGCCTAGTGCTCAGCTGCTATCCTTTAGTAGCGACATCTCCGGTCTCTTTTCCCGCTACATCCTACTAGATCGCCGAAGCTCACCTCCACACGAAAACGCCTGGTGACAGCTTCGAGGTAGCCCCTGATCCAACTCGTATTGATTTTACGAGTACTAGCAGAACTTGTTTTCCTTCTTTGTCATTTCTTCGCAATCATCGGCCGAGTGGATGGCTTGCTCGCTCGCAAAATTCGATGATGCGAGTAGATGGAGTAGGATACAATCTTGCTTCTGCTCCCCAAGCTCGTATCAAGGATGGCAGTTGTGGTCAGCCATCTGTACGGACGTTGATTAGCCCGGAGCGTTTGAGTTGGTGTCATGAGATAAAGCTCGTCTGAGATCACTTGTAAGTCTCGTGTCCATACCTGTAGCGTGGCGGAGTGTGGGGATAGAAATGCGGCCGGACGACATCGTCTTGTGGCGGTGGCGACCGGAAATGCTCAGCAAGTTCCTCGACATGCCGGAAGTCTTCGGCATGCTGAGAGTCTCCGTGGACAAGGAAGCGCATCAAGGTGTTTTGCTTCTTGGCGAAATAATTCCGGCCAAGACGGAGGGGGGGTTCCAGTTTCCAGTCAGGACAGATCAAGCGGCTTCGCCGAGCGTATAAATGGTCACTGAAGCACACCATGGCTGCTTCATCTTGCCATCTGGTTCCGAGTGGTCATGTTGATACATGTAGATGGTGATATACATACATACATTGCAGGGAGCCTTAAAGTGCTGCCAATGCAGCCGTTGAGCTTTCATTCACATGCACTACTTGAAGGCCTCTTTCCACGGAGATTGGCTGATGTGATACGCAATAATGCAGCTGGAGCAAGGAGATTTCCTGAACCATGTGAAAGGGAAGTCAAGAAAAGAGGCATGGTGGGGGTCGCCTTGTCTTGAACTGCCAAGTAAAGGCCTCAATGGGGGGGTGGGGGGTCAATCCTCCGCTACACCTCGACCACTGGGCACTGGGTAGTACGAATTTGCCTCGTGGGGGACATCTTGGCGGACACCTACACGTTGCCAAATGGGCGACCATAGGGACATCAGACACGCCTCCGCATTCTTGGACAAGTCCGGGGATGCGGGGGATGCGGGGGAATGAGGGCCGAGAGATCACGACGACGCACTGCCAATGTCGGTAAGGATGTTGAATCCGTTCAGATCAAGACGCCGATGACTCCTTGAGCAATGATCTGAACAATTTTTTCTGCTATGCTTCATCAAATGTGATTTCCCTAGCTCGCAACTTACTCGATTCGCCGGCCGTGGCTCGCGCAGCCGCTCACACACGATGGGAGAAATACACGGGACAGCTCCCGACGTCGAGTCCCAGAGGCAAAGCGATGTGATGAATGAAAAAGCAAAAAGCACGCGCGCCCATGCAGAGCACGTTAAGCAGAGCAAGGGGACTTTCGAGCTGCAGAATATTGGCACCCTGGAACGCAAGCTCAAGTCTCGCCACGTTCAGTTCCTCGCACTCTCGGGCGCCATCGGCACGGGTCTCTTTGTCGGGAGCGGCCAGGTCCTATCTGTTGCCGGGCCGCTATCTGCTTTCATATCGTACGCGGTAACGGGCTTCAACTTGTTCTGCGTTATCAACTGCCTCGGCGAGATGGCTGCTTGGCTGCCCATCCCGGGCGCCGTGCCCGTCTTCGCCGCGCGATACGTCGACCCGGCGCTCGGCTTCACCCTCGGCTGGAACTACTGGTATCAGTTGGGCATAGGCGTGCCCGTCGAGGTAACGGTCTGCGGCGTAATCGTCGACTACTGGGAAAACGCGGTTCCGAAGGCGGCGCTCATTACCATCTTCTTCGCTACTATAGTCATATTCAACTGCCTTCCTGTACGAGTATACGGCGAGGCCGAGTTTTTCTTTGGCGCTATCAAGCTTACTACTATTATCGGACTCATACTGCTCATGTTTATTATTACCGTCGGCGGGGGTCCGAGTGGCGAGGTGATTGGGTTCCGATACTGGAGGGACCCCGGGCCCATGAACGAGTTTCTCGTGGACGGCGCTCCTGGCCGCTTTCTCGCATTCTTAAAGGTCTTTATCCAGGCTACATTTTCCTACGGTGGCAGCGAGATGGTCGTCGTGGCATCTGGTGAGACGGAAAACCCCCGCCGCAACATCCCCAAAGCCGTCCGCCGAGTCTTTTGGCGAATTGCCGTCTTTTACGTCCTGTCAATCTTCCTCGTTGGACTTTGCGTCTCCTCGAAAGACCCAAATCTCCTGGATGCCATCAACAGCTCGGCCCCCGGCGCTGGTCAAAGCCCGTTTGTCATTGCCATCAACAACGCGGGCATCAAGGTGCTGCCGTCCATCATCAACGGCGTCATACTCTCGTCGGCATGGTCAGCAGGCAACTCCTTTTTTTACGCGTCCACACGGGTGCTCTACTCGGCTGCGCTGGACGGCAAGGCGCCGGCCATGTTGAAGTGGGAGCGTTTCGGCGTGCCGTACGGGTGTGTTGTGGCGACGACTGCGCTCAGCTGTCTCGCCTATCTCAACGTCAGCAATCGGTCGGCGGAAGTCTTCTGGTGGCTCAGCAACCTCAGTGCTGTCAGTACACTGATTGTGTGGGCAAGCGAGTCCTACGTATACCTGCGCTTCCGGCAGGGACTACTCTACCACGGCATTTCTCGCGACTCGCTTCCGTTTAAATCGCCAATGCAGCCGTTTCTCGCCTACTTTTCCATCGTCTTTTGCCTTACAGTTGCATTGTTCAACGGTTTCGACGCCTTCTTCCCCGGAAGATTTAGCGCAAAGTCGTTTCTGCCGCCTTACATTGATATCCCCATCTTCCTTTCACTCTTCTTTGGATACAAGTTCATCAAGAAGACCAAGTTTGTGCGTCTATCAGAGATGGACTTGTGGTCGGGAAAGGCTGAGATTGATCGCTTGGAGCCGACGTGGAAGGTGCCAGTGCCTAAAAACTGGCTCGAGAGAATTTGGTTCTGGATTGCGTGACTGCTGCCATTCATGACCGTGTAATGCAGCCTATTGTGTTCAGCCTTTTCTGGGAAGAAGAATGAATTGTGACGGATTGATTTGAATTGAGCTTGATATTTACGTAGCCAGTTGAAGTAAATAACGTTGGTTATTAGCAACAATTTCTCGTGCTCTTTGGGAAGAACACCGGCTCCGCTAGCTGATGGAACATTGCACACTTGGGCTGTGCGCCACTCGATGCTGGCAAGCCATCAAGCCCACGGCGGGCGCAGCATTGATCAGAAGTGTTGGTCCAGATGCTAGCCCTTGGGCATTCCGCGCATCAAGGAATGAGGACGACGGCTTCGATTTGGGCATACACGCAGCTGATTATTCGGCATCCCTTTACACTCTCGTCGTATAAAGAGCTAAACCCGAGAAACTTCTCACCAAGCCGTGGAAAGGAGAGAGACTGCATTTCGTGGACGAGGAAGCAGAGTGTACCGCCCGAAACGAATAGCTTGTACATGTGGAATGTCGGCGCGGATGGTGGGACGGGTTGTCATGAGCTGCATTGTGCCGACTGCGTTGATGGAGCCAAGGACGACTTGGTATTCTACATCTATGTATATATTCAAGCCAGGTCTAACATGTTCTACGCAACCATTTGCTTGGTCGTCTCGGTACGTTACGAGGCTCTTCACCACTGAACCCGCCCAAAGTCAATGGTTATTCTCAAAGCTCCCCCCTGCACTCCGCCAGTCCCTTCTTCTGCTTCCCGCCCTCGTCAAAGTTCCCATCATCCAGCCACGCCTCGAACCCGCCGCGGACGCCCGGCCACTCGGTGTCGGTGACGCTGAAGTAGGCCGTGTCGCGCTCCCGCCCTTTGACGACCATGTGCTTGCGGAAGACGCCCTCGAAGACAAAGCCCAGGCGCCGCGCGGCCGCGAGGCTCGGCGCGTTGAGCGCGTTGGCCTTCCACTCGACGCGCAGGTAGCCCAGGTCCTCGAAGGCGTGCCGCAGCAGCAGGTACGAGGCCTCGGTGGCGGCGCGCGAGCGCTGCAGCGCCGCGCTGAAGATGACGGAGCCAATCTCGATGCGCCGGTGGGCGGGCACGATGGACAGGAAGGCCACGATGCCGAGGGCCTGGCCGGCGACGACAACGGCGTAAAACTGCGGGTCGCGGGACGCGCTCCACGCGGCCATGGCTTCGTCCCAGGACGCGCGGGTGGGAAAGCCTTCGGTGAGCATGTAGGTCCAGCGCCAGAGGTTGGCGTCGCCGCCGAGGTGCGTCCACAGCGCCGGCGCGTGGGCCGGCGTCAGGGGCTCGAGGGAGACGCTGCGGCCGGGCAGCGACGTGTGAGGCGGGAAGACGGCCTCTCTGGGAGGGACGGGTGGCCCGACGGGGAGGTCCATCATTGTTCTGCCTCTTGCAGCAGAGTTTGATTGGCGCCGGTGGGAGGTATGAATGGTGTTGCCGCCTTGTGATGTGGTGCTGGTAACAAAGTCTGACCTCGGCATTGGCTACGCCGCAGACGATGATGATTACGCCCTCCGAGTGTCATCTTGGTCGAAGCTATGACACACTCCTGAGTCCACACAATCCTCCGCGATCGGGAATGCCCCTCAACGGGCAGAGAGTCGTGCCAACCACGACCAGTAGCTCCTGGCGAAAGGTAGCGTGCACTCACTTCACTCGTTCGCATTGTCTCATTTCTTTATCATCCCTCAAAAATCCTGGTATGGTGCTCCAGCATTCCTCTGCACGACCGTCCACCGGCGCCGTAAGTTGAGAGAGGACCGGACGCCATGTGTATGTGGGACCCCCGCATTCCTCCGATGCCCGTTTCCCGGGTTGCTGGCAAGAACTGGAATGTCGAATCCTCTTCGAAACACCGTCGCACCGACAACTCGAGCTTCCGCATTCCTCGAGAGCCCAATCGAGACACGGAACGCCCAGCGCCACCTCGTGGCTGGCTTGCCTTTTCCGGGCATTGGCAGCGGCGGCGGCTGGCATGGTCGGTTGCGGGATTGCATCCAAACTCTATCCGCCGCATGGCCCAACTGTCGTGCATTCCGGAGACTTTCATCTGCAGGAAAGTTGTATTTGTTTATTACACAGTCTCGAATCGAGATAATCGCGCCAGATCGGTTCTCCTTGTCATGTGGCAATTTCAGCATTTAAACTGTCGTTCTTGTAGTAGTCGGTAAAGAACACCGCCTACTCACGTCTCCGCTCCTTCGGGCAACCAATCGAAAGACTCCCAATGTCCATGACTTTCGGGTATCAACATACAACAGGCAATCGGGTAATATCTTGCGTGTATGGCCATTATATTTCCAACAGTAAATGCTACAGGCCAAGTGAATGGCACCTATAATGCAAAGCCAGCGACGCCTCATCCGCGCCGCTAATTTGGCGGCGAACTGACTGCTCTGTCTCGTCTTAACCCACTACCCATATATTCGTGAAAACAAATCCGTTGCGCCGCTCCCACATCTTGCCGTCTAAAACCCATCCGAGCCTGCGAGCCTTCATTAAACGAGCTTTCAAAAAATGTCAGGTGCATTTAGCTGTTCGTTCGCCTTGGCATGTCGCTGTATAGTGTCCAACGCCTGTACGTAACCATCGCTTGTACGTAATCATTCGCGCTTCTCAGCTGCTGCAGCAAGCTGTTCGATGGTAGGCAACATGCCTTGTCTTAGATGCTTCCATTACCTTAGCCTCGAGACCACGCCCGGGTTGGATCCCGTCTTCCCAGTCCGGCAGGCGCCTAGTAAAGAAACGAGGCAACAAAGATGAGGACCGTATAAAGAGTCGACGTGGTGAGCTCAAACTCGAACCAGGCAGCCTGGCCACCGAAAGCAATCTTCTTGCTCTTTTTGGTGGGGTGGGCAACCATGGTCTTGGGGTCGCGTTGCAGCAGCTGTTCTCGGTCCGGCATCATGGGGGGGTCAATGGCGTAGGCCACAGGCGTCCACAGGGAGCTGCAGATGAAGATAAAGGTCAACGGCGGCCAAAAGGCATGCGTCATCAAGCAGATGAGCAAGTCCTTGGTGCTCTTCTGCGTAACAAAGCAGCGGTACGAGGTCAGAACCACGGCCACCAGAGTCAGATAGACAAAAGCCAGGTGGAAAAAAGCCATGTAGTTGACCAGAATCGCCCACAGCCGGCGGACCATGTTCTTCTTCCTGATGGGGTCGCGCTCGTTGAGTGCCGAGTCAAGAGAGCCAGTGGGCTTGAACGCCTGCTGCTGGCCACCGAGCCATGTCGGCAGGATGAAGGAGCGGATGATGCAGAGGGCAATGTACGGAGACATCCAGAGCTGGTAACGGGAACCTCTCTGGCCGGTGTGGTAGCCGGCAGGGATGAACAGGACGAATTCGCAGAGCCGGTTGATGATGGTGGCCGCAAAACAGGCGCGGATCAGCCATCGCAGCTGGTCGTCGGTGGCGTAGGCAACCAGGGGCTTGCCCATGATGAGGATAATGGGGATGGCAAAGAGCGAAATGGTGAGGAGAATTGTGTACAAGCTGAGCGACGCATAGAGGAACCCAGAGAAGCGCTGGGCAAAAGTCATCTGGCGCACCTTTTCTCCCCAGAGGCAGAACTTGAGCTTGAAGGAAGTGTCAACCGTGCCAATGGCCCATCGTGTTCGCTGCTTCAGGTGGCTGCCAAAGTCCTCGGGAACGGTTCCAAACTGCAACGGCTCATGCACATAGGCCGTCTTCCATCCCTTGCCCAGCATAAGAGTCGACGTCGCGACGTCTTCGGCCAGGGAGCCCAGAGGAAAGTTGCCAATCTCGTCAAGCGCCTCGCGACGGGCGATGTATCCCGAACCCGTGCACCACGCCACGCCGAGCGAATCCTTGATAGGCTCGATGACGTGGACGAAGAAGTCGAGACTCTGCGACAGCGGATCGGAGGCGGGAGTGTTGTAGAACAATTGCGGCGGGCAGGCCAGGGCCATCTTGGGGTCGGCCACAAGGTGGGGTAGCACGGCGCGGAGCCACTCGCGCTCGGGAATCTGCAGCTGATGTTAGTCCAATGAAGCACGACAAATGTATTGGGCAGACGGATTACACACCATGTCAGCGTCCAGTGCCGCCATGAACTGGCCTGCACCCCCAGGAAGCAGATGGACTTGCTCGAGCCCAAAGTTGAGGTTGCCAGCCTTGAAATGGTGCGGCTGGCCGGGAATCTTCTCTCGAGCCATGTAAAAGACATTGGCGTACGTCATGGCGAGTCGCGAAATGCCCGACTCGAGGTTGACCGACCTGCCGTCATCGAGGACAATGACCCTGAAGCGGTCGCTGGGGTAGTCCAGATCACAGGCGGCACGGACAGTGTCCATGACAAGATCATCGTCCTCCCCACAGCAGGTGACGAAGACGTCGACCGTCGGGACGTCGTAGCCCTTGAGCCTGAGCTTTTGCCGCGTCCGCTTCTTCATGGACCACATGGTCCAGGTGTTGTGCATGATGGAGGGCACGGCCACGGCGACTTCGACGGCGATGAAGATCCAAGCGGCGGGGTAGACCTCATTGCGCGCGTTCTGAGCCCAGATGACGCAGGCGACACGGAGGGCCAGGTACGCCAGGTAGAAGCCAGTGTTGGCAAAGGTCAGGAAGGGCACGAGGCGGAACAGGTGGCGCTTCCAGCCCCTCCAGATGTCGGCGTCGTCGCGGTCATGCAGTACGACGATAGATTCGCCCTGGTCATCGCTCCCGCTCCAATCCTTGCTGGGCGGGTGCGCCGGAGCGTTGGGTAACAGGGCAGCCAGGCTGATGTGGCTCTGATTCTGTCGGGCGCAGATTAGCACAATACCGCAACAAGGAGGACCCCGAGCAGCTAGAGCTCTTTGGTGAACATACCATGGGCGTTGAGGGTCCAGAGCCCAGGTATCTGGAGTCAACGGGTGTTTGCTGGCCCGTCTTCCATGACCGCAGGCTCGCACGGGACTCGTGGCCGTCGACCAGAGTCTGCGAGTCTGATCTCCCCGCAATGGACGGCGGCCAGGCTTGGGAGATGTAATCGTCGGACGGCGGCCTGGCATATCTCGCGTTGGGCCGGACGGGCCGTGTATACGAGTGTTGTTGAGGGTACTCCTCTGGTGAAGGTTGGTTCCGGCGCTGAAAGGTGCCGATCTCCAGCATTTCCTCCTCCTCCGGGTAGCCCTTCATGTTGGTTGAGGTTTACCTTGGCGTCGTTGCAGCTCCAGCCTCGGCAACGGGCTGGACGGGACGGCGATGCAGGGGAAGCGAGTGACGGAACGGGGGGTCGAGGACGTTGCTGGCGACTGGGACCTGCCGAGCCGACTTCAAGCCAAGCCGTCAAACCGTCACGGAGACGCAGTGTAACGAGGGTGGCAGAGGACACGAGTATAGGTTTAAACGAATGTATGGGGGAACGGGTTTGTGTGTGTGACTGAAGGTGAGGAGAAAGAACGAGGAAAGAAAGCATAGGAGTGCCCCAGCAGATCAACAACAGAGCGAGCAAGAAGCCTCGAGACGAGGACGGAAGCAGTGGAGCTGGCTTGGCTTGGGTGGTACAAGAGTCGAGGTACCTTGCAGGTGTGGTGGGGACCTACTGACAGCTGAAGCTGCGCTGCACAGAGGCTGCCGAGGGGTTCGCGCAGCTGCTGGGTACAAGGCTCGAGGTGGTGATTGTACCTGAAGGGGACGCAGGGCAGCACAGCTCCGAGACTGCCTGCACTGGAGGATACGGCGGTTGAGTCGCGGCCGTTGCGACCTACCGCCCGGGTACGAGATACGTTACGCAGGCATCCCAGGGTCTCGTGACAGCAGTCTGCCGTTTACGAGTACAGCAGCTCGGAGCGGCCGGGCATTGCTCGCTCTGTGATGCGTGACAACTGCATGCGCAGCGGAGCCCAGCGTGGGGTCTGTCGTGGTGCGGCCAAGCAGGTGCTACCTGTACTCGCATGTCATTCCTCCTTTTGCAGGAGGGGGTGAAAATTTGTGCTGGCTGGCGAATCTACCCGTATACGAGAGAGGCAGCCGGGCCCGGTAAGGTGAGGTAGGGAGGCCCTGGCCTGGGGGCGCCTCAGCGGGCAGCGCAACGTCTATAGCACAGCGTGGGCGGCAACTAGAGTTTCCCACCTCGCTCGACCCGGCGTCTCTGCAGAGCTTCGCTGGCGCCTGCGAGGCTCCACCGGGCGGCCTTTGCTACGTCGGGTTTGGCTTTCCATCGGTACGATAAGGCAGCTCATCAGGGCACCCGGCGGCGATGCAGGCGGCCGGGGGGGGGGGGGCCAGGGGCCATGCCATGCCATCCAATGCCATTCATGCCAGCACAGGGGCACCGCCGATGAGCCACCACCTGCAGCGGGAATACGATGGCAACAGGGGCTGCCATTGGCTCCTTTTTTTAGGGCTCGTGTGTTTTTTCCTTCTTCTCCTCGGGGCGCGAGTCGCCTTGAAGGTCGATGGGCCCCCCCTGTCGTCGGCCCTGGCCGTCGTCTTCTCTGTCCTCCACTGTCATGGGCCGCCGGCTCCGGCAGCAGGGGGGGAGCGGGGCTGCTGCGCTGCCGAGGGGCCACTGCGCAGAAACATCACATCAACATCTCGGCGACGACGGATGGACTGCTAGCCCAAACTCTCGAGGCCCGCAATCCCCCCAGCGGCCCTGCTCTCGGTCCAGGCCAGCAAGCGCAGGGGCAACGACCGCTGCAGCAGTAACAACGAAGAGCAGCAGCAGTCCTCAAGGTCCATCGGTCGGAGCGTCGAGGAGGACGAGGAGCGGCGCCCCCATTCGCATCCACCGTCATCGCCCAACCGAGCCGAGAGAGCTCGTCCGGCGGGCGTGCGCTAGTCAGGGCCTCGTGGTGAGTGGATGGCGGATGGACCGCAGGGGCCGCGCCAGGCGAGCATTTGTTTTTGTCCGTTGCTGCAAATTCGTCAACCCGCCGTGTTGGGCCGCAAGCCTCTCATCTCACTCTCAGCTCGCTCGGCCTCGAGGCCCATGCCGTTGCCATGCACCATGATCCATGACCCACGACGATCGCCGCCCCTGGGAGAGGGCGGGCGGCACGGCGAAACTCCTTACTCGCACGACCAGGTGCCCGAGAGATAGCGGTGATTTGGTGGCAATCGCCGCGCATGATCGGCGCGATAGGCGGCGCGGCGAGGCACCGAGTGGCACATGTCTCGGCTCGGCTCCGCTCCATTTTCCCCTTCTTCTGACTGTCCTTTTCCATCCGCCGCTGGCGACATGCGCCTGGCCGTGATTCGTTGCAAGCTGTGCCTGTTTCTGCGTAATTCCATGCTGCGTGTTCCTGCCGCTGCACCTGAGGCGGTTCCAGTCTCTTGCGCTGTGCTGTCGCGGTTGAACGACCTCAACAAACTCAACAACAGCCATCCATCTGTCGACGGGCCTGACGTATGGCGTGCGCCGTGAAGCTAATAAGCTACCTACCTTGCGGTACTAAGGAATAAACGCATGTGCTCAAAATAGGTGCCTGGCCGGCTGCAAGCACTCTAGCGACTTCGTAATTAACCGCCACCTGTAACGGCCCAAGCCTTGCGGCCGCTTGGGGCAACGGGCCTTGCGCCTCGCCGCTAGGGCCGGACTGAGTTTCCATCCCATCAGCAAAGCATCGTCCAAGCCCACACCACCCTCGCCTCGTCCCATCCGCCGCCAACAGTCTCCATCCGTTGCCAAAAGCGGGCGGGTGTGCCTCGACTGGTTGGCCCGCTGGGCGATTGAGTTCCTCCCTGGCCCCGGGGCTGCTTCGCCTATTGACCATCCGTCGCTCGCCAGCTTCCACAACCGACGGCGACGACGACGACGACGACGACGACGATCACGACGCCTTTAACGTGCGCACACTCGTTTCGCGCATTTAGGCCCCTTCGAATTCGATTCCATTCACTCGCTTCTTCCACCCTTTCATCGGCCCCGTCGCCGTGCCGCCGCCGTCCTGTCGTCACCCGTTGATTCGCACCCTGCCAGCAGCCGCTCTGCTCCCGGCGGCACAGCGGCAACACCACCGCCATAGCCATGTTTCGCTGGCTCGTCAACGTTGGCTTCCTGGCCCTGCCCGTCGCCGCCACCATTGGCATTCTGCTGGGTATTCAGTCGCAACGGCAGGCGTCTGGCCAACAGCCCCTCTTCGCCCCCAAGCTCGACAACAAGGTGGTCGAGAAGACGTACTGCGATAAGGCGCTGGGTATCACCCCAGACACCAAGGGCCAAGCATACACATGTGAGTCTAGCCCGCTTCAATGGGCACGGTGTGCACCTCGGCATGCCTTGCCAGTCTGGCGGCTTCTATATCATCATGCCGTCCCACGTCGACTTTCAGTTCCTTTGCTGACCCATCATGTGCTAGTGAACCCCAATCAATGGGGATGGAAGGAAGGTGACCCGGGGCAATTGTGCATGAACGTAAGTACAATCTCCAGAGACTGCCACGCCAAAAGTCCGCGACCGAGGCTCTACGCTCAAGGCGCCGGAGCTCGCAGCGACATGCAATCAGAGCTGGGCAGCCTGATGTTGACGCTGGACATACACAGGTTACCACGTTCAACAACCAGACCTACGCAACCAACACCACTGCGCCTCAATGGAAAATCTTTTGGCAGTATCCCCAAGCAGCCTCAGATGGCAATAACGTGCACGCCTTCTCCAACATCAAAGTCGACGGCGACGTCTTCCCCGTCGGCCTCAAGAGCGTCAGCCAGCTTGACATCGACATGCACTGGAGCATGAGGACGGACAACGACACGGGTACGACAGACGTGGCCTCGCTCAAGGCCGCCACGGTCAATTCCAACGTGGCTGTCGACATGTTCATGGACAGCGACAAGGCCACGGCTGAGGACAGCACAAAGGCCAAGTACGAAGTGATGGTGTGGTTT
>JALHBY010000193.1:129174-214308 GCA_024340155.1 Tolypocladium pustulatum | reverse complement strand
CCCCCCCCCCCCCCCCCCGGCGTGACCTGCCCTCCCAGGCCCATTCACTGACACCGGCGGTTATGTAGCGAGCTGTACTATGGCCAGAATGTTGTCGCTAAACAAGACGTTCTCACGTGGAAGGCAACGGAGCCGGTGCCAGACTTCCACGGCGACCTTCGTCTTCTACTCGACGAGATCTTCAAACTCAAGAAAACAGGCTTCCCTACCGAGGATGACTACTTGGGATACTTCAGTTTTGGATCCGAAGCTTATTATTCTGCCAAGCCAGTCACATTTAGCGTTGAATCGCTGGCAGTCGATGTACGGATAGCTTGATGGCGAAATGAAACAGTAATCAATAGAAGCAATACAAGACAACGCAGGTTCGTTCCAAAGCGACAATACTGGGCATTTGAAGAAAGACTGGAAAGTCGACGAAACGTGGTGTAGATTAGCCGAGGGGACCCAGGATGGACAAGCTGGGCCACTGTTTTGGACGAGCCAACTCACACACAGACGGGCCTGCTGGTGACACACGACACAAGATGCACAGCGCATACAAAACAAAAGGTTGGGCTCAAAGGATGACATGAAATGCTTTACGCTCACTGCTTCGTACTGGGCTTGCTTTCGATTGATATGATATGCTCAACAAGAACCAAAACTCATAACCAATTTCGAGACCGTTCCCGAGCTCTTCAACGTTGATCCGCTGTCCTCCAATCGGCAACCGATTACTTGCCTACGCTGCTTGAACCAGGCACCGGCCACCCGATGGAGCTAGCAGAAAGTGTATCTTGGGCTTCATATCCGCATCGGACATGCCCTCAAGCGTCGACATGCGTGCCTCGGGGAAGGCGAGGAAGAAGCGCGCTGTGGCTAGACGAAGCTCAATCAGCGCAAGGTGCTGCCCGATGCACCCTAGTTGCAAGTCAGCAAGAGCCCTTCGGCAGAGACAATGATGAATTTCGCTCACCTCGAGCTCCACGACCAAACGGCATGTACGAGTCCTTCATGAGCTTGGTCGGATTAGCCCAGCGCGACGGGATAAACTCGTCTGGATCTGGGAAGATGACTGGGTCACGATGCATGCTGTACGCTTGTGCGGACACGACGTCGCCTTCTTTGAACCAGAACCCGGCAATCTCGGCGCCGCCGGGAGGCACACATCGCGGCAAAGCAGATGGCGCGGCCGAGTACAGCCTCAGCGTTTCGTCAATGACCATGTTCAAGAGGGGCAACTCCCGCAGCTGCGCCTCCGTAAACTCCCCGGGCAGCGTCCGCAGCTCCTGCACCAGCGCCTCACGAATGCTCGGGTTGCGGCAGACGGACCACGTAAGATACGTGAGCGTGTTGGCTGTCGTATCGCTGCCGGCGGTAATGTACGACTGGGCCTCGTCGCGCATCTCATTAAAAGTCAACTTATCGTCCTCCTTGGCCTGGAACAGCTTAGTGAAGAGCGTCTGCTGCACGAGATCTGGGCTCGCAGCCACCAGGCGCCGGTATCGCTCCAGCGACTCGGTTGCGTAGCTCGCCATGTTGCGGGTGGCCTGGGCGGCGCGTGTGAACATGGGCAGCGTGAACGGCACGGCGCGACTGAAGCGTATAAGCGTGGGAAAGGTCGTCCGGATCGCGCCGAGTCGGCCAATCTGTTGCAGTTCATGAGCGTAGTCGTTTTTCTGCGGCGTCCGCCAGGTTAGCTTATAGTTGCCGGTCCATCGCCCATCTGACGGGCGAGTGTGCCGTCACTTACACGACCCAGTTCCAACATGCGAAACGAATCGCCAAACGTCAGCTCGCCAATGGTGTCCGTCGCCATAAAGAGCCACCACTTGAAAACATCTGCGCACCCCGAGGCCTTGATTTCTTCACCAATTTTCTCTACGGCAAGCTCGACGCGGCTGTCGATGGTGGGAATCAGCAGCTTGAGTGACGATTCCGACATGGGGCCCGCGAGCAGCCTGCGGTGTCGTCTATGAAAGTCGACATCAATGGTCGTGAATATGGACTCCTGCCCCGGTGCCGTGATCCGACGGTAGAACTGGGACTTGCGGAACGTCTCTTTGATGCCGTAGATGCTCTTGACGGCCTCGACGTCGGTGAAGTCGACCTCGTTGGGGGCAACGCGGACCACCGGTCCTGTGGAAAGATTTAGCCAACTGCTCCAGGCGGAGCATCCGCGCACCTACCACACGGCTTGGGTTGTCACTTACCGTACTGATGGTGGAGGGCATGCACGTAGTAAGCCTTCGTGCCATTCAGAAAGTGGAAACTAGAAACGAGACTTGTCCATTTCGAATACCACGGCCCCGGAACCCGTGCTGTTGGCTCTCGAATGACCTGATAGACCGTCTGTGTTGATGAGTTAGCAGAGTGTAGAGCCCAGGCCGGAGGACCCTGTCTTACCCGAGCGACCGCCAACAAAAGGACGCTGCCAATGATGTGAATCACACCGACGGGGAGGTAGACAGCCATGATGGACAATGTCTGCAGATTCTTTGCTCATACGCTCCGTGAGATTTCAGAGCTTCAGCCAAGGACCTCGAATACTCGCACCACCAAGCCTCACGTACGGTCAGGCGGGGGGCACTACTAATAAGGGCTCGATTGAAGTGCCAGTTGGTCGTGGTT
The DNA here is from genome assembly GCA_024340155.1 of Tolypocladium pustulatum. NCBI lineage: Eukaryota > Fungi > Ascomycota > Sordariomycetes > Hypocreales > Ophiocordycipitaceae > Tolypocladium > Tolypocladium pustulatum. Next base: position 211,695 of record JALHBY010000193.1, on the reverse strand, counting down.
TGGAATCTGAAGGGGAAGAGAGTTGCTGGTACAAGACAGGCACGTAACCTTTGGGCTTAAGTAGTGAGGCTGGCACGAAGCGAGTCTAGGAAACTTCGCGACAAGAGACAGTGGCACTATACACGAAGTCGGGGGTCGCGCCATGGCTTTCCCTTTTATCTCCGACGTATTTCAACTTCTAGCCAACGGGATAGCGTGGGATTGCACCTTTGGGGCAAAGGTGAACCCTTGAATCGCTACTGTAACATCGGACTGCATGCCAACCGGCCATTGTTGGCGATACGTCTGGCACGAGACTACAGCCGTCATCGGTGCGGCACTGGCGACGCCGACACGGCGCGAAAAGTGACCGTCGCGCGGATTGCAGTGTTTGGGCAATGTTTTACTCGCCTTGTAAGAACTGACTGCTTACCTTGGCCTTTGGAACACACCCGACGGACGGTGTGGAGCCCAAGACCGAGTCGCGAGACCTGTTCGCAAAAGTCGGCGCCTCGCAGGTTTGAACAGCCGACGAGACGACTCCCCCGCACGAGAGGGGGAACTGTCGTCGTACTGACTGGTACGGGACGCTGCATTCCATGTTGTCCCATTGGCCCATGCAGCGGCGAACCAACGTCATGCATGTGCTTGGGGTGCCGTCTTCCTGCTGTGCTTTGTACGACTGACTGGCCAGCCATGGCTGCAGATCGCGATCCAAGCCGCTCGTCCCGTACCATCAAAATCCCGTCGGCCGATTCGTGCGACCCCCCGCATCGATGGCAAAAATCACAGCCAAGGTTGCCGAAGCGGCGTGTCAGGTGAGGACTTTTAACGTGCTGACCGTCGATGCCCAAGAAATGGCATCCTGTTTGCACTTGTGTTGTCACGGCGCGGCCCGCGTGGTGGCGCCCTGTCCATCCGCGTCCGATCCCTTCCTCGGACAGCACAATAGTCTCTGTTTAACCTACATGCCACAATTGTGTAATCAGGAACATTACTCGTTACCCGTTGAGCTAATTGATATGGCTGTCGAGGTGGCTGCCCAGTGTGAATGAGCCAGTGCTGAGGGATTGGCCGTTCCAGCCATCCAGCGTCGTCTGAATGTGACTCCAATCATAGTCCTCGAGAAGAGGATTGAGCAATGAGAGGTTCAGCGCCCTCTCTGGTTGGGTCACTGCTACTCTTCTGCTGAAGTCCACGGTTCGCGATTCCATAAAGGCCTCCGCGGTCCGACACAAAGCCTTGCAGAGCTCGTACTGCCTCGCACAGCCATCCATAGTGGAAGCAACGGACTCGAGTGTGGCCACGACTTTCTGAAGCAAGTCCAAGTCCGCAGGGTCCGAAGAGCCGATGCAGTGCAGGAAAGTGACGATATAAGGTGTGAAAGACCTGTAGAGAAGAATCCTGAGGGTCATTAGCAACTCCGTGTAAGCTCATGGCTCGTTATAGCACTGCGGCCTTACCATACAGCATAGCAAGACACAGCATCATGCCCCCAGCTGACAGCCTGTGGGAAGAACGCCAAGTGGGCCTCGAGGCCCTGTTTAGCAGCCTGGAAGCAATCAGGAGAGATGTCGACAGCTGCGTTGGAAGCCGTCGCACCCCGGTGCAGCAACGTCAGGACCGAGTAGTACGTGACGTCGACGGCTGCAAAGGTGGTCTTGAAGATGTGGCTGTGATACGCGCCCGAGTAGTCGACTTTCTGCCAGTCGGCATACCACTGTGCTAATTGCGCGGCGAGATGCCCAACAATGGCCCGTCTGTCGGCCAGACTAGCGTGACGAGCCATTGGCGAGTACAACTCTCGGTAGATCTTCCCTTGCAAGGTTGAGAATTGAACAAAAGCCCCAAGGGACGTATCCCATGAAACCCGCCTTGGGTCCTTGGAAACGGTGACGGGCTGCACATCGACGTCGTAGTTTTGAATGATGGGGGCTCTTCCGAGAGAAAGGCACAGCGATGAGTCGGACATGTACACGTGCCAGAACAGTCGCCTCCGGGACTCTGCCTCCGTGAAGCTTAATTGAGCCAGCGTGTCATGACGGTGGTACCCCAAGGCAAGGCAATGCTTTGCTGCCGTCGATATGAGGTTCCACTGCAGAGCCAGCTTTCCTTTCATCTGGGCATCCAACGCCTGCCGGCTAGTGTCAGCTTGTGCTCTTCACTGTTTTTGCACACATGTGCATTACGTACCGCCATTGTCAATGCAAGAGTGTTTTCGTAACTCGGGATCGCGGCCAGTTCATGCGAATCGAAACCTGCCTGGAAATTTGCCCAAGAAAGGTCACGATAGCGCTGCAAGTCGCCCACGCCGAGCCCAGGACGCGGAGTGCATTCCACCTCTCGAATCGCAAAGTAGAGCAGGCCATTGAGCACCGTTAACTCGCCCGCGGTGAGAGGATTTACAGGGAAGTAGACTCGTTGGCACAAGCTTTCAAGCTGAGCGTAATCGTGCACGGCGTGAAATAGGAACAGCAGCGACTGGGTTTCTGGGATGACATGTCAACCGCGGGCGCTCGAATGGTTTGAGGGGTGCTTGGCCCATGAGGAGATTTACCTTTGAGCACTCTGAGCAGCTCAATAACGAAGCCGGAAGGCACGAGCTCCAGTTGAAGGTTATGCCTGCTTTGGAGGTCATTCACAGGCTTCTGCTCTTGCATCACGCGCCGCACCGCTTTGAGTTCATCCATGATGGCAGGCGACCTCGCCGTTTCGGGGGACGTAAGCTCTGGCATTTGAATGGCCATGTACGCTTGCCGGCCGAAAGAAGAGTCTCCCTCGAAAGGGACGGTGCGATTGGCGAGGGGTACATCTTGAGTCGATTCCACCTTTGGCGAGTTGCCATTTACTTTGGCTGGCTCTTTCAACTTGCTCCCTTGCTGCGCTACCACCGCTGCAAGAGATTTTTCGAGGCTTGCAATCCGCTCCAACAAACTGTCGTCTGTTTGGGAGCTGCGACTAAGCTTTTTATTAGTAAAGTGTTAACCGCACGTGGTATGCGCGACGTCGGTCCTACCAACCTTGGGGCTCTCCCGGCAAGCGTTCGCTTGCTATTTGGTTGGCCAACCGGCTGGCACGCAAGGCTCGACGTCACGCAATTTGAGCATGGGACGTCTCGGTTGCATCTAATCTGCGAGCGCGGAATCAGGGCATGAGTGGCTGGCCTCAGTTCAGGCGGTTCAGCAGCAATGCCATTGGGAATGGCGGCGCGGCCGGCACGCTCAACAAAGCTCTCACTTACCTTGCGAACACGGCAGTTCTGGCACTGCGACAGTCTCAGCAACAAGGTCACACGCTACTGGCGGCCAGGGTGTGCTTACAGCTCTCGGTATGACATTGTTTGTCCCCATTTTGGCCTGGTGGATTATGATGGACAAGTGTCGGGACGGCTTCATGTGAAGGTGAGCCGCATAAGGCGTGGCCGCGGCCTTTCACAGTTGACGAGCCGCGGATCCCGCGCGTGGCGTGTATTTTTCACCTCTGTGGAGTCGCTGTGGTGCTCACTGCTGGCCGTGGATGTGGCGCACAGTTATCCGGATTGACCCGGTGTATAGCTCTCTGAGCGTTTATAATCTCCTACCACGCAAACCTGTAGTTCAATATAGCATTAAAACTATTACAAATAGGATATTCACCTACCATGGTCCTCAAGTCCGTAAAGAGACGCCGTCCGACTTCAGATTGGCCTTTGAAAGCGCCAAGTCTGGCAACACACAGCGGGCACTTAACCAGTTTAGCACCGTGAAAGTATATGGGCTACCTAACAAGGATCCTCATCACTTTTGTGCCATCAAGTGTCAACCCTAGTTTGCGCATCACTCAGACGCAGCGCTGCCCGTCTAGTGCTCTATCGACGGTGCATTCATGTCACAATCGCCGTAATTTCTCAGTTCCCGTGCCTTGACAGATTTGACAAGAAAGTCAATTATCCAATTTATGGGAGCGATCCAAGCATACCGTGCTCGAGTTACAAATTCACGTATATTTGCAGTATGTTGCCTATGCCTGCAACCGAGCACCCAGTAGACTCCAGTTCGCACATCAGAGCCTGCCACGACGATATCGCCTTTTATCTAATTGCTCATTGTGAACGGATGTCGCTGACTAGATTTTGGTGCCATGAGCGGTCTTTAATCCATGAGGAATCGGACAAGTTCAACATGTTGCAGCCGCAAACGGCGTCCATACACCTACAGTATCTTCCGATTGAACAAGTCTAGGACGTCTTGCGCTGTTCCTGCTCCCGCTATCACACACATATTATAGTTGCTTCATAGATCTTACCCTCGATATCGAATCTGTTAGCACCCATTAGCATGTCCCAGACAGGGGGCCACCTTTGAATTTCTGTCCAGTCTGACTGGAAAGCCATTCAACGTCTCTTAAATGGGTTTGCATCACACAAGGGGGCCCGGCGGTGACATCGAGCATGCCGGAAGGGGGCAAAGCCATGCAGTTCCTTTAGCTTTCCTAATTAGGAATCATATGCTAAGTAGTCCAGTGGCATGTTAGGCATGGGTGAAAGCAGAAACGAGGACTAAAAGCACATGGAATGATGACGACAGAGATACAGATTGAACAATCCTGCTAGTCTTGGAATGGACAAAACAGTGTGCCCGCCTCTGCAGCACGTCGTTGAGTTCATAATGCCGTCGAATTGCCACCGCTCCGTAAGAACATCAGACTGCCGATTATTTTTGTCGAAGACAATGACGTCTTCCTTGAAGGCTTCCTCGCCGTCGAGTTGAAGACAGAGTCTCACCTTCGCCTCGGCCTTCCCTGTAAGATGTGGCATTAGTTCGCGACCACATCTCCACAGGCGAAACGGGCCGCGGAAGAACTACAAAGCTGGTGCGCGAACGAAGAGTTGGATGGGCCAGCAATCTCAGTCGGCTGATTTGGGCCCTGGCGGTTGGTATGAAACTTTTATTTGTACGCGCTCTGCTTATCAAACGTTAATATCACATGTGTCTCGAATGAGAGATAAACCGTCTCTTCAATTACTGCAGCCCTAGACAGCGCTATCATGATATCGGCAAAGACTCAGAATCTGGGTTTTTGATTGCCGAGCGCCCATTACATGTACCTGAAGCAGTGGCTGGGGCATGTGCGCATATTCTTCAAACTACCGCACAGAGCCACGGCGGAAATCAGTTGTCATTTCATCCGGCAAACCACGCTCCCGACACATCCCCGATCAGGCCAAGTCAACCCTCCAGCTCCCTTTCATCATGCATTCCGTTATTGGTTGGCGCAAGGCACGAGGCCCCGGTTTCGCGCCTGATAAAGCAAGCGCCCCCAGGTGGAAGTACCCCAGGTCTCAAGGCGTGTACCTGCGGCGGACCAGGTAGGTGACGCTAGACTTTCGCGTGCAGTCGCGCTCATCAGTGGGCCTTGACCTGAAACGAAGATATTTCTCATTGTCAAAGTGCGAATTATCGGCCCATCTTTATCTGTCCCAGCAAACAAAATCGTGGTGATGATCTTTCACCTTACCCTGAAACTTGGGCAGCATAACAGTATTCCGCACGGATACTCTGGGGACGTTGGCAAGCGCCGGTGGATATCGTAGCTCTGCATAGGTAGGTTGTCTGGTCTTTAGCTGCCGCTGCGCGCTTGTGGTCCGTGCCGCTCTGCACCCCGATTGGCGACGATCTGTTCTACGGCTTACTCCAGGGGACCTGAGACTACGGAGTAGAAAGACTTCAATCTATATGTAGCTTACCGTAACGCAAAGCCCGTTTGGTGCACAGACGCGAGCCACGGTGCACCGTATCGCCACGTGCCGACTACCAAGCTACCTACCGGGCATACCGATCTCGGGAGCCCTTTGAAAGTGGATCCAATTGGCGTGAAAAGGGCCGGCAGATGGGTTTCTGCTTCAGAGCCAGTGAAATGGCTTGCCTTCGAACGATTGGACCTGAACGACGGAGGCCTGTGCGACCGGACCGTGTTTCAACCGGGCGGGAAACTTTGTCTTTAGCTTGAGTTCTCCGCAAAGAGCTTGAGCACTCTGACATTAGCAAGCCAGACCGGCAGTGACACCCTTGGTGCTACCAAAACCGTCAGTCTAACAGCGCTTGCAAGGTACTAGGGTAAGTAACAAGACACAGAGTAGACATAGGCACAGCATTGGGTCCGAAGCTGGCCGGCAACAGACGAAGGGGGATGGAAGGGGCGTTGGTCGGATCATTCGCTCAATGTATATAATCTCAACTCATTTCCCGCGTCCTGCTGCTGAAATCTCTCGACAACGTTCCTTCAATACTTGTCACTCGTTACATACAAGGCACGCTGGCTTACCTTCGGCTTCGGCAGACCATTCTGCTATAGACTTCTTTCCCGACCACATTCTTTCCATAAATTTCGCAACGACTAATACGTGGGACTTGAGTTCTAATACTTTTCATTTTCCAATACTCCAGCCACAATGAGATTTACCACCGCTGTTTCCCTTGTACTGGCTTTGTCCAGATCCTTTATTGCCTGCCGACCTTCCGTTTCGGGAAAGCGTAAGAGCAAAGTTTGAGTTGACCGTCCAACGATTTAGCTAATGAGCTGCAGTTGGAGATGTCTATGATCCCGCCGAGGCTAAGGATCAAGCAATTGCGTCGAAGAATGGCACTGAGGTAGCTGCCAACGTCACCGACATTGTTGATGCGGTGCACGATTTTTTTCGAAGAGTATGATGTGACCTCCTAACTTGGCTCGTCTTAAGCTCAAAGAATCATAGGGAGACTTTGATCTCAACGACTCTTTGAGGAAAGGAGCGCAACTTGTCAACGATTTCGTGCTCGAGAGCAGGGATTCGAAATACGGGGCACGTTCTCCCGCTACCCAAAATCTACATGACATTCGGGCCCGGATCGAGAGTGTAAGTCTAACAAGCAAGCTCTGGCGAAATGTAGCTAATGGCGACAAGGGCGATGTTGATCTCAACAAGGCAGCGAAAGATGGAATTGCCTACATGCGGAGGGCTACCACTGATTCCGATCTTAGTGCTCTGGTTGGTAGCGGGCTATCACTCTTGCGCAGAAAGGTGAACGACCATGACCTCAACGACGTTGTCATGGGGTGGTTGAACCAAGCGAATAGCCCAAGAAAGGACGGTCTAGGGACTCGTCTGAGACGCAATCTCCTTACATCTGCCATGAGCAGCCTATTCAGCATGGTAAGCGTTTCACCAAAGGTTGTGATGTATCGAGGCTGATCAATGAGGCAGGACACCTTTCAAGGTCTTGCCAAGGTGGGCATGAACGCTGTCGTAAAGCTCGCCAGGAATGTAGACTTCAACGCCCTCGCAAATAAAGGACTGGATTACTTGAGCTCGACTATTGGCAACGCTGATTTGAACAAGATGGCCGGCAAAGGAACCAGGTCTCTCGACAGCCTTGGTGAGAGTGTGGACTTGAACAATCTTGCTGTCAAGGGACTCGAGCTTCTGCTGGCCTAAACGCTCCCTAAAACGACTGCACATGTTTTAGATAGAAGATATGCATAAGGGGTATCAATGTTAAAGGCAAATGGTGATTGGCGCCTGTGTCTATACTTGAAAGCGTATGTTGAGCTTCGGTGACGGCGAGCTTCGAGCAGCTGCGCCAGACGCCACGCATGTGGTGGTCAGCAGCGCGACCAAACCGCTCATTGGCTCCCATGAAGCCACCCGTTCTTCCAAATCCCGGGGTTAGCATACATACTGATCAAAGCCCCTTGAAGTCTAGTCTGCAAGAGTATTGTTGTATATGCTCTCCACTCTCACCCTGTCCTCCCAGCCATCGGACCCTCCAGCGAGAATTGAATACCCTACCGTCTTCTCCTCACCCCTTTTCAGCAGGAAGGCGTTGTCGTCGAAAGCAACAATTATCGAGGAATCTTCCTCTCCAACACTAATCCAAGTCCACATGCTGACGCCTGTTTCAGCAGTGACCTTGAAGCAGTGTCTAACATTGTCGTGGGAGATGTGCAGACCGGGATCCACCAACGCTGCGGACGCAAGTGATGTAGGAGTGAATGAGTTGGTGTGCTCGAAGGTTTTCGTGGCATTGCCATTGATCGGTACTCCGGTAGCGGTCAAGTTGGCGATGAAGATACCCTGGCCAGCATCGTAGCCGCCGGTATTGGCAACATCGGTCATGTTGACTGAAACCAGCAAAGTACTGTTGATTGCCCCAACTGTGAAGTCAATTGTCCTCATCCCTTCTGCATGGGCTGAAATTGCTTCGTTGTTACCGGAGACTCCTTTGGTAGAGTAGTTTATGGGCTGTCCATCCCAAGTCACCCACTCGATCGTTGCCGAACCCTGAATCTCAGACCACAAGTCACTAACCACGTAAACACTCAACATCGTGGACGACTTGTTATACAGTGGCGCGAGTATCACGGGCTGGAAAATGTCCTTTGCTACATTGTGCAAGACCTTCCAACGGCCGTTGTAGTCGATCCCAGCCCATGTCGGAGCCTGCCAAATATCATCCAGCTGCCAGTATAGAGAGCCCAGCTGCCGCTCAGGGAAACCGGAGCCGGCTCTATAGAACTGGATCTGAGACTTGTAAAAATCGGCCTGGAACACTTGTGTGGCATGGCACCATGACGAGAAGTTGGCAAGCCTATTCGTCTTGTTCGGGGTCGGGTAGTATGTCTGCACGGCAAGTGTCATTTCAGCCATTCCCTTGCTAGAGTCAGCATAGTCAGTAGTGTTAAGCCCTCCGGCAGGATAGTGATGGTTGCGCAGCATAATAGTCGAGCTGTTAAAGAACAGCTCATCATCGGGCAGGACTGCTCTCCACGTTTCCAAGCCAGGCATAGAATGGAAGCCAAATTCGTTGGCGAATCTTCCCACGGGATATGTTTCAAGATCAAAAGCCTCAAGATAATTGTAGTTGTAGTGATCTGTATCTCCGTAGATGGATCCTTTGGTCAAGTTGTTATATCGCTGCGAAATGGGAATGGGCTTCGAAAAGTCAATGGTTAGATAGCCGTTTTCCGTGCTACTGGGCATGTATGTGATGCTGCGACTATTGCCGTACACCGCTGGTAGTAAAGTCTTGAGGAATAAGGCTTCATACTCGTGCTGATATCTGTCAAATTGCTCAGGAGAGGTGGCATTGACCAAGGCCAGCTCAAGGCTTTCCAGCTCGTTGCCACCCGCCCAAAGCGCTAGCGATGGGTGATGGTTGATCCGGCGCACCTGATAGACGGCTTCTTGGCGGCAATTCTCAAGGAAGTCAGGCGTAACAGGATAGAGAGAATCGCCAAATTCGAACTCGCTCCATAGTAGGATGCCCATCTCATCGGCCAGATCATACATGAAGTCCGGTGAATAGGCCCCGCTGGCCCAAACGCGAAGCATGTTTTGGTTGCCTGCGACGACGGAATTGAATAGCGACTTTATCCTCTGCGGTGTGACCCGGGGCCAAAATGCATCAGGGGGGATAAAGTTGCTCCCCTTTGCGTAAAACTTGTGGCTGTTGATCTCGAAATGCCCTTGGAAGGTCAGTTTAAGCGTCTGCGAAGTCTTTTCTCTACCCAAGCAACGTACAATTGTTTCCAGGAGCGATGCCCTGGACCAGCTCTTCATCAGTCACGGCATCCATGTTAAGCACAATTGTCCTGAAACCAGTTCTTTTGGTCACTGACGCCAGAATCCTGTCGCCCTGCACGACTCGCACTGTAATGTTGTATAGCTTCTGGTCGCCCATTCCGGCGGGCCACCACAAATCGTAGTCAGACTGTTTCAACCTAGCGGAGCCTGTGATTACGTCGCCTGTATTCGTGATATTTCGTAGGTAGCCGCTGCTGACAATGTGGCTCGAGTCGTCCGCAATCCTGTATCTCATCTGAGCGCCGTATGGAATAGCGTTCAGGGCATCAATGCTGCAGTTCAATATCCAGTCGGCGCTTGGATCTGGTGGTATATTGTTCAGTTGGCCGATGCGGTAGATGTCGAAGATGGAATTTGGCACTATGATGTTCTCATCGGAAAGCTGAATAATCCATGCCTTCTGCCAAATGCCAGCAGGAGCAAAGGCTGGACCCCAGTCCCATCCAAAGTCAGACTGCTCTTTGCGAATAAAGGCGCGATTAGGAAACTCAAACAATCCCTCAACGCCCTCGGGCCACGTCTCCGCGTCCGGCTCAGACGCCAGTCGATCGGCTACTTCGGGTGCGCTGGAAAACGTAACCTCTAGCTCCGGTGCATCTGCTTCGCAGGCTATCACAGCCCGGGAAATGTCAAAGCGCCATTGCCGGAATTGGTTGTTGGTACTCCCGATATGTTGACGACAGAACGATACGTTAGCAAAAGTGTCGAGCCCATTGAAGAGCAGATAAGTCGTCAAAGTACTTTGATTTCCGACAGATTGCCTGTAGGAGTAAGAAATCGCTCATGGTCGGACTGCAACTATAGTCCTAGGTACTCACAAGCCAAGAATCTGGCTCACGTAGGTCCAGTTCGACCGAGCCACCCATCGAAGATTGAACTCATTCAAGCCAAAGTAGCTGAGAGATGAATATGGGTCAGCCGGCACTGACAATGCGTAGTACACTGTGAACTTACGGATTGCCAATCACTTGGGACTTGTAAAGATCTAAGTGAACGTGGGAGGGCACGGCTCCGGGTACCGAGATGTTCATGAGAGCATTTTCCAGCTTCCATTCCTGATCCGAGAGATCAAGCACGTTCTTCAATGCATGCACTTCTACCACGATGCATGCTGCTGTTGCTAAGACGGCCACGGACGGACCCAGCTTCATGGTGACCGCGCGGACAGCAACCGTCGTGGCCTGATCAAAGGCCTCCAGATAACTTCGGGTTTGCTGAAAGTTACTGAAGGGCAACCTGTCGAGGTCAGGTTGTCATGTGAGGTAATGCTTTTCAGCTTCTTTCCCCGCTCCGGAGTGCTGTGATGTGACGTACAATGATGCATTCAAATTAGTGTGTAAGCACTCACTCAGCAGTGCTTGATCGAATTGGTCTTGGAAATATCGGTACCCCGCTTCACTAGCCATGGTACTGCGTTGCCGAGAGGTTCGCGTCGCAAGACTTCTCATCCAGCCAAAGTTCAACTGAGAGAGCAACGAGTAGAGTCTCAAAGCTCCCTGAGACACTCGTCGGCTCATACTTGCGTCTAGCCAATGTTAGTGATAGTTTGGGCCAGACGCATATCGTCTACCCTTCGTACTTCATAGCCTAGCCCGGCACCGGCCGCAGTCCGGGACCAACGCCGCACACCGTACCCGCTTTGTTCACGTCGTGTCCTTGAGCCGACAGTCCACCGACCGCACTCGGGCTCGCGACGAAGCAGAGTGTAGGCGGTGCACGGCCACGCGTGCCGACGCCTGCAATCTCCGAGTCCCGGGACAATTGCGTATTGGCTAGGCTTGGGCTCTAGATAAAACGGAGTGCAAAGGGGCACTACTATGCGTACGGACGTCGCTCTAGAACTGGACCGGTATCGTAACGACAGGTAACGCTACCCCTTCTGCCTTTATTTCCCGCTTTTCTTCCAATCTTTGCTCACCATGGAAGACTCATAACAACTCCCGTAATAACTCAGTAGATGGGAATGAATCCCATGTGTTATCGGGCTAGATACCTGTCCCTATTTATTATTTGCGGTCCCAGGCCGTAACCGACCTGATACTATCCCGACGCCTAGATATGGGTTTCATCCCTTAGGGGAGCTTTTCGAATTGATCATAAAATGCACCTGAAGCTCTTAGTAGTTCTAGCGCGATAAAACTCTTCTCCTCCTTCGTACTTTATAGCGTGTCTGCTTCCTTGCCATGGGTAGGTCAAATCTTCCAGACATGATATCGCAGACGGTCGGTATACGTGACACTAAGCGTGCCAAGGACGACCAAGCTATGGACAACTATCTTGTGCATTTCATAAAGCTATAAAAGGCTAACGAATTAGGATGTCATTAGCATGGACGCGGCCCCTTTGGGCTTAGACAAAGTCAGGGTGACTGGACTACCTGTAAGTACGAAGTACGATGGAAATCTTCATGGTCAAGTGCAAGCTACCCAGCTATGTAGGCAGGTAAGTAGTGAGCTGCGCGGCTGGATTGGTCTCGCTATATCAGTGTACAGAAGCAATGTGTTCAGGCTCAGCGTTAAAGAATGTCAGGAGCCCTTGGACGGAATGCGATTTATCGCTTTGTGAAAAGTAGCCACGCGAAGGAACGCCCAAATTACAAAGCGCTAACGCATGAACCCCCCACATGGCTTGCGCCCTTGCCGCCCCTGCTTACCTCTAGGAACTCTGTGCCTGAGGGATGAGGGAGCATCTGAGGGGTCATGTGGAGAGCTGGGAGAAATCGGAGCGGCGCCTGGGGTCATTACTGCAGTCGGTCGAACGCGGCCATCTCATCTGAGTTTGCGATCCGCGGGTCTTAATCCCACCTTTTGGCATGGGACCAGATCAGGAAACCTCTCATTGTGAAAGCCAACCCGTGAGCTGCATCACATGCCAAGATGGACTACTTGCGGACTGCTTCTCGTCATGAGAACGCTCTGGGATGCCAACGGATGCGACACTATTTCCCCGCGCCGCAGGCAGACCCCTGCGCTGGCCCAGCAGGAACCCAACCCTTTATTGTTATCAGTGCTGGAATGAAGATTCTGCACTGGCCAATGTACGCAACCAACAATTGGGACAGGCCAGAACAGGGCCGATTCGATTGGCACGATGGTAAGGCGTAAAAGGCGCCGGTAGCCGACGTGTCAGTATCGAGTACAACCCGTGGCTACTGGAAGATATTCGCTGGCCGGGTTCAGTTGATATATTGCGTCGAGTCGCTCATCCGCGACGAGAAGGGTGTATTAGATATCTCTTCCTTGTCTCTCCAGTCCTGTCTACCTCGCCTTTCCACGATAACATTCTTCGACGCAAGTCATGTTGCGTTGGCCGAGATTCGTCGCTCCAGGCTGGTTGGCAGGGGTATTCATCGCCCTCGTCGGCAGCGGCAACGGCAGCAGCTCCTTCACCTTCGATCCGCTCCAGTTTGTAGATCAACTCATCGGTTCCAACAATGGCGGCAACGTCTTTCCCGGAGCTACCCTGCCGTACGGGATGGCCAAGGCCGTAGCCGACACTAACAGCACCAGCAATCAGGGCGGCTTCACACTCGACAGTTCCTCCGTAACGGGCTTCAGTGTTATGCATGACTCGGGCACCGGTGGCTCCCCATCCTTGGGAAACTTTCCGCTGTTCCCGTACAATGGATGCGCGAACAATGAGGTTGACCTATGTACGTTCCCGAAGAAGACACGCGCCAAATTTGGGTCGTACAAAGCAGACAGCGTCAATGCCAAGCCAGGCTATTTCAACATCACCTTAGACAGTGGGCCGCAGGTCGAGATGACGACCACGCACCGTTCAGCACTGTTCCGCTTCACGTTTAGGGGCGTCTCCCCGGGGCAGAAGCCACTCATCTTGCAAGACTTGACGGACCTCTCCGATAGTCGGCAGGACAACGCGACAGTGAGCGTCAACCCCGATACAGGGCGGATCACTGGCAGTGCAGTCTTCTTGCCAAGCTTCGGCCAAGGAAAATACACAGCCTACTTTTGCACCGACTTCAACGGAGTTGACATTGCCGACAGTGGCGTTTTCGTGGATAGCCGTGCCAGTACCGAGGTCAAAGACCTTACAATTTCGCGGTCCATCAATGGCTATCCCCTGCCCGGCGGTGCCTTTGTGCGCTTCGCCAACGGCGACAAGCCCGTGTTCGCTCGTGTCGGCACCAGTCTCATCAGCACGGAGCAGGCCTGCGCCAATGCCGAGCAAGAGATGCCCAACTTCGACTTTGAAACGCATGTGAATGCTGCGACGAAGGCGTGGAGGGACAAACTTTCGCCCATTGTCGTTGATACTAGCGGCGTCGACGTGTCGTTTGTGAAAAACTTTTATTCGGGTATATACAGATCGATGATTTCTCCGCAGAACCTTTCGGGCGAGAACCCTCTGTGGAACGATGGCGAGCCGTACTTTGACTCATTTTACTGCATCTGGGATTTGTTCCGATCTCAGCTGCCATTTCTCACCGTGATCGACCCAGAAGCGGTAGCGCAGATGGTGCGCTCGCTCATCTCCATATACGAGCACGATGGGTGGTTACCAGATTGCCGCATGAGCTTAAACCGAGGCTACACACAATCGGGTTCCAATGCAGATAACGTGCTGGCCGATGTCTACCTGAAGGGCATCAAAGGCGGAATAGACTGGAATAAGGGCTACGAAGCCGTTCAAAAGGACGCAGAAGTCGAGCCGTTTGACTGGTGTTGCCACGGCCGTGGGGGCCTCGACTCCTGGAAAGAGGTCGGCTACATCCCCGTGCAGGACTTTGACTACAAGGGCTTTGGCACAATGACGCGCAGCATTAGCCGCACACTGGAGTATTCGTACAACGACTTTTGCATCTCGCAACTCGCAGCTGGGCTTGGCAAGAGAGGCGACAGAGAAAAGTACCTTACCTCAAGCGGCAACTGGCGGAACCTGTACAAAAAAGACCAGCCCTCGCATTACCGGAATGGCACTGACACGGGGTTCGTCGGCTTCTTCCAACCCAAATATCTCAACCAGACTTGGGGCTTTCAGGACCCACTCAGCTGTAGCAACCTTGACGGCACCAGCGCCTGCTCGTTGCAAAACAACGGGCCGGAGACTTTTGAAAGTAGTATCTGGGAGTATGGATTGTATGTATTGCTCATCCCGCGGCATTGCGTGTTACTTGAGTGCTGACCCGACATGCGGGCTGCGTGCAGCTTCGTTCCGCACGCCCAAGCCGAGCTAATCACGCTTTATGGCGGCCCAGACGCATTTGTGCGACGTCTTAACTATATGCACGACAAGAGCATAACTTACATCGGAAATGAGCCGGCATTTCTCACCGTTTTCCAATATCATTATGCCGGCCGTCCGGCACTTTCCGCCCTACGAAGCCATTCGTACATCCCGAGCTTCTTCGCGCCCACACCATCAGGCCTTCCTGGCAACGACGACAGCGGTGCCATGGGATCTTTTCTTGCGTTCAGCATGATGGGGCTCTTTCCTAATCCAGGTCAGGACTGCTATCTGATAATCCCTCCGTACTTTCCGGCTGTCAACATCACCAGTCCCATAACCGGTAAGGTGGCGAGGGTGCGCAACGTCAACTTTGACCCACAGTACGAGAATGTGTATATACAGAGCGCAACGCTCGATGGCAAGCCATACACTAAGAACTGGATCGACCACTCATTCTTTACCGAAGGTAAGGAGCTCGTACTTACACTTGGCAAGCATGAGAGCTCCTGGGGCACTCACGTCCGAGACCTCCCGCCCAGTTTGGGACACTACGCTGGGTTCAATGGCACCTAGGACGAGGGGTCGATGATGGATATGTAAGATGCACAAAGTCACAACAGCGAAGACAGAAACGCCGATATAGGTGTGTTGGTGTGGGAGCATTGTGCATTTTGCTGCCGCATTAGTCAAGGAATACACATGATGTGTCGATGCAAAGTTTTAGTATGATACGCAGTGTAGAGTCAAATATTGTCGTACGAGTCATATATTTAACCATACAAAAGTTGCTGGACCTAATGTGTGTATGAGGCAAGCATCTTCCCGACTGGGGTTTCATAGGCTTGGCAACATTACGTCCTCGGCCATACCCGACAAGCTGCTTGAATACGCGCTGAGAACGAACAAGGCAAGCTTCTAGTGCTTCACAGGTTTGCCGCTAACTCTTCATGCTGTCCCTCATTACGCGCACAGCGTCAAAGTAACATCAGATCCCGCATCGCAATTCTTGACCTGGCTACCTGCCGGCGGAATGCCATCGCTCCAGATAATGGATGGGCAGTTGCCATCCTCGCTAGCTCCGACCAGCTTGCGACCACTAAAGGCATCGCCAAAGACGTCGCTCAAGTCGTACCACACGGTGTTGCCTTGCAGAGTATATGCGAAAATTGTCTGTGGTTTGCCAGTGTAGAGCCCGTCTTGATCCATGGTAACTTTTATCGCCCTGCCTCCAGTCTGTGGGTCTAGAATGAACGGCTCGCTGTATGAGTCGCCGGTGTTCAAAGTGTGAGGGGCGGAGACGTCGCTGCCAACGGACCAGGCAGTCACGGAGAAATTGCATGTGTTTACCACGCGCGCATTGCCTACAGCAAATGCGAGACTTGGCAAGCAAGTGGCGATTGCGAGGATCAGTTTGTTGACCATTTTCGTAGATGGCTTGTCAGCCTTGACGGGTGAATTCGAGCGTTTGTTGCCGATGTTGAGCTGCTTGCCTAGGAAGTGGGGGAAAAAAAAATGACACGGCGTCACACTGCCTTTTTATTAGTGAGTTCGAATGGGGCTCACCCGCCCTGTGGTGGCCGCCCTTGTCAAGGAATTGCGATTGAGACAATGGTACGCTGCTTACCACAAAGTACGAGGTTCTGAACAAAGTACCGCGGGTTCCAGGCGGGATCAACATGACCCAGAGCATGTCGAAACAATACGAGGGGCATCGAGGGGAGGCAATGTAACCAAATCGCAGGCGGTGAGCCAGCCGTGTCAGCTGCACCGTTGCAATACGAGCTTCTTTGCGTCATGGAGCATTGAGCTGTGTTCGTATTGATCGAACAAGATCCAGCTCGTTGGCCATGACAGGACTGCCTTGCCGAACCGACATGAGTCGTCTGTTGGCGTGAGGCCGACGGATCACCGCGATGGTGGTTGACTTATCAGATCTCGCGTTCGGCGCCACTGACGAGTATGCTGCGTAAGAGAGGGGGTTGCAGCGGCAAACTCAGACGGCTGTCTCAATAAATGAAAACCCGGGTGGCGGGGAAGCATTGTAAGTTGCTCAATGCATGTCCTACCCAAGGCTAGCAGTACCTAGTCTAGTTTACTCGTCAACTGAATCAGACGCAGTCGTCTCAGAACCTTTGCTCTCAAGCCTGTACGGATAGGAGGCATATGTATTGCGTCGTGTTTATGCTTGACAAGTGAGGACCCCAGCGTCATTTCGAAACCCAGACAATCCAGCCACGCCCTTGTTCGTTATCTAGTCAATCATTGCTAACATAGTAACGACACTTCAAGTAACGGATCCTTCGCCGTGTAGTAACAGTATATACAGTAAACGGTCCAACAAACAAGCTCGTCACGGCAGTAGATATATAGCATACAGGCCCAGGCGCTTGCCTGGAGAGCATGCTTGCGAAGTTATTCCAGAAGAATAGTACGCAGCGGCACGATGATCATGTTATAGCCAGCTGCTCGTTGTGCGTCCAACGCGCTTGAGTCCATGGCCGCACTTGGATTGTGGTTAAGGCCTGCGAGGGCATCAACTTGTCGATTCGTCCTACTAAATTTCTTCCTCTAAACTACCCAAGGCTTTACCAGCTCGAGGGCCCAAGCCCCGCTTGCCCCTTCTGGAATACCTTGGACACGGCAGTGGCGTTATAGTCTAACGTGTCTTGCCATACCAAGGTGCCCCACCAGTCTGGAAAGTTTGTTTCGCTGAGACCGAGACCGAGACCGGAAACGACAGTGCACAACGCCGTTCCGATGTCGAGAGCGCCAGACGTTGCATAATTGTATTGAGCTGGAGTAGACGGTTAGCGAGTGTTCTCAGAACGAAGGGCCGGGCTACATACTCCACCAGCCAAAGAATCTTCTCCTGATAAAGTAGTTGAAGATAAGGCCGATAATGACCCACTGCCATATGAAGTAGAGGGTCGCTGGCGGGATCTGTCCAGCAGCACCGAATAAGGCGGGTGTGACGACGTAACGGACCCAAGAACGAGGGTTTTTACGAGCGATGAAGTACTGAATCACGGGCAACAAGAAGCCAATGAGCCAGAAATAGTTTGTCCAGGAGTAGCTGCGCGCCAAGTTAGCTGAGACAGTTGCAAACATGGATGGAGGTCGAAGCACTTACATTGCTCCAGCTCCAAAGACCTTCTTTGGTCCAATAGCGCCCCAAATGACGCTGGCGTTGTAGAAGGTACGAGCGTTGGGACACGTCAACCCTTGACTCTGATGAGGGGTGCAAATTCCCTCGATGTTTCCACGCAAGAAGTTATAGACGGCAATCTGGACGAAAGCAAGCCAAACAACCGCAAAGGCCTGGGCCGCAAACATGCTTCGCGGCGGAATTTTCATGTAATGGCCGACCTTCATGTCGGAGATATAGGTCAAGCCGTTATAGGACAGCATGTAGCCCCAGCTCTTGAAGAGCATCATGGCCACCGGACGACCTGGCAGCATGTAGCCAACGACCATTTCCGTAATGACGTTCAATCCGGTCTGCTGGTTCGTAATGGCTTGCACCATGCCGATAGGTACGAACAAGACAACGCCGATTAGAATGCAGATGATATACGCCCACCAGGGCAGATGCGTCTGCCAGACCTGCGAGGCAATCATGCCAAACGCGAAGCTAACCGCGAAAATAGCGGCAAACCACCATTCAGGTGCCTCCTTGTATCTTCGCATGAGCTTCAGGTGCACGTCAGGCTCCTCGTACTTTGAGTCCCAAGCGCGGTGCCAAACATCGGACCCGTAGAACAGGGCAATGTGGGTGACAGTTGAGATGAGCGTCGCGAACCCCAGGCCGTACGACATGGAAAACGTCGCACCTAGCAGAATAGGAGAGTATTCCTTGTACGCCGTCTCATTGACCGTGAAGTCCGCATTCAGAATGCGGCTAGTATTGTACGGCTGAGCATACCGGTCAAAGTTGTTGTTGGCGCTGAGCGGCAGGTATCTGTAGAACTCCGGTCCGGCGTAGGCAAGTCCAACAGCACCCAGAGTAGAGAGTACCAGGCCGGCAGCAACGTTAAGAATGGCAAATGTAGGTGTCTGCAAGGGGCTGTTCAAGAACGCAGTAACGCTGGACCAATCGAACGAAATAGGGATCAGTCCCAGGCCGGTGTTTCCGCCAAAGAGCTGGTTGACAATGACGTTGGAAGGCGCGATCCATGTAGCCCACATCTTTCCCTAGCATTAGCTTTGAATTTGCAATGAGTCGAGGACGGGTGGTCTTACGAAATAGCTCAGGAAAGGAGCGATGACCAAGGGGAACCATTCCCATACAAACGTCGCAAGGGCGACAATCAGGAAGAAGCTATATCGACCAATCTTCCAGCCATTTGTCTGCGACGGGTCTGACCGTCTATGATCGTGGAGCGAGTACATGACGGTACAAGTGATGAGTGTCGCCGGCCAGACCATAGAAGAGGGCCAGACCAGGAATCGACGGGAGATTCCGGCGACACCGAAGCCCATAGCCTGCGTAGACAGCATGAGGAGGATCTGAAAGCCCCACCTTGTCTGTGTGTTAGTAGCGAAATCGGTTTGCAGGCCGAGAAAGACTGGACTGACTTGAAATTTTGCTTGTAGAAAATTTCCTGCGCAAGCAAGATGTCAATAGAATAACTCACGGAGGAACCGGCAGCAGTCATCATGGTGATGATTGTGTGTTCCTTGACGTTGAAGGGGCCCGGATTCAGCTCAACCGTGCGCCCAAACAGCTTGAAAGAGGCCTGGGGCATGACCTTGGCCCATCCAACACCCATGCTACCTGAGTTTTAGTACAGTCGCTATACACAACACTGCAATATGGTAAACATACGGATAAGCGATCAACTGCACGACCGTGGAAGTAATCGAGATGGGCGTACGACGTAGGTTCAGAAGAACGTTGCAAGCGGCAACGACTGTGCATAGCACGCCACCAATGACCCACGCGCGAATAGTGTTAATAGGAACGTCGATATCGACGGGAGGAACCTGATCACCTAAAGTCAGTTTGCCTGGTGGCCGTGAAGACGAGAGGCATTCGTTGTAATGGGTTGAGATGACCGTACCGACGACCGGACTTCGTGGTAAGGCGAGTCCTCCTGGATGAGAGACTCATCGATGGCAGCCTCCTTCTCGGCATTTCCAGACGCCAAAGCATCGTCGATGTTGTCGAGCTTATCGATGTCGAGGAAAGGATCCCACTTGTGCTGCTTGCGAAAGCGGCGCAACTCCTTGTCTGGGTCGTGATTCTGAGAGACGGCGGGGAGGATCTCCGCGCCGGTCGCCTCCGCGCCCTCCTGTGCGGGCGCTTCGCGCGACCTGACACCCAGTCTGTCCTTGAGGCCCATGGTGCCGAGCCTTGTTGCGTGCGATTCTCTGCTCCGCTGCAGACAGGTTGGCTCGTGGGATGAGCGTGGGGTGGACGGCTGGGGTAGACGGCGCGCAGAGATGCGGGCGAGCTGGGAGTCTATTATGTGAATCCATATCCCTTTCTGTAGCCTCGGTGCTACGGTCAAACCGAGAACGATCTACGGTACGCAGGGTGTGGCGTGTGTGGGGAACATGGGGGAGCTGGGCTCTGCATGGCGACTGCGGATGCAGGTCAGGTCCGGACTCCGGAGTAGACCGTGGGCGCTCCCGGCGCCGCTCGGTTGCGATGGGAACCTTTGCTCGGGTGCTAGCCAGCTCTGGGGTGGTCTTTCATGTGGATATCCAAAAGGCCCTGCGTCTCGCACCTCGCCAGCGGAGCACATCTGGCTACAGAGCCGCGTCGCGGTTGGTCAGACACGCCGCCGACCGTGGATCACAGCCAAAAGGGAACATACAAAGTTCTTGCATCCCAGCACGGTGACAAGGGCCACCGACCCCTAGCCGGCGCGTTGAAGGGCGCCCACGGCATTTTTGATAAGGCTATTCGCCTTCCTTGGATGAACTTTTGTTTGGGTCCGATGGCGTTATATGCCTTGACACATGTAACGTGAGCTGCTATCGCGTGCGAAGCGGCCCTCGCAAGCTCGCATCGCCTACAAGGTAATATCCTGAGCAGCTTTGCCCCGATGAGGCATATCTGCACGTCGCTTCGTCCTCGGCCGACCGCTGTGGTGCATGTATTACGCATGAACTTGATTATCGGGAGCTCTAGCGGGCTAATGTGGCTTGAAAGCCGAACCAGCCGCCAGCACAATACTCTTTGTTCAGAACGTGGCTGTCGCGTGCCTGCTCAGGGCCCATGGTTGGCTCCGTAGAGCCGCGCGCTGGAAAGCTGAGGCAACAACAACTACGCGCAGGACGAGGTCATCGCATCCTGTGGCACTCTGCACGTGGCGACATGTGGAGGTAGGCTCATCGGCCGAGCACTGCCAAATCCAGTTCCGGGGATTGGCTTGGATCTGGCATCATGCAGAAGGTATTTGGGCAACAGGCTGCGCCTGCCCAATGGCGCACGCTTACCGAGTTGACAAAACAACCAACGTGTCAGCATCCGTAATGACATCCCTTTCCAAGCGGAACCCCGAGTCGAGGGGGTGAGACAAATGTCACCAGCCGCCGCACTCTACTGCCGAAGACGGTGCCGAACACCCGCGAGAGGTCCGTCCATCAAAGAAAAACATAATGTAACTTAATTACTACTGTACGCGTTGAGCACCTGTAGGCGTCTGCTCGATTTTTGACCATGGCATCCGAGAACCAATGCGGCCCAGCCACTGACTTCACTTGGCACGTTGAGCCCATCGCCAAGGCGGCGTCACCCTCGCTCGGCAGGCACAGAACCGTCGGCACTGCGCATGTGGCGTCTCTAGCGTGGCGTCAAGCTGCACACTCACCCCTAGCCCGCGCTGCCCGCCTGCGCCCTCGCGGCGTCCTTATTCCCGTCAGGAGGCGTTGGGGGCAGATGTCGCACACGACAATGCTCATTAAGCTCGGCCGAAAGTCACGCGCAAGCTCAGTGCCTCCTGTGGACGCGGAGGCTGCAGTAAGCACTGAGGAGTATGGGTCACGAAGCGTCAGCTTTGAGCGCCCTGTCTGTCGTGGAGCGAACCACTCGACCAGCTGTGCAATCAGTTGTCCTCCATACGCCTCGGCATCTGGTGGCGCCATGTCAGCATGGGCCACAGCGAGATGATGATCGTGCGGCGCAGTCCTCTCCCGCTGACCAACGGCTGCATGCAGGATGGTGAGGCTCCGGAAGGCCGCGTGAGGCTAGCCGTAACAGACTGGCGTCTTTGCGTCTCCGCTAACTGCTTATTAGGAAGGCGGCTACCAAGTTCGGTGGGCTCTCGTCACCGAAGCTGCTACGGTCTCCGATCGGCAATTTCGTCTGGTGCTTCAACAAGGAACCATCATGGTCGGCACCTGGTGAACAGAGAGACTGGCAGCAAACGTCTCGACGATCCAGATGCTTTGCATTTGACTGAAGTGCCTGTACGAGTACTCGGACTCGTAGCTTGGAGCCAACGTAAACGACAGCCCTCCCTTCCATCCCTGTTTCTCCAGCGGGTATTGGTGCCCGGTGCATTACGTTCGCGAATCATTCATCAAGCTCCAGACACAACCCCACGGGGTTTACGAGGGGCACCTCGAGGTGGGACTCTTTGTCCTTGATTGCGTGGCCTGCCTGTTTGGCTGCTTATTAGCATCGCGGCCAGCGGAAGGGGCTCAGCCGTGGTTGTGGATGGTGAAGCCGCGCCGACAGAGCATGGCCAGTAACGGACAAGGCAGCGGCGACCAATGGCCTAGGCCTCGGACCAACGCCTGCGTGGGGATCACGACATCGCGAGCGTCGCACCGCCAAAGTTCTCGTGCTACTCAGCTTTTGGCCTGAGGTTCGAGCTTCCGAGTCCGCCGGAAATGTGACATCTTTGACTGCGCTTGGTCACCATGGCCAACTTTTCACTGCTCTGACCCGATCGAGCAGAGCCGCTCGGCACCGTCTCACAGGCCCGAACCAGCCCTGTTCATTCATAGTCGACGACTCTTCCGGCTTTTAAAAAGCAAGCCTCAGGATCTGAACGTGAACTACCTGTGATGGTAACATTAATGGCGGTAAACTTGAATCCACCAGTCTGCGAGCCGAAGGGTTAAGTTGCTGTGACATATTCATGTTGCCATTTGCTTATCGACCTTCGCAGATAGCATACGTTACCATCGACCGAGTGACTCATGCGAGTTGACGTTGAAGGGTCCAGTGACCTTCCCAACACGCAAATGCCCCAGTCATCCGACAGCGGGTACATTGGCCGTGAGAGCACGGGGTCCTCATCATCGACCGATTTAGGCAGAGTTTGGACGTCTTCTAATCATCTTCCTACGGCAGCGTTCATCTTGACATGCAGTAACGTGAAGCTATTGAACTCCGGTTACCGCGCATACCCCGTCTTGCCGTGCCTGTGCCTAATTGCGAGCTTCGGCCACTCCTTTTGGGCGTCCGATTGCTGACTGTAGTTCCATGATCGGCCCGGAGTTTTGATGCAGGCTCCGACGGTGCTTGTGGTGGAGACGAAGGATTGAAAGCATGGGCAGCAGCCAACCCCAGTACTGGCAATGCGGTGTCTCGAAGCATCTGGCATACATGTCAAACCGGTCTCAAATGTTCCTTGCGGCCTTGTGATCAAACACACGGAAGAAAAGGTGGCAAGATTGCAGTATGACTACGCGTCTGGCAAGTGGCTGCAGCGGTTTTGACATTTTATGCACATTGACACGCGGCAGACTGCGGCCTATGACGTTTCTGCTGACATGAGCGGTATCGCGTTTGTCAGTGTTGCTCAGTCTTTATTACCAGCATTAGCCACACATTGCAATAAGCACCAGCTGCAGTTGGCTCAGATGTTGCAGTGAAAGGCTGCCGTGCAGACAGCAATGGTTTCATCGAGCCGACGCTCAGCGGCACGATCCCTTGGCAATCAGAGAAGCCGCACAAGGTGCACAAAGCTTGACGGTAAATTGGAGTCCGATGTTGATGTTCGGAAAGTCTATGGTGCTTGAACGTTGGGTCTGCACGCTGTTCAGATATGTGCTTCAGCTTCGACTGTTCCGTTTGAAACCAGTTGGAACTTATGGCAAGCTTTGATCTCGAGCTTGACCACTTAACTTAGTACTTTGTCAATGGGGCAAGATTGGCGAATCACCCAAAAAGGTTGTTAGCTATCATCTCCATTCAATCGTGCGGAACGTTGTGCAATTCTGCTCTATTTGTCAAGCACCGTGAGGATGCCTCATGCTTGGCAATCTGATGTACGAGCACTCCATCTCAGAAGCAACAAGCGTTCGCGGATTGTCAACTAATATGTCCTGACAGGAGGGGATTGTTGCAAAAGTCTGTCTCTAGATCACCTATTCCACCTCAGCCATACTGAAAACAGTCAGTTCATTCAGCGACGCGCGCTGCACACATACGCATACTTCTTATAACGGCCGTCTTTCCTCTCTAAGGACAGATCAGACCTTCTTTCCCGTCCTTTGGAGATCTGAGGTGAGCCGTACAAGGCTGAACCAGTACGTCTGACATTCACGAGCAAGAGTTTAGGGTGTTGAGACACGCCTAGAAGCAACGGTCAACTTCTCACGCCTTACCATCGTTGAAGGCATTGCTCTCTGCTTTAGAGGGTCGCGGCCTTCTATAGTAAGCCGAACGTGTCACCGCAGGTACAACACTTGGTGCTTAAGGAGTAGTGACTTTGGCAGAACCATTTCACCAAGCCATGAGCTTCTGAGTACATCTTGAGATTATCTCAATAGGTGTACGTCCAATAAACCAGAGAAATGGTCAATCGGCCGGTGATATTCATAGTGTCTACGTCTGTATACTCGCGAAACCCTTCCCCCGTTGCTTAGAAGACCGGTGTGCTCTGATGCTAGGGCCAAGTCTAGGATCGACGTGCTGTCATTGCGGCAAATTTGAGTTGACGAGGCGCAACTTTCCGATTTCGAATGCATTCGGGCCCACTCCTTTGACCTCGTTTCCTGCTCAGAGTGCTAGGGTTGGAAGGATGAGTTACAGAAACGCGAAGCCCTGATGCGAGGGTTCCTTGGTAGCTGCACGCGAAAAAGAACGACTACTGCCAAAACTTTCTGCTAAAGCGCTTCGGTCTAGATCAACAACCAAGGGTTTCAGCTGAATTCTCTGCCATTGTGGTGCCAATTATCCATTGCGGACAATGCGCAGCGCTGGAGTTCGAAATCTTTCCAAGACGCCATCCGCTCCCCCGGATAGTCGGGTCGCCAGGCGGGATACGGCGCGGACATGGTATACCTGGCTGTAGAACTTGTCGACGGGTGGTCATGTAAAATGGTGCTAAACAGTAGCGAGTGTACACTGTCCAGATTCGGGATACGACTGCGTCCTGCGACGAAACCGGCCGCGCCAAGCCATACGCGGCGGGGTGCCTTTTTGCATAAACATACTTTGCTCGCACGCTGAAGGCCGTGAGGGTTCTTCGAACAGTCCGCCTTCACCTGGTGCCTCCGGCCTGGTGGGGCCGTCGACGGCGGGCGACCGCTACCCAATCACGGAGAGGCCTGGGCTGTCCACAGGCCAGATGTGGCAGGTGTCGTGGAAGTCACGCGGCCGCGACAGAGCCGGCACAAGGCCCGGACTCTCTGGGTAGAGGTCCGTCACCCAGCTGGCCATCTGATGGCTGTTGACCGATTTGAGCCTGCTTGATATCGGCTTCAGAGGCTGGCAGCAATGCACTGCCATTGCTTGCGAGCTTTGCGACATCGTCAAGCGAAGGAGCGCACCCTTGTCTTTCGCGCCGCAAGGTCAAGCTGCTACGACTCTGCCACCGGTACGATGATGTATCAAGCCCACAACTTCACAATCCCTCTGCGGCTGGTGGCGCCTGTCCCCTTCGGGCACCTTTGAGCTTTGGCTGAGCCTCCGCAGGTTGGTTGTGGAGACCGTTGATCCCGTCCCACGCGCAGCACTACCCATAGCCAACCTATCCAATCGGGTGATGGATGACCTCGCGTGTGAGGTGCCAGCTCAAAAAGGGCTCCCGAAGAACCAGGGTCGAGTCGAGAGTAGCAGGGACACCAGTAATCATTTCCAAAGTCGGATGCCCTCGGTTCTTGCACGATGCGGAAGCGTGAGAAGATTAGGGGCTTGCATGCCGAGCTCGCCGCAGATACGAGTGGTGCGTCCTACCACGTGCCATATTACCCCGGTGTCGCCGGAGTTTTCCAAGGTGCAGAGCCCAGCCTGGGTATCGGTGCGTGGAGTCGCTCCGGAATACGCGAGGAAGAGCGCGGAGATGAATTCGCCATGATAACTCCACCTGTGGACCCTTTCTAGAAGGCCTGTGATTGAAGGTTGCGTCAACGCCACCATCTTAGACCAGTGTGCTAATGCTAGGGTGCCAGGGGCCGTTGCGATGCTTGATAACGAGCTTCTAGAAAGGCGCGCAGTGCCTGTCATCTAACGTTGGAGTGCAACGCATAATTAGTACGAGTACTGTCGCTTCAGTGCGGTGTCTACCTGCGCAAAGCAATATCAATGCAACTTGGGAACCCGGCCTGAGGATGCAACTGGTAAAAGTACAGACGATTGCACAATCTTCTTGTGGCAATGCACATTTTTTGCGGATCATGCCAAAGCTGACCCAACTGCTTCACAGCGTAGCCCATTGTGATGTGTAGTTTTGATCGACCGGGCCCGTCGGGACTGGACTGTGTTGTCTTCAATTGGGCAGCACGAGTGAATGTCGAAGCCGCAAGCGCTTGCAGTGCACGTCCGATGGGTGCTGGTGGGAAGCCTCGGCGCTGTTTGCGTCAAACCAAAGTCAGAGCACTCGTGGCGACATTCACCATGGCCGAGAAATGCGCAGCAACACCATCTACATAGAGAGCAACCCTAACCCAGCATCAGTGTTCTGTACAGGTAGGTAATGCAAGTCATCTTGGGCGGGCCTGGGTAACTTTCACTCTGTCATCGGTTGCCTCAATCGAGTTGGCCTTTGACCGTCGGGACAGCGAAGTGGACATGGAGAGCCTCCAGACCGACGAATTTTTGCCGGCCCATGACCGGAGACTCTGCACTCGTATCAAGGGGTGGCCCCGCTAGCGCTTCAGGGGATTGAACATATCAGACCATTTTTGTCTCTGGCGGCAATGACATGTACCATAACGAACTTGCTGCCCGTGCTAACCCTGCCTGTTATCTTGAATGGATGTATCAGTTGTCAGTCACTTATCCACTCTGTCCCGCGTCCGAGTAAACCCACAGGCGCTGCCGGCCAGGGGGGGAAGGGAGATGCCATTGGATCCACGTTTCGTGGCTTCCATTGTCACCAGCTCGTGAAGGCCTTCGCTTGCCGAACACGGCGATCAAAACATGATATACCCGTTCTAATACCATCGAAGCCATTGAACTCAAAAGTGCTGTCCCACGTTTCCAATTACGCGCGGCAGGGTTAGCTGATTTTTAGCCGTTGGCAATGCCTAACAGGCCGCGGGAAGGGAAGGGTCACGCTATCGGACACAACCCGACCAAGACGTCCGGTGCCGCATGCATTGCGCGCATCTCAAACCTGATTCATGTATGCGGCAAATAAGCTGCTGTGCCCTCTGGTCCGTCTCGTTGTTCACGAGGCTGGGCGCTCCAGTACTTGCCGATAATCGTACGACATATTGGTGGGGCGCCGTCCTTGACGGCTGCACATTCCCGCCTCGGCAGGTCGGCCAACGATCTGCTACCGAGTTTTCCACAGCCGATGAGCCCTGCAGATTTTCAACCTGCATGAGTGCCGCTCACTTTGTATCCCCCCTTTTAGGACATATACATATATATTTCGCTGTGCAGTCGCTCCGACGTTGGTTGTCGCGCTGCGAAGGGGGCCCGACTGCGATCCACTGGAAGAGTAGAACACCATGGCGTTGACGTACCAGCAGAGCCAGCGGATTCGGTCCACCATCCCGGCGCTGGCCGACCACGGTGACCGCATCATCGCCGTCTTCTACAGAAACCTTCTGCGCGAGAACCCCGACCTAAAAAATGTATTCAATACGGTTAACCAAGACAATGGCTTCCAGCCCCGTGCCCTGGCAGCCCTGATACTCCAGTTTGCAAACAACATCAACCACATTTACGAGTTGATTCCCAAGATGGAGCGCATTTGCCACAAGCACTGCTCCCTAGGCATCCGGCCGGATCACTACGTTATCCTCGGCAAGCACCTCATCGAGGCCTTCTCAGAAGTCCTCGACCCAGTAATGACCCCAGACGCAAGACTTGCATGGACCAAGGCGTACTGGGTACTGGCGAACATGTTCATCGCCCGCGAGAAGCAGTTGTATTGCAGCTTCGGCAAATGGGGTGGCTGGCGAAAGTTCAAAGTCGACAACAAGGTCGACGAGAGCGAAGATATCTCGTCATTCTATCTCAAGCCTGTGGACGGCCAGGCCCTCCCAGACTTTATGCCTGGGCAGTACATCTCGGTCCGAGTCGATGCCACAGGACAGGAGTATAAGCAGATCAGGCAGTACTCCCTGAGCGATGCACCCCGACCAGACTACTACCGGATTACAGTCCAACGCGACAAAGGAAAACAGCTCAGGCAGGCTGCTGCAGCGGGCGGTTGTCCGTACGCCAGTACCATACCAGGCGTCGTCTCTAATCAAATCCTCGACTCCGTGCGCCCCGGGGATGTTCTCGAAGTGAGCCACCCGGCAGGGGAGTTTTTCCTGGACACCAAAAACTTGTCCAGCGAGCCTCTCGTCCTCATCTCCGCGGGAATCGGGATTACGCCTATGGTCTCTATTCTGAACTTTATCCTCGACCGGCAGCCCGATCGGCGGATTTCATGGATACATGGTGCTAGAAACACGGTACCATTCTGCTCTCACATTGCCAGTGTTGCGCGAGGCAGATCGACATTCCGCAGCAAGGTGTTCAAAACGCATCTTGCGGATGCGGATCTGGCCGGTGTAACGTACAACTACGACTACCGGGTCGACTTGGCAAAATTGGAGCCAAGCGATCTCTTCCTTTCACACAGCTGCGCCGAGTACTACGTTTGTGGACCCGAGCAGTTCATGCTCGAGACGGCTGAGTACTTGGAGGCGCAGCATGTGAACTCGTCGAGAATCAAATTTGAGTTATTTAGCACAGCGCAGAAAATATGATATCAAAACTAATCTGGTACTTTCACCTAATTCCTTTAATCATTTCCTGCATGCCCAGTATGTACTTGAAGCCCACTCGATCTTGCACAAAATTGTCTCGATTTATACACAACGACATTGATGCAGGAGCGCTAGAGGAGCCGAAAAATGCTCATCTGAGCTACATGCTTACACTCACCGCGCTGTCACGACCTAAACACGTTCAAATGATCGAGCTCCAAAGCTTGAGTGTCTTCAGATCAGTATAGGGCATCAGCGCCAATGATCATGCTGTTGTGACATGCGATCATGACGCCGCATCTCTGGAGGCGGCAAGAGCGCTCACCAGTGAGAGCTTGCACTTTGAGATGGCGACTTCACGTTGAGAGCATTGAGTTGAGAGTTTATATAGCCCTAAGTAATAGCATTAAGGTCTCTAGCGTGCACACTCGTCTCATTGCAAAAGTCCTTTGAATCTCCGCGCCATATTCTCCGAACGCGGCCTTTCTCTTCGAGCACGGCGTCTAACAGGAAGTAGCAGATGATCAGATGTATTGGTGTGGCCACAAATTTCTTTAAAGCTTTTTTTATTTTTTTTATTTTTTTTTGGCATATTCACATCACTAATGTTATTGGCTAGGGAAGAGTATCCCCGTCTTCGCGGGTCAAGCAAATTAATGACATATTCTCGGGTGCAAATCATTCCAGGAGCCTTGTGCGTATACTTAGTGTATGTTATTCAATGTGCTTTTCCTGATGGAATAGCCAGCAGCGATTTTGTGACTCAGAAAAGAAAACCCCCCGTGTACACAGAGGACACACTTGCTATCGGCTGACACGAAGATGGATCAAGCTAAACAGTGCTATCCCCTCGCCGCATGGCTAGTGCAGTCGTGAAGATTGACTTGGCTACACGTCCCTGGTTCACTAGGTGTGGCCTTCTAGCAGTTGTCGGTATCTTTCCTGACAATGACGTTCCAACCGTCGTGATGAAAGGCTTGCCCGGACACGGAATAGTAGCTGCGCGGTCCAGACCAGCGAAGGCGCTGACACTTGCCCAAAATCCACGAGGCTCCATCGGCGATGTCACCGAATGAGCCTAGGGTTTCAGTGTGGCGATTCTGTTTCCGGGATAAGTCAGTCACCTTGTCTTACCGGGTGAAAGCGAATAGAACGACGCGGATGCCGGTCTGCACTTACATCATTGCACCACCAAATGGCCGACTTGAAGGAGCAGCTAACCCTGCCACAGTTTCCCGGACCAGGGCCGTTGGATGGCTTGCCATTGACTTTTCGCAGATAGTTGATGCCGTACCCAATCCAAATCGTGTCTGTCTCTGGCCAGCGTCCTCCACAGAAATATGCCGAGTCCTTGAAATCCGCTCGCTCGATAAGGCTGTCGCGCTTCTCACCATGGGGAGAGGCGTCCACAACGTAGTCGTCGTCCCAGCTTGGGTTGAGCTTTATAAGCTCCTCATGAACCTTTTCGATTGTTCCATTGAACTTTTGCACCGGGCCACCGGGGGAGACTTCAATTTCCCATTCTAGATTGACCACACCGTAGCCCTCAATAGGAGCCTGTAGTCCGAAGACCTAAATTGTCCATGTAAGCTTGCCGCACGTAACCTAGAGCATTTGTTTTGCAATTGGATCAGTATACACACCATAGCAGGTAAAAGCAGAAGAGAAACAGGCTTCATATTTGATTCGGTCTGACCTCGTGGATGATACGAATATTACGTTAGAATTTGTCGATTGAGATGACCTGTCAAACAGAGAATTACCTTCTTGGCCCTCTTATATACTATTCCTCGTCGCTAGCACAGGGTCACTGTGACCTCAGACCTACCCACATGGGTCGGAGTGAGCTGGCCCATGACCCCGCTGGCATTTCGCCTTGTATCGCAACGTACATTCGATGGATCTGAAGGATCAAACAGGTACCGCTTCGCCACGGGTGAATTCTGGTACAGAAGGTCTTTAGCTCATGGATGAAGTCACTACGCCATGAATATTGGGAGAAACAAGGTATGGCAAATGCCTCGAGGACCGCGACGTCATGAGATTTCTGAGGCCAGAACGGCCCGGGCTTCAACTAGCGCAAGCTCATGTCACCATCCGGCCGCTGCCTTACATGCCGTGGAACGACCTGTCTGTCCTGAGCCGTATGCAGTCATGCTGACACAAGACGCATGATTGGTTGCTATACGCCTGTCCAATCGGGAGTTGAACCGTGCCCCAAGCGAGCGAATGAACAGTATTTGGAATTGTTGGTGACGGGCGCAGATGTGACTTGCTTCCACCTCAGTGTCTATGATTGGCCGAAGGCTTGCTCTAGCCGCGTGTCGAGCGGAGCTTGCGCAAGTTCTAACGTCCTGCGGTAGTCGGCATAAGCCGCTGCACGGCGCTTAATGCACACGAATGCACACGACATCCACGGAACTGCCTCAATAGGTGCAAACGCGTAGCGAAGGAACAATGCTCTGCCGATTATCGCAGAAGATCTGCAGGACAGTGGGACTAATATAATACCGCAAGTAAGACGCAAGTGCTTGGGACTATTGGCTGACGGTTGCATTAGGAGTGTTATCCTGACCGTTCACAGGTGAAAGTCCGAAGTATCAAGACGTACTAACTTTTGAGCCATTTAGAAGCCTAAGTAACTGTCGTCAGGCCATGTTATTTGTCAGAGGTCTCATTGGCGAGCCGATGTTGAAAGCAAGATGTGCTCCAAAGTGCCTGAGGCTTTGATCAAGAAAAGTACTTAAAGAGCACCATCAGCGCTCTTCAATGGCAACATATTGGTTCCCCCAAAAGCCATATAATTGTCTGACTCATAGATTTTCTCTACCATTTGTCCAAGATCTTCAGTCGGACGTGTCACGAGCTTAGGAAATGAAGGCTGCCAGCGTTGTCCTCGCGTTGTCCACCGCGGTATTTAGGACTTATCCCGCCACCTGTCTTATTCTTGCGCCTCTAATTTCAAGCCGCAGGTCTTTGGGCTTCAAGCGCCAATTGAGGGTTACGGGGTGGTCGATCTGGAATGGGAGGTTGAGGTTTCCCCAGGAGGCGACACGGTGGTCCTGAATGGAACGGTCGAGAAACTCCGTGATGAGCTCGTCAAGCTGAATCCTAACTGGGATGAGGACTATGCCGCCCTGACGGAGCCTCTCGCCAAGCGCAATGACGATTTTGAGCTTGCCGCCCGAGCAGACTTCACCAACGCCCCTTTCTTTTGCCGTGGTAGATGGCAAGAATGCCCTGCGCCTACTATCTCTGGTGGCATTGCCTACCTGAGACGTATTCAGGGCAGGCCAACGAACGGGCCGGGGCCTGGCAAGTGCGGCAGGGTTAGCTGTTCCTACCAGTCTGCCATCTGGTGGTGCAACGACGTAAGTAATCCACGCCCAGTTCGCGTAAACGTCTATGTACATGTCAATGACTCTACTTTTCCTAAACAGAGTGCGGGCGCCAAGACCCTAGGCGGATTCAACGATATTGCCGATGGCGCACAGTATGTCAACAACAAGTGCGTTCGCGAAGTCTGGGACCCTCGCTGGTTGAAGTTTAATGCCATGTCTTCTGGCCAGGCTTTCCACAAAGATAATTGGAACGTGATCATCAGGCATGACACCGACCATTGCTAACTGAAGGACTGGTATGGAAGGCTGCAAAGCGAATGATGCCAAATCGAAACTCTTACTGGAGCATGTCGGTACTGTCAATTGCTTCTCTATGAGTGTTCTGGGATGTGGAAGATGGAGAAACTCTCTTCGATTTCACGAATTAAGCGCCGTTCTGAGCCACTCTATTCTTTCTACCCTGAATAGATGAGTCTAAATATTGCTTTTTTGGCCTTCGCCGGCCGCATGCTCGCGAGTAACTGGCGAAATTTCTGCAACCGTGCATCGCAGCATTTTGACAATAGCTTTCATGGGATGCCTACTTTGCCTAGGAACAGATCTTGCCATGGCCAAAGGTACATTTATGGTATTGACAAGGTCGAAGTTTGGTCCAGTGATGATTTGAAAAAAATATGGAGTCTGCCACTGTGTACACGGGTGGTGAAAGAGCAAGCTGAATTTCTCTACTTGGAGCAGAAGTCTAGCTCATGCATATAGAGCAAGGCTTTAACTCTAAACTGTTTCTGTTCCGGCCATCAGCCTGTATGATACATTTAAGATTACTGACTGGCGCTTACGTGAACGATGTCAGCCAAATGCAACGTACTTGAGTCGTTGGTCTAAAGAAAGTGATTTACGAAAGTATGGATGAATAGGTCTTGAAATCGAACAGCCTTCCGGGAAAGGAAAGAATGCTGATCATACTTGGAAAAGAAAAAGAGCTCTATTAATACTTGGACTCGGCATTGTTAGATCCCCTGTTTTGCGGTTCGCGGCCTGCGGTGGCAAGCACGTGTCACCTGGGATTCAGAGTCGCTCATATTCAAAACCAGGTGAAGAGCATGGTCGAGTTTTAGTGTGCGCCATGATACTCTCATTCTCTGGCCTTATGAGAATCCGAAGGGGTCGGCTAGTCGACACTCGCCTACGCCACCAACGTTTTTGAGACTTTACTATGATAGAGGTAACTAACCCTAAATGGTCCGAGAATTCTGAATGGCTGTTGCCAACATCAGGCTGACGAAACAACAGTGAGACACTTGAGGTTGAAGTGAAAAGGCGTTCTGGCTCGCCACTTCGTGGGTTGAGACGTTAGAGCCCTAGTCTGATCCATGGCAACTTTCGGGCCCCTTGTCTCACCGCAAGCTGGCGGCAGATGCTGCGATGGCATATCCCTGCCTGCCTATGAATCCCACCCAAGTCTTTGAGGAAATTTTAAGGTGGCACCTTACTGGTCGTACTGGACGGCGTTATCCTCGAACACTACGTCTGCCTATGCCATCTTAATCGTCATAACGGCAGCTCAACAAGAGGCAAGTTTCGAATGATCTCAAAGGTCTAGAGTATTGAGTGAAACCTACTCTGGAGGGGATAAGATTGCAGCTACTTCAAGCACCTAGTAGCGTGGTCAGCACATTGCTTTTCTCCGCTGAATTTGGTCAAGGGGGCTTGTCCGCATACCTGCTCGATTCTACCTATAGTAGAGTTGAGTTCTTGCATATCTTCTTGGCTAACCTCTATGCCCCCCAAAGACTTGATACGATGAAGCAACTTTTCGCTGGAAGCAAGTGAACGCTGTAATGCTTCCGTCTCCTTGGTCAGTTTCATGAAAGTTCTGGCAGCATATCGAATCAAGAGTCTTAAATGACGTTTCCTCTTCTCCCAAAATCGGTCGACCTTCCGCATTGCAGCCCTTTTGGCCTTTAAGCTCTCCCAGAACCTTTCAACTTCAGCTGGGTAGGTAGTCTTTTCTGGGTCGATGACCCACTCCGGATCCTGGCGCTCCGAATGTGCACACCTTTGATCCATAAGTCTCTCGCGTTTTCGGATGCCAGCAAAGTGTACCAGTAGGTCGCCACGCTGTACCAAAGCATTCACTGGGACCTCTTCGTCAAAAGTCACATACGAGTTAAACCACTACATTGTATCATAGTTAGCGTGATCCAGTTCATTGAGCCATAAGAACCGATAGAAACGTGAGGAAATTCGAGTACAAGACCAATTATTGTCCGTTGTCAGGTCACAACTTTCATGATGCCCCGACTTACTCTTTGAGGCACAGTTACTGTTACTTCGGCAAACTTGCGCTGTTGAAGAATAATTGCCATGGAGTCTGATCTTGGTGCGGTAATAGTGTCTCCGGCCGAACATCGCGAAAGGCGAGAATGGCGGCTAGAAGGTCAACCGACTCTGGTGCTGTGCGAACTGCGAAGATTCCATTATTCAGGCCATTGCTATCCTCTGTGACTATGATGTGCACATCACTCCAGTCATTGTCCTCGTCTGGGGGCAGAAAAGTTTCGAGGGGCATCTTGTATTTCAGGACAACAGTATCCGCATCAAACCAGAACAGCCAGGATAGACGCTGGCTTTCCGGCTTGCTGAGCTCCTGGAGAAGAACCGACTGAATGTACGCTGGCTTCGTCCAATATGCGTCAATGATGGAGCCCCGTTGCACAAACATTGGGTAGCCGTGTTCCGGTTATGCTCCTTGTGTGTTCTCATTGCGCGCTCAGATGTCGGCGACTCTTTCCCGTATAAAACTGAAATCTTTGCCACACGCGCCTGATTGCCTTTGATGTCGAAGGCTGACTCGATGTGCGGATTCTTTGCGTCTGCTTTACGTGTGGGTACGTTTGATGCAACGCGGACTGGTCTGGCCTGGGCATTGATAATGTCTGTAGAGACGGTTGCATGGTGCATGTCCTCATAAGACGGCTTTGCTACCAATAACAGCATAAGTAGCGAAACAACACACTAGAGTGGATGCCATCAAACCCTTCGTTCGGAAAGACTGAGCGACATGGTTGGTTTGTCCCGACTGCGGAACGACCGCCACCACAGGTGGGTTGATTAGCCACAGTCTTAGCATAAGGACGCAAAAAAATGCCAAGAGTATAGCCAGACAGGCATGCACTGTTATCAGCCGGAGGGCCATTGTTACTGTGGGTAGTTTATTTTCTCTTGCGTCGGAAGGCCTTCGACGTATTGTTTTATTTACCAGTTGCAAAGGCACGTGAGGCAGTTTCGGCAAAAAGCGTTCGGTGGCATGATGGGCAGTGCTGACGTTGGGGTCGCAGACGGTGGGTTTATGGAATGCAAAGCCATTGCGCTGAAACAGTTCCAGCAAGCAATACTTTGTCCGCAGAGATTGCATCATACCGATACCTGGAACACAACTAGACGCTGCGACTTGACTCGCCCGGTCCGAGACAAAGCAGGGGGCGGGCGCTTCATTGACCATTCCAATAGAGATACGAATTACGAGATGACGAATGGCGCCAGGCAACAATTATTTCTTCCTCCGAGCGTCCGGAGCGAATTTTCGAGAAAAAAATCATTGGGAGCATGGGAGCCTTACCTCTATCGGGATATTGACACAGAATGCGAAGCAGCCGCCCGGCTCGCCCTACATCGTGGTTAGACGCGCTCCAGAGTAAAGGTGCTACAGGAGCCTGGTATTCACTCAAACGATGATGTCTCCATGTAGTCCGTTATCTGACACCTCTCGATACCTCGCACAGCTGCAAATTGCCACCATACGCTACCTCACCGTCTACTGTGCAGCGGACGTGGTTCTGCTGCTGTATTCGCCGTTGGGGACCGTCAAAACTTAAAGTCGATAGGACTCCCTCGGATGCCTCAAACCCGTATACATAGCTTCGGAGGGCCAAAACTGTGCTCGAGTCAGGGGGACAAGAGTGCCTGCCTTTATGGATAGGTATCTGGTCAAATAAGTCGACGCTTTGGCATCGTTCGGTACCCTGACTGGCCGCGGTGAGCAGAGGCCATGATCTAGTCCTTCACGGTCTTGGGTGTCTTGCGAGTTACTAAGCCTCGCGCACCTCTAATTCGTTGAGGAAAATTGCCCCTTCTATCGTGCGACAATTTTCTCCAATATTCGCTCTTTAATTGACCAGGCCAGGAGGTTAAGCTTCAATCTTCTTCATTACTATCCGAAGACTAGGACATGATGCACTCGGCTATTTACTTTTTAGAATAGCTAAATGCCTTATCGGTAGTCCGCATTCGCGCGTAAACACGTAATAACCTTTATTAGATCTACTCAGCCCTATGACCGC
Source organism: Tolypocladium pustulatum (assembly GCA_024340155.1). NCBI lineage: Eukaryota > Fungi > Ascomycota > Sordariomycetes > Hypocreales > Ophiocordycipitaceae > Tolypocladium > Tolypocladium pustulatum. Next base: position 175,126 of record JALHBY010000193.1, on the reverse strand, counting down.
TTGGGCACCTTAGTTCACACTTTCTCTGATACTTATCATTTGCTTTAGACGCCACGATTGATACCAACGCCAGTCCAAGCCTGCCGTACTATCTTCGCAGCACATTTGCCAAACTCCTTCTCCGCGCAGTCGATGGTAATATCCGCAAATTGCTCAAAGTTACAGCGCGGGTGGACTTTCCCGCACTTCATCGCTTTCCACCAGATGTGGCCAGCCTTTTCCCACGAGTAGCCTCCAAATGCCACGGCGGCTAGGTAGAACGCCTTGTTAGGAATACCAGAGTAGATATGAACGCCGCCATTATCCATATATGTCGATTTATACTGCGCCATATTACCTACCTGGGGATCTTTGCCCTGTCATAGAGTGTCAACATAAACAAAACGACCTAAAGATTGTGTAAAGGCTTACAAAACGTGGATCATTAAATGCCGTTCCAGGCTCTTTCATACTTCGTAGGGCAACCCCCTTTGTATCGGGCACAAGGCATCCCTCGCCAATAAGCCAGTCCGCCTCATCTGACGTCTCGTCCTCATACTTTTGCTTGACCATAATACCAAATACATCAGAAATATGCTCATTCAAAGCACCAGACTGGTCTGAGTACTCGAGTGGGCTAGTATGCTCAGTGACCGCATGTGTTAATTCATGCCCGATGACGTCAACGCAGCTGGTAAAGTTTTGCAAAAATGCGCTACCATCCCCGAAGACCATTTGGTCTTTTTCTGGATCCCAAACTAGGGTGGTTAGTTAGTTCTTATAGACATCGTTATATTTCTCAATAAATCCACGCGCACTACTCACAAGCATTTCCAAACTTCTTGCCAAAGTGCACCGAGCTAATAACGTCAGCGTTCTTGTTGTCAATGGACTTCCACTGGAATTCTTCCGAGTAAAACGCCAGAACCTTCCCCACGTTTTCATAAGCAAGATTAACGTCTTTGTCTTCAACTGCAGGTTCTCCTTCGGCTCGCTTTAACTCGCCAGGAAGGAATTCTTTCGCTTTAGCATCATATATAGCACGGTAAGGAGTATTCCTAAATTTATTGTGATGTTTATCTCTGCATCTAAATCTCAGCACTGTTGTACTGTTTGTTAGCGTAAGTTTCAATAAGGGCAGAGAGAAGGATCAGGTCACCTCGCTGCGCCGCTTGCTCTTCAGTGGCAGTACCTGACCCCCGACTCTCGGCAAGCCATTCCATGCGCTCCCGTCGAGCGCTATTGTGACGGAAACTGACGTGAAGAGACTCCCTAGCCGCATCACGGAGATCCTCGGAATTATGGGCCGAAGAAGCAATACCGTGAAATATGTGCGGCGGTATGATAAATGATCGACCAGACATAGCGATGCTATCGCCCCTGGCTACTGGCTAGAGTAAGAGGCGGAGGTAGTACAAAACTACGTAATATTATGTATTTTCCGTAAAATAACTGAAGAGCAAGAAGACAGAGGGTCATAAAACTAAGAAGAGCTCCTGCCTCTTTTTTATACTTGGCGTAGTCGCGTTGAGGAATAAATAGCTTAAACCGTCTAACTAAATAATTAATTTTAATCGACTCGGCTCGCATATATAGGCCAGAGATTGATGATTTGCGCTGGTGATTTAGTCATACTACTATAATATAGTTTCGAACTAGTATAGCGGCTGGAGAGCTATAGCTTTACGTACGGTTTAAGTCTTCTCCTGTCGACAAAGCTATGCTATATAAAGTCGACTTATTCTGATTTAATTAGCAGAGATCTCATGGCTATAACCTAATTAGTATACTCTATATAATGTTCTAAGTAATAGCTCTTATAGTATATTAAAGTAATCCCATAGCTAAGTTAGGTGTTATTTAAGGTTAATTAATTACCGATATTTATCAGATTAAGCACAAAATAATAGGCGTGTTAGCTAGTATATAGACTTTAACTTATAATATAGACTCTGCCTACGCCTGAAATAGGGAGAAAAACTTTATATTTTGAGTTAAGGCGGAGTTAATATCTTTTAAAATAATTTAACGCGCAGTATAATATAATAAAGATAACGCTCTATGTTATTACCAGAATTTATTCTTAGAAACCTTTTTAGTACATAACGTTCTAGTAAATTATAATTAAATAATATTATAAAGCTACGTTTATATTATTATGTTATATAACGGATGTCGCGGGCTGCCTTTATTTCATAGCCGTAGCTTTGCTAAACCTTAGGCTACAGAGGGGCGGCTTTTAAATACTTCGGAGTAAGGCAAGGAGTGCCTACTAATTAAGTTCGTTAGTAACGCAATGTCATGATGCGAGCATCACTCGTACAAGCGTGTTCTAACATCATACAATCAGCACGCCAGCTGCGCTGGCGCACTAACCAGCGCACAGACACGCCCCTGCACCTGCCCCAGGCAGCTGCTATAGAGGCTGACATAGGGGCGAGTTTCATATGACGGCGAAGGATTTCTTACACGGCAACTGCCTACGGCGGTTGCTATGTCTTAATTGCTGCCGCTGGTAGCAATTGGATTATATAAACGATAAACTTCCTCTACGAGTTTTCTTCTGCAAGCTTAGTTTCTTAGTAAATACAGCACAGCAAGTTTTTCTTCGCACCAGTGCCTTACACGCAAAGAGTTACTTTTATCAAGAGGATTAAGATATATATCACGGCCTGTTGCTGCTTCTCCTTCTAGCTTTTTACAGACTTATTAAGTAACTTGCCTCATTACGTTAATTACAGTTAGGTCCCTTATAATATAGTAAAAGTTATTTTCTTCCATGTGGAACCGACTCCGGAAGGCGTGGCAATGCCCCCAAGAACAGGAGGGTGCATTGTCCCCACCATGCCTCGCGCGTTGGTGCCTGGCGCGAAGTGCACGTGGACGCAATTTTCTTCTACAGTCTCGACATTGCTATCACGACTTCGATGCCGGCTACCTAGAGACAGGAACTTCGGGCTTTCCCTTCTCCTTCTAGGAGAGCTTAGCGCTCTGTCCCATTGACGATGTCTCTGTATAGAGTACAGACAATCCTAACCATCTATCGACCTTAGGCTATCAGTTGCCAAATAATAAACCCTCGGGCATCTCAGACTGCTCGAGGGATTAGAATGAACATGGCAATTCTATATTGCAGCCGTGGGCCAGTTGGCTCCTAATACCTCTAACGAGAGCCTCACGGTGTTATACGACGAATCATTCCCGGAGCTCCTAGGCTTCATCGAGATGGATAGGCATTATGCTCCTGAAAAATAAGCAGTCTCCTTCAGGTGTTGACGCGCGTCGTTGCCTGCGCTCGCCGTCTCAGCTAGATAGAAGGTTGCGAAAGCACGAATATGCCTAGAGACCGGGGAGAGGGGCTACGGTCCGAGGCGGGGAGAGCGCCTGAAAACGTGTTGATTGCAGAGCCGCTCGCCTACTTATTAAGGCGTCTGGCGTCCGTCTCTCTTCCGAATATACTTATCGGCAAAGTCCTCTAACTATCTGTGAGAAAACTGCGTCGCTTACTTCCACGAACGGTTCCGCAACCAGATAATGCTGTCTACTGTCACCCTTGAAGATCAAGTCTCTGGGCACCACCAGCTGCGACGCGTGTGGAAAATGCGAGACATGCGAAGCAGCAGAAACTACAGCCACCAACGCAAGGGACATCTACCTGCTTCTACGTCCTCGCGACAAACTCGGTCCCCAGCGGGTGCGGAAAAGTCACACTACCAACCCGCCGCCGGCGGGCGACCTTTGGACGAGCCGATAACGATTCCATCTGACACCGAATCTAAAATGAATGAGACAAGGGCGGCCATGCCTGTCATGACGGCCATGACATCGATGACTGGTCGCCTTTATTAATAGGGCCCACCCAACAGCGCGAGCGAAGACCCCCATACCGGCACGCGGCATGCCTAGTCCGCCAGCATCGCACGTTATATCTGAGGATGGAGATGCCTGGGCAGCCGCTGCAAATCCGAGGAGTGACCTTTGCAGAATGCAGTCTTCAAGCGCGTCATCTTGGACGACGTAGCCACGTTTCAGCTACACAACCCGTCCACCGACCACCTTCATCTCCTTTCACTCTCGATGCTGGGTCATCAGCTCACACAAAGGCAAGTTTCCATTCCCGTCTCGCATTTTAGACATCTATTACTAGGCTATAATCTCCAATCTCCAACCCCGGCCAAGGAGGTTTATCACTATTATTAATGAAGCTCCAACTCGTGGAAGGAACAGCACCCCTTCCCTACGCTGCTACGATGACCAGAATCTTGAGAGCTTAGACTCGCGAGAGCTTTTTCACTGCGAGGTCCGCTAGCTAGACCAACCCGCGCAGGCATGAGCCATTGTGGGGCAATTGGCTTCAAGAGCATTGGCCTACAGCATCACCAATTCATCTTGCAGAGTTGCGACATTGCTGGATGGTTCAAGACGTATTGAGGAAAGCTCATATACGGTTCGTAAACAGCCCGACCGGTAGGTTAGGGCGCTTGCTGCGACTCGTGTCCCGCGGCCGGCGTCGGGTAATAAGGGAGCGCACCGACGGCTTGTCCCGTTTGACGGTGAGGTGCGGACGCGCCGTCATGGGTGTCTCAATAGCGATGCCGCAGACCTCGCCTTCGCTCTGGGCGGCGAGCCCGCCGCCGCAGCTGAGAAGCGCTCCGGCGACCCCCGAGGGGAGGTACAGCGTCGCGCCCTAGGTGAGTTGCTTGCAATCCGTTGATATCCACGAGCTCACCCCCGGCGCGTCCAGCTGGAGGGCCATACTGCCCGATCTGGGATATGTCTACCATCGCCAAGGGCTACGCCGAGTTCAAGGCTGGCATTCGCGTGTCCACGCGGTGCTTTCTGAGCGTCATGGGCCTCGCGCCGCCAACTGACGGTGAGCTCCACCATCCCGCCTTACGCCTGGGGTGCCAATATGGGGAGGACGTTGCCGGGCTCGGCACCCTCGACGAAGACCGAGCCGAAGGCCGGATCGGCCAGCGTGAAGTCGAGGCTTGTGAGGTCGGCAGCCGTGGTGGCCGGCGTGCCTCTCATTGTTGAATCCGTCATAGAGCGGAAACAGCGAGGGTGGTGCCTGACGGCTCCCAGTCTGAATTTCGAGTTAGCCAAGCGTTCTTGGAGCCCTGATGTCTCCCTGCTTCAGGAGCGCTCGAGATATCATGAGATAAGTCGAGTTCCACCTCGTGTCATTGTTCATAACAACCTCCAGTTCCGCCGTCGATTCAACCGTGAGGCGGAACCCTTGTGCTTCAGAGTCTTCGTGCGCAACTTTCTTGAATAGCTCACTAAGAGCAATGAAACCTTCATATCGAAAAGCATTTCAGAATTTGTTGTTGATCGGAATATAGGTCGAATGGATGTTTAGTTTGGTAGGAAATTCAGGGAACACGTTGAACACTCAAACTGTCGTTACTTCATGTTCTTATAGACAACAGGGCCCGCCATGTCCACGCTGTGCTATGGCGCAGCGGCTTTTCACTTTCGCTCACCCTTCCGTCTTGCCCTTCCCTTCATCAGACATCTCGTGAGAGAGCCTCTATCAGAAGGCGATGGATCACGCACGTTTCTTGCTATCTATCGAGTTTGAGTGGCGCCTTAACACGTCAAACCGCGAATTAACCGATAACCTACAAAAAAAGAGCGCTAGGCGAGAAGCTGAGGTCTGGAGCTACAAGACCGTGACAATCAGCCATAGTCAAACTGTGGCCGACAGAGATTGCATGCCAGTTGACGACATTGAACGGGGGTCTTTAGAAAGAGACAATGACGAGCATACTTGCGAGAAGATTCTTTATGTTTCGGAGAGCTATCATCGGAAGCGTTTCGTCATCAGAGCTGAGTTTAGTGTGGGCGTTGGCCTATGGCCGCGTTTTACTTTAGTGAAGTTCGACATGCACCACAAGTGGCAGTCTTCGTCTTGCCCACGACCAGCCACGACCGCTGCACCAACACAAGTAGTATCAATCAATGCAAAATTTAGTAATGTCTCTAGGTAGATACTTTATTTAGTCCATTTCGCTAAAGTGAGCATTTTTTGGCGCGATCAAGTCGAGAATTGCTGGCAAAACGGCCGAAGCCTGAGTCTGCTTACGAAATCCAACGAGACACCCGACGACAAGCTTCCAATGAAATACGTCCATGGCGGCTACGACCCCCTGTCATACCCCAACGGCCAGCCTCCAATGAGTTAGCTCCATGGCGGCTACGACCCCCCTGTTGCAACCCCGATTACCCTCCAATGAACAAGCCCATGGCGGCTACGGACCCCCTGTCGCATCCACTTTGCCAAATCGCCGCGACAGGCGAATGCTGCTATTACCGTCTGTTTTCCCGCCATCTTCGTCGAAAATCGCCCCAGCGGCGTGGAATGGGACACCCCTCAAACCCCCCCAACCCCCGGCGGGGCCGAGCCGTTCGTCCTACACTGCACACCCAGGAGTCACGTCTCTTCCACCATACTTACCTGCCGCACTATGGCATGCAGTACCAACTTCACCACCACCGGTCTTAGCATCTCGTGAGGCGTCGTAGCCACACCGCGGTACACCGACGCAGTCCCCTTTGGCTACAGAGACCCTCTCGCGCCCCGGTTCAACTCTTTCGTAAGGCTTGAACAATGCCTGCATCATGCCTCCTTTCGCAAAGCTCCGTGACACTGATCAGCAGCAGATGCTCACCGAAGTTGGAACACAAGGCCGGTGCGCTGTGCAGCCCCACGAACCGATTGCCGCCAGTCTGACCCACTGTACTTCTCAGGAAAATGGGCGTCTCTCTCATTGATAATGGAGCGCGCGACGAGCACATATTCAGCGCTATGGACGGCTATGATGATGATAGCGAGCTCTGCGCCCTGAAATATGGTTCGCATATCCACTGGGCGCCTGAGAGAGAGGAGTACGAGCCGCCAGTGAAACGATTCAGTCGCCAGCCGCCCAGACCCAGCAGCCGTAAAACCGATGGTCAGCGCACACCTCCGATTGAGAAACGGAAATCGCTGAGGAGCTCAACTACTGGCAACGATGCTAGCGAAACGCAACAGGACAGCGATAACGACAAGCCGCGACAGGTAAAGTGTCCTCGGGCAAGGGGCCCGACTAATTCGGAGGTCGTCTTTGCAGCTGCGAAGCAGCAAAGGAAAGCGAGCGTAACCAAGCACAAGCCCCAGGAAGTCTCACAACAGGTAGAGAAGTCGAGGCGGCGAGGTCCAATGCAGAAGTCGCGCCGCGATCCTGACGTCGTAGGCCAAACGCGCTCCGGCCGGCACTCATACAGACCCCTCGAGTATTGGAGAGGCTAGCAGGTCATCCGCGAACAGAACGATCAAGAAGACGTTTTCCACCACGTCAGCTTCGTTGTGCAGAATACCAAGGATATTGTCCGCATCCCGCACGAGACCCCGCCCCGAAAACGGGCTTGGCCGGGCAAGACCCACTTCAAAGCCAAGGGCAAGAAGGACAAGAACAGCATGGTTGTGAGGGAGGACGAGGAGGAGCTGGAGGAGTGGGAGCTGAACCCTGGCACTATAAAAGGCCAGATTGATGTCTGGGAGCCTGAGCACGCTGGGTACCCGCCCGCCGACAACAAGATTGTCGAGGTCAAGGACGACCTCATCGCTATCTCAGCCAACGCCATCCAGACGTCGGACATTAAGGACGCCGATTTCAGGCCCACGAAGACGCTCACCTTGCCTTTTATGAGCGCAGGGGTCGTCACCCTCCTCGCGGGCGCCGAGACGGGGTCCAACAATTCGCCCATGATGCACATGGTCTTTTTCGTCCAGTACGGCAAAGCCCTCGTCACCATCAACCGGGTCCAACTCCGCATATCCTCCGGCAGCAACTGGTTTGTACCGAGAGGTAGGATGCCTAAGATACTTCAGCCCCTTCCCTCGTACCGTATTGTCGACAAGGTCTAACCCCATCGTGCAGGGAACCAGTACACAACTACGACAGCCCCGGCCTCATTTTCTTCGCCAAGGCTTGCGAGGTAAAGGCTCCTTAACCCGGACGCTCTACAACTGCACACATATGAACAGAGGTGGCTACGGTGCGGATTGAACCGTTCGTTCGTCGAGCATTTTGCCATGGTTGAGTAGACCGAGAATGGCATCGTAGAGAGCGTAGGCGTGCCCAAAGCTCCGGTTAGGAACAAAAACAGGCGATCAGAGCTGAATTTAGTGCGGGGTTTGACCTGTGGCCGCGTTTTATTAGTGCATTTCCGCATTCATCATATATGCCAGTGCCCCACGACACCGCAGGATCTAATGTAAAATGCAGTATGACGAGCTGGTTCAGTGATCTCGATGAAATCCAGCGTTAGGCGCTGACCTGAAAAATACACTCTTGGGCAAAAGATTAGTGCTATACCACCACTCTCAGTCTGAAGCGATCTCCGCCAACTCTTCACCAGGCGATCCTCAGTTGCGCTGTGAGATAGAGTCCCCGAAAATGCGCCAAGCGCCTCAGCTACGTAGAGTAAAACTTTCAGTCCTTTTTCGACGTCAACATTCACGCCATATAAGTCCAAACAGCCAACGCAGCTTGCAGGTTCCCGTATACCGTCCGGGATCTCTTGCTTGATAGCTTCGCTTCTAGACCACTCATGCGCAGCGAAGTCTTGTCTTATCACGCCGTAGGTGATAAAAACTACCCTCTCTAGCATAGCGAACTAGTCATATTCATTCTCTAACCAATGTATATATCGAAAAGCAAGGCTCGCGTCGTTGAGTCGTGTAGTGAGCAAGCTATTGAGAAGCCGTTTGTATGCGTCTCCCTAAGACATTGCGATCGTACGAATGGCATTGACGTTTTATTTAACAAAGAGCAATTATGCGAGACAGCTCGCTTGATCTGGTTGTCAACTTCTTTGGAATCAGACTCGTATTCGACGGACGTCGTCGTCAGCGTCCTCGAGATTGGACTCGAACCTACCGATGTTATCGGCATCGGGCTCGGATACATTCCCGTCGGGCTGAAATTCTTGACAGCACAAGCCGTCCCCAAGTCGTCCATCCAACTGTACTCTGTCTACTCTCCGACATCACAGCACGCCTCGGAGACTGCGAGCAGCAATAATTGCCTGAAGCGGCTGTTTTCCCGAAAAGAGCTATGCAGAACGGCACTAGGGTGAACAGCGCTGACCCGGTGAATGCGCGTATAGTTCCCCGTTGCATCCTTGAGACCAATATTAGTGCAATCTCCGAAGGTATAGCCTATATCTTTGCTTTCCAGCTTCCAAGCCTCTCCTTTACAACGGTTACGGCTTTCCTCGTCCAATTCGAATGAGAACCGGTATATTCCTGCACAGAGCACCACGTCTGGCTGTTTCTGACAGACTGTTTCCACATAGGCGTCGGATCGTTCGCGAAGCACGATTCGATACGTCAGGTGAAACGCCGTACTTGCCCATCGGCACATCACCCAGCCCAGACTTGGCGGCTCCATCGGCCGGCCATTCATCAAGTCCATCGCCCAATGCCGCTACTTTCGCGAAGAGTAGAGCGTCCGCTGGCCCGGCGTCGGTTGCCCCATCGTCCACTGCGTCTGACGTATCTGGGGCATCCAACGAGTTATGTTCTGACGAGCCTGGGTCTGCATCCGACAGTGGCGAATCATAAACCCAAACGCCGTCGCCGGGCCGCCAACTTCAGGAACCTTCGCCCACCTGACCCAGCGTCATTCACTTCTTCCTATTGAGCTCATCGGCATCTCCGAGCGCCTCTGGCTCGCAGCCCCGGTCACTTTCTGGGCCTAGCCTCAAGTCATGAATGTCAGGCTGGGCTGCGAACCGACGGACCGATGGCACGCTCGGCACGTTTGTCAATGCCGTCACCGACAATGAGACCGCGGGCGGCGCCGATTTTCTCGACACACGGCACAAAGCTTACGATAGGGTGATGCAAATCGTAAGTTGAATATGCGGCAAGTGACGTAAAACATTTCATGTCACGCATACTATTTCTTTCTCGTATCGATTGACCCTTTCAACAAGATTCTCCCACCACGGCGATCGCTCACTGAGAGGCCTTTGGTCAAAATTCTCGGCCGAGGGTATCTCTTCCTCCTGACGAAACCATTGCCATGCGCGTTTAAGGGTGTCATACAAAGGCGGAACGCTCTGAAGTAATATGTTCAGCATGGTATCTGTGCACGGCATTGGAAGGGTCGAGACATACGCTCCTGACGGGCGTTGAAGCAACCTCATCGAACCAGATTTTCGACACTGTCTTATGGTAATCATTTGTTGCCAACAGTCCCAGCAGGAATATAGGAAACAGAGGTGCTTGTGCCGTGAAATAAAATCCAGACGTGGGCATCGCTTTGATGCAGGCCGCTAAGCCGGTCAGAGTCGATGTAACATCGTGGTGGCTTCGTGGAAGTCTAGTTCGGATGAGCCAAACGATGTAAGGGAGCCTAGCACGCTCATCACTCACCGAAGCACTCGACATCTCAGGTAAATTATCACTGCTAGCCTCCAAGCTTCTGCTGTTGCCCTCGTCATATCTACAGCTGAGTCGATTCTGTAGCTTTCTGGAGCTTTCAGCAAGCAGGCAGAATCTGAGATCGCCGACGTCGTCGCCTCCCAGCCTCCGAACTCTCTGCTCCATTGCCTCATTTGCAGCAGCTCTTGTAGTAAATAGTCCGCGGTAACAGGGACAGCAATGTTATAAGGATCTTGCTGCAGGCGCGCTGCGCAGTACGTGATCTGGCTCATCAAATGCAATAGTCTTCTCGAGAAGCCACAGCCTCCATGGATTTCATACAAACCTTGTTTAGGTCCATAGAGCAGCCAGCCGAACCGAGACACCTCTGCTTGGGGATTATGAATATTTGGTAAGGGTCTCAGGGGTTGCGCAAGGATTAAAGCGCGAGCCACGATGACAGAGTGCGAAACATGTAAACTAGACACCTGGACCTGTGAGCGGTCATGGTGCCTTGATATCTGCTCCGTCGCTTCGAGCAAGCTTTCTGCTTGTTGGAAGGCCGATAGCCATCTGGCTTCATGCCGACTTTTCCGCCGATACTCTGTGAGCACGATCTTGTTGGGCGTGAGAAGTCAATATCTAATCAGCAGGACTAGACGAAAACTGCGACTCACATCCCGCATGGCCAGGATAGTGGCGATTGTTATGGCCTCACTCGCTTTAACTGGATTTTGAGCCGTGGTAGGGCGAGCTAGAAGACTGCTGTAGTATGATTCGGCTTCAAAGAGCCTCTGATTGACTCGTGTTCTAATCTTCTCCCCCGGCAAATAGTCGTAAATGTAGATTCCCGCGAGACTTTGAATAGCGGCCCGTATTCCATCACTCTTGTGCATGGGAGCGAAGTCTTTGAGCCACATATTCGTCTCCCGCAGTACGCTTCTCCCTGGACACCAATTGTTTATATCTTTGCGGCATGTTAGTAGTGGAATATTGGTAATCGTTCGATTCGTGCATCCGCGGCAGAGCAAGAACCTACAGAACGTCCAAAACCCTCTGTCTGTTGCGTCCATCACTGCATCGAGTCCGAATAACTTCGGCAGCATTCGTGGAGATCCTGTGGGTATGTGCAGGGTCCTGGAACAAACATTAGGGCAAGACGTGGTGCAACTTTCTGGAAGCCTCGCGGTCTGGTGTATGTAGTTGATCCTCCAGTAGCCAATAGCGGCAGGTCGGCGCCCAGTATCTGGCTCGGTTGGGATCTTCGATCTTGATGCCGGATCGACCATGGGCAAAGGCTGCCCGTCACACGGAGGAGGCGATGACCAATTGAGCTTGATGTAGCTATTGATCTTGCCATCTGAAGGGCGGACAAAGCCGATATTCTTGGAATTCCCGAATGTGCCTAGACAATCCTTGAATGGACTCTCAAGCGTAGACGTGCGTATACAGCGGCGGCGCATCCTTCCCCGGACTTGGTGCGCAAAATCGCCTTGAGGATAGACATGCGCCAAAATTGTGCTAGAAGGTTCGCAAGGAGCTTGTCTGCTGTAGTCATCGCAAGAGACTGTGGAGAGGCAGAAATATTAGCCGGATTCTTGACAACGAGCCATCAACTCGACGTCAGCTGGCTGTCTGCCAGGAGTAGACGCGGGTTGGTTTGCCGATGGGGATGAGTGGAATTAAAAAGACAAAGACGCCAGGACGCGGGATTCTAAGAAGTCGAGTTAAGTGAAGAGCCAGCAACAGCAACTCACCTGATTTGACGGACAGCGAAGAATGCTTGATGGACAAGTCCTTCATGGGCAATGTGATGGGCTCAGGTGGGATGGACGCGGTGTTTGTAACTGACTTCAATCCGCGCAAGCCGTCCTCGAATGGCAACGGCGAAGTTGAAGTCGCATCACTCTCTGCAAAGGAGCCTCGTAAGGCCCCACCATCGAAGATACATTCCGAGGGCGATCTTGACACCGTGGATTGGGGCAAGGCAGCGAGAACATGTGGTGTTCGCACCTGATGAATCAAGATCCCAGGTGGTGAAGATAGGAGCGTTGGCTGACGAGAGTCCAACTGTTGTCGGCGTAACGGTGATGGAAGACTTTGGTCGACACGCTGACCCGGAGAAGGCACGCGCTGTGGATATGCATTGAACTTGCGGCGCTTTGCTGGGCGACCTGAAGTATCCGCCATTGTTGCACATTAAAAAGATCATCAACGGGAGCCGATGTCAGAGTGTGATGGAAGCGTGAATCAAGTAGGCAGTTCATTCCCTGCGTGCCTGCGCGCGTCCGTAAATAACGGTTTAGCCTCGTAATCTATGTACAACGAGACTTCAACGAGGGGGAAACGGGCGGACCCCTCCTGTAATAAGATATCGCCGTGAGCTGAGAACATGGGCTTCTTCTTCGTTCAAGGCGTCGGGAATGGTCTTGTCTAGCCCTGTTGGGATATTGAACTATTAAGCCCCGCTTTTCATACCACTAATGAGACAGTAATGAGACCTGGGCAAAAGCTTCAGCATGCCGTGCCGTCCATATTCCTTTTCGTACCGTGGCTGTAGCCACAGACCCCAGGATCCGGGTTGGTGGGAGCGGTGACGCGGCACCGATCACCACAGCGATTGCTTGCGCTCAAGATCGAGTTTCTCGTCTGAATTCCGTGCGTCGGAAGCGATCTGACCAACCGGCCGATGATCAAACGCCCTTACAGGCGGTCTTCGATGGACATAGGCTCTCGTTTCCACCGCGAAATTGGTCTGTCATGTCTGCTCATCTCAGGGCAAGTATGGAGTGACTTCGCTATTTGGCTGGACAGGAGGGTTGGCGATCTTCTGTGCCTACATGATGATGTATGAGCAGTCCGAATGGCACGCTCGGCGTTGTATGCTCGCCAACGGGTGTCGTCCAGCCTGTACCAGATGCCCTTCACTCCCTTTCAAATTTGCTGTGGCTCAAGACTACTTCATTTTATCGCCAATGCTCGCGAAATCATTACATCCAGCGACGGGCCATACATGAGGACTGCACATGCATGGTCAGTGCTGCAATTACAATCGGATTTCTTACTCGCATGGTTCGGGGCACATAGGTCTCGCGCTTTTGGCCTCCGCGTTAGGCACATCGCTTCGCACCGCCACAAACTCCGTCGGCGCGGGATAGACGGTCAAACAAGAGCACCGTATACGACTCTTATTGCGAAACTCGTCTGAAAAAACACCGGGGGTAAAGAGTCGATTTGTCCTCCGTGGTGAAGCTACTCTACTGCGCCATCCATGGGCGTGCATTCACGGAAGCCCTTCTTCTGACGGGGATATTAGGACACACATTAGGGATGGTTTGATATAGAGCCCCTAAGAGTCTTTGGCCTTCGTATACGTATATCTCCAGCTCATGCATCAGCTTTTTACCCAAGGGCTACAGCGTGGCTCTAGAAAACGATATTGAGGTTGAAGTTGCAACATGACGCGGTCAGTACACCAATCAATTGACTATGGTATTAGACTTACACGGCAACCAGGTCCTTGGGTCGGTGTTTCCCCCTGCTTGAGCTACAACCCGATTATAGCACCAAAACTCTAGTTGCCATGACCGACAGGATGTGCACAACGCCATTGCGGCACAGGCAGCGTCCTCTCGCTGCCGCGCTGTCGGTCACGTAGGAACTCGAAGAAGTGAACCTGCTGCGGCGCACCACTGTCCTCTGAGAGTCGCACCCGCGTGGGATAAGAAAATTGCAGACCTACGCGGGACAGTTGGTCTGGGATGGGGCAACTTTCCTACAGACGTGACATGTGCAGGAGTTCCTCCCCGAGTTGCGCATATCAGATCCCCCGAAGGACACGGATAACCTCACACTCGAGGCCCTGGAACTATTGTCATTCAGAGCCAGGAATACTTCGAACACAGCGGGCGTTAAGACATCGCAACTGTACGTTTCGGCGCCCGAGGATGGCCAGTTGCTTGACGAAGGGGATCATCCGATTAAGACTCTGGTGATCAGAGGTTAGTTAGTGCGAGATGAAAGATTTATGCTCTATTTTCTGTCTTTGATTAGTAGTTAGCCAAGGTTCTGAGTAGAGCATGCAGTGGTCGCCATTTGCCGACGATAGGAACGTTGACGGCCATGACATTCTGGCGTATGATGGTCGCGTATTCACATTTAAAGTCATGATCACTACCCCGCAGTGATTCACAAAAATTCGTTGTCGGGAGTGATTCAAGGTAGGGGTGCACTGTAAAATTGGCACGCAGTGGACAGTTACATTTCCCAGAGCAAGACCTGTCGCTAACTCAAATACGCCCCAATGTTTCAATTGATTCGGAAAGTATCATCGTTCCCGGCAGATTTCTCTTGCCTACCTGCACGTCCTGCGAAAACCTTATTCCGGTGCCATAGCACGAATTCGGAAGCAGCTCGGACTCATACCTGGCAATTGAAGAAATGTTGAACCATTTTCAGTCGCCTCTCCTCGAAAGAGATAGAACAAAAGCCCAACTCCTCCAGTGTCAGTTTAGAAACTTCCAGGTAAAAGTCACTATCAACGACACTGCCGCTTAGTGCTTCGATAAACTTAGAGCATTTGTTAAGGACATTTAACCCCAGTAGCCGAGTTTCAAGATGTTTCTTTTTTTGGTGCGCTTAAAAAATTCGACTAGCCTCTTCTAGCACTCCAGATTATCGATCAGCTTTGCAGTGTCGCCGAGCAGCTTAGGATGGCGAAACAGGTCCACGCTACAGGCCATTTCGTTACAATTAAAAAATAGCGGGGTCGTGGTGAGCATGCTATTCGTGCTAGATAATCTATGGCACATTGTTTTGCTGCGAGTTAATTTACGGCAAGTTGATCTAGGACGAGGTACTGGAAGTGTGATTGGGAGGTAGGTGAGCGGGGTTCGTATATGATGGGGACATGCGGGGGACTTGTTTCCACCGACGGGGCTACAGCGCGGCCTGCTTTGGAGTAGCCCAAGCGAGCAAAGTTATGGCGCACCCCACTGTACCACTTTCGTATGCAGCAACTGCGAGGAGACTCGAGGCAGGATAATATGCTGCTCCGGGTGTTTGACTCTCCCAGTGCCTTAAGAAATTGGCTCTTTTGTCGACGTGTGCAATGCTTCGCCTGTCTCCGTCGAAGTGGTTGTCAATGAGAGACCTGCATCCGTCTCTCGCCGCTTGGATTGTAGAAGGCTCGAATCGGCTCAACAATTCCTCGCTCAGTTGCGACCTAGATCTGTTCCAGACTGCTACCGCTCTAGACACGTCGTCTCTTGGCGACATAATGACTGCCCTAGAGTAAGCAAGGGCATCGTTCCAAGCGTTAGTTGGCGCTTCGTCGTGTCTCATCAGCAATTGCAGGCCGCAGCGAAGTGTGTTTAGATGCAGTGTATCGGTTGAACGTGTTCCGTTGGCTTCTAAATTATCAACAATTTGTTTCAAATAGTCTTCCAGGTTTTGATCAGCACTCAGGGTTGCCATAGAGCTAGAATGCGCCTTGAAATCACCATCGAGGGTTTTGTTCGAAGTGTGCATCGTCTCGGCATTCATACTGCTAGGACTTTTTGCTGATTATGAATCAATGCAATTAGTATATTGATTAGTTGCGCGCTTGACCCCGCGACAGGCTATACTCAAGCCTTTCGCACCAGCTTTAATAGACCGACCTGCTGCAACATGACAATTGCCTCGCCCTGGTAGGCCTCAGAGCTTCCGCATCCGACCATGGTCTCGTAAGATACGCTCACTTTGGTCTTAGCGTATGTCAGAAGACCAAGCGTTTGTTTAACAGTCAGTAGTCGTCCAGTTGCAAAGCCGTTGGCTGTAGTTAGGTCGCACCATCCATTAAGGACACATCCATGCATGAAAATGAGGGGTGATACTTTATAGGGTAGTATCGTTGTCGTTCCCTGGAGCATGGCACTTACTCCAGGCTTACCCCCTTCCCCATATTCCTACCCGCTCTAACAAGCAATTGCGTTAGCTATCCGTGCGAGGGCTAGCAATGTCCGCTTGGTTTTGTAGGACTTGAGATCTCTAGAACCCTGTCTCTAGCAACTGTCATGACGTGGCTACGCTTGCTGAGCTTATGAAGATTACTGGCCGAATAGATGGGCCCGCTTCGTGAATTTGACCGCTGTATGAGATCTTTGCCACCAATGCTACGCCAGAAAACAACCGATTCATCCGAAACTAAGCGACGTCGCGTTCAGCTGAGCTGCACGACAGCCACAAATGTTTAGTCCTGCCGCCGGACCTTTGCCAGCAAGCTATCACGATGTCCCCGTCCCAGCGCCCGAATCGGATCCGTTACTGAACGGCAAGAAAGAGCTAGACAGGAGACTATCTCATGTTGATAAATACCCTTGACACGCGCCCTAAATGCAGATACCCACAAAGCATCCAGGCCGGGAAATGCCAGTGGCATCTGCGTGAATCCGCCTAGGCAATGACAATCACGCTACTGATTTTTGGGCTACGGCAGAAAGTTTCCGGATATATCATCCGGTACCCAATTGCGTACATCCCCTAAGCTCCAGGGAGGGAAATGTAATGATTTCATGCCCGTCATGGGGAACATTTTTGCCTTTACCAAGCGTGAAGTCGGGGCCATCATATGCAACGTTGGCACTGCACTGCCAATAATAGGCGATAGCAAAACATGTGATACCCGCAATGGTTTCGAAGTATCAAGACGTTCGTGCAGTATTGTAAGGGCTGACGGCTTTCAAGGGAGCAATGCGCTCGGGCCCCCCCCCCCCAACCAAGAGGCAAACTAGTAGGCTAGTCGACTAGACGACCCGTAACCCATGTCCAGTTCATCCATTCACTTCACGAGCCTACCAGGCACAAGACGGCCATAACCGGACAGAGTTCTCTCAATGGCCAAACTGATCTTTTTTTTTTATCTAACCCGTCATGAGCATGTGCGGGTCACGGCACAAGGAGGAGTTACTGTAGGCGCCTACGCAACAGCACACTTCTACGGCAAATGCTAGTCCCACAAGCAAGGACCGGGCTGCAATAAAGAAAAGACGCTATCGGGCTAGTTGTCCCACTGGGCATCGATAACCAAAGTGGATCAATTAGGAAAACTGGGACTCCCCATTGCTTTCGATGTTGATCTACCCAGAGTCCCCAAGTCCATCGATGAGTCTCCAACTACTTGGTAAGCTCAAATAACCCTAATACTGGATATAAAGCATCGGAAAACCGAAAAGCAGCTCCACCCGCGTCATTTTGCTTTCACTCAGCTCATTTAAGTGGCGTAAATAATGGGATAACTAGGGCGATCGGCTGACCCCGTGACCTGGGGCGGATAAAGTTAGTAAAGGTATTGCATAAACGAGTTACATGAGTTATGAGCAAGTGAACCAGGTAATCTTACGTTTACTTGTAGGCAGGGCATCACTGAGTATGTTGTCTTCCTTGCTTGGCCGACACACATACATGTCGAGAATGTAAGATATAAGCCAGGCCATTGCGATGATGCAAGTTAGCGACACAATGATGTCTGACATAGGTCATGGTGTATTGAGGGAATATGGCTTGGCTCTCGTCACACTCTCCTCGCTCGCCCTCCTATTTATGAGATCCGCATGCCTGCATTATCCTACCGAGGTATTAGCCGATTTTACCGTAACATGTGATATATTTACGAGGTCAGCGACAAGTTAGATACCCGTGACAGTTCCGACGATCCTTGAGTTCACATCACCTCTCACCCCCGACGAAATCAGGAACTATACCCGGGTAAGGAGGGTGAGTCTGCATTAGGATACTCGTGCCGTATTCACTTGTCTCATTTATTATCCTGAAACCCCTCCTTTTCGTGAAAATAAAACTTAGCTTGGTCAGGTGGCATTACCATGCAGCCTTCTGCAGATGCATATCCCGATGTCACCGCATCGAGGTTGGACACGCTTGCATGGTACGCCAGCGAGACAAATCAGAGACACATGATCTCCGCTCTTCTTTTGTAGTCCTGTTATCTGTACGGGTCTGGACCTAAGCGACTTACGATGTGGTGGCTGGTAGTGTATGGGCATGATGCATATTGAACGGTGTTCGGTGTAATACACCATGCCCTTGGGAGCAACTCTTGCATTTGGGAAATTTTGCTCGGCTCAACTTTTTAGCAAGTGTCCGAGTTATTTCGTTGATATGCCGTCTAAAATAACATACCTCACGTTGCATTGCGGATCAAAGTATAACGCAGACACGCAACCACATACGAGCTAATGTGATGCAGGTGTCCATGATGGTACGTCCGGGTACAGTCTTTGGGTAGTACTGCCCGAAGAGGTAGTGAAGTGTGACTGGTCAGATGGGCCGGTAACGATGAACTCTATACAGTAAAGCCAGACTCTGCCACCACTTACGCTACTATTGAATCTACTTAAATCCCGAACTGACCCTATACTCTACAGCTGACAAGGTATCCAAAAGTTGCTATCTTTCATACTACGTCGTTGTGCTAAAACACCAACTCTGAACATTATGTATCTCTCGCGACTCCTCTGCTTCGCCTTGGCGGCCGTCTCTACCACTGCATCAGTCTCTGTAGTGCGTCGTGACTCTGCAACGCTACTCGCAGACCTCGAAACGGTTAATGACCGTCTTGGCGAACTGAGTGCAGCGCTATCTCACTTTAGTGGCACTTTGCCACAGGCACCCGCCGTACAAGATGCCATGTCATCGTTTGGCGAAGTTGTTCAGCAACTGACTAATGATGCGAGTGCAACCGCACCATTGGTCGGCGCTGAAAGCCGAGCAGTGACCAATGGATGGGTTTCAAAGGACGAGATAATCACCGACGTCTTCGAGAAGATTATTGCTAAAGTAAGTCGCCTGTGTATGCGAAGCTGCTTAGTCTCACATAATACACGTATAGAAAGATTTATTCGCAAATATCGGCCAGCAACCCCTGCTCTCCTCTATACTGCAGGATTTGTTGGCACTCGAGCACAAATTTTACAATATCGTCACAAGCAAAGTAGCTGAGCCGGACAATCTCATTCTTTCTTGGTTGCACAACGATATCACCATGAAGATGCAGCTGGCAATCAACGCATATTCCTAAACTGGTGATTTCAGCGTATCGGGTATATGATTAGTAACGGGGGGTGACTTGTTACTCAGAGCCCGACCGCATAGGAAAGGGTTGTGGGAGCGAGTGTCAAGGTGGGCAGCTTGTTTGAGAATCAAGAGCAAGAAGATTTTCAACAAATCTTACTTGGTTATTAGTAGTACTGATTCAAAGAACACAGAAGGTAATCTAATTTTGTTGAACGGTATCGTGGAAACAGAATTGGTAGCTACTGTTACACGGTGCCCCGGCATGGCCTTTAGGGAGCAAAGCCGGTGATAAGCATGTTGCTTTTCCAATCTCATAAAGAGACAGGAACGCGTCCACGCGTAGTCCATACCCAGTCTCCTTCTTCTCGTCTTTTTATTACCATCATCTAGTACTACTATTATACAACGGACTTGCCGTATTGAATGGCAAGACGCACCGATCGTCCATGCACAAACCCAGATGCCGCTACAACCAAGCCATCACGTTAGGAAAATCCATCGCTGTAGATAGCACGTTACAGAGGAACATGACTCGGGTTAATAAGGAGTAGTTTATTGCCTCGTTCGTTCTTAGGGTAAGATTCGCTCTTTACATCAGAAGATCAACCAGTCAAGAGAGCCTTCCTAACTCTCGAATTTACAGACTCACAACGGCATTAGCCCAGCCCGACACCCTAGCTTAGCCTCAAAAATTTGAGATCCATTTCTATCGACGGAGCCAGTGAGCTAGTAACGTGTGTAAATGCTGGGAGGTTGCTTCGTCCTGTCCTCACACAACTATCAAAAACGGCCGGACACGGGAGTTGTGCGGCTATCGTATCATCGAGCCCACCGTGCCCTTAGCTGTCAAGCTTATGATTTTGCTATACAACGGTACCTGACATTCGACCGCAAACCCGAAACGCGATCGCCTCTAAATACTCCATATTGTGCTAAGTCGGCCGGCCCACACCAATTACTACTATGGACCAATCCATCCGAACCCTGCTATCAACGGCCAAGCTATCCACGACAGTCAAGCTTACAGAGACTTTAGAGTGTAGTGTCGCTTTTTGTCTATAAGCTGAAGAGGCTGAAGGAATATTACAGGACATTCATCAGTAGCAGCTTAGCAGGACTAATCCGAGGCATTAGTCTAAGGTGAAACTACGGACATTCCGATGTTGTATATGTACTGTACCCATTCAATCCCACAATGTCTGTTCTACGTTGTGCTAGCACGCTAGCCTTTTTTCTCGGCAAGTCATCTTATGATAGACATCTAGTGCTTGCCCGGCAGTGCAACATCCACCATCTTGGCAAGCTGGTCTGGATTGCCTTTATCAATGTGCTTGATTACTCGAGCCACGGTTTAAGGTCGTTGGTCGCATTCGTAGGCTTTACGGGATACGCCTTACGTGATAGCTTGGTGAGTCGACTACCTGCCACAGTGGCTATCGCCTAGATAGGTGTATTACGTCGCGAAACGGGCCCGGTTTACTTTCATAGCCAATTGTTCCCGTGACATGGGCATTCTCGCCCGCGAGACGGGCCCCGTTTCGAGACGCAATACTAGAGAGCTGCTTTCTCAAATGGATTTCATCGTAAATATATCTTTGATAATATGCGACACCGACCTTACCCGCAAAAATAATGAGGAGACCAGTGTCAGATACACACATCATCGGCCCGATGGCAAATCATCTAGTCCCACCTCCGATGGGCAAGTACTGCGTTCCACCCGGCCTCTGGAATCCTGCTGCGGCGCGCCCTGGATGGCCGTCTCCCTTCTCTGTTGCTCGAGAGCTGTTCCGCTCGTCCGCTTCGCTCGCGGTCGGAGGGCCGTCGAGCCATCCCTCGCTTTCGATAGACTAATTATCTGGCGGTGGCAAATAGTCGATACAGATGGTTTCCTTGCTGTTTGTGTTCTTTTCTTGAGATGACCAGCCTGGCGGTGCGGACTCTGTTCCCAATTCCATGGAAATGTATCAAGGTCGGCCAGCGTGCGGTTGCGACGGTGTTGGCGTCGGATAATCAAATTGCTCGGACGCAAAGTCACAGGTGATCATGCCGAGACGCTTGTGACAGGGCAGCTACCCGAGCCCAAAACAACCGGGGGCCTCGCCGTGATCCTGCAGCAACCCCGAGACGATCATCGCGTTATTAAAGGGCTCGAAGCGGTCATCAAAGACTATCCCACCTTTTCAGCCCTGGATAACCTACTCTATACTGTGACTTGCGGTACGGTCACTCTGAAGGACGTCTCTGTGTTCGATCTCCTTCCGTTCACAGCTCTGCGAAACATTCACGGTATAGACGATGAGCTAGGCTTCCTTCGCAAACGATTAGACGCTTGCGTAGAAGCAGTATGCCAGAAAACGCCAGACGTGGTGCTTTGTGCTTGAAAATATCGAATATAGGCAGGTTTAACAAAGAAAGTCTCAATTGCTATAGGGGTAAGGCTTAGAAGCTACAAAGCCTTAGTATAGGCCATACCTTCAAGAACTGCGATAGCGGAGACTATACTAACGTTCGTGTCTACGATATAGCTAGAAACTATATGCATATTCATCGGGTTAACGCTTTTTACCCTAGTGCCGCTTTGCACTATTCTTTCTAGCAACATAGCTACTTTAGGCAACTACTACTGCTCGCAGTCTCCGAGGTATGCGGCGCGTATATCGGAAACTAGACCGAATCTAGTTAGTTAGATGACTTGAGAGAGGCTTATGCTAAGCGATCTAAGGAGCTACGTGCTAATTGTAAAGAGTTTTCGTCCGATGGGAATAGATCTAAGTCTAATTTCGAGGACGACTCTAATTCCGAGAGTACTGATAGCCTCAGAAACGAGGGCGAGCGAGTTGTCTCGCATTATTGCTTTTCGTTAAATAAAGTCATTAAAGCCATTAGTACGATCGCAATATCTCACGGAGACCCTTACGAACGTCTTCTAAACAGCTTACTTACTACGCGGCTCAACGACGCAAGCCTTGCTTTACGACATATATATCACTTAGAGAATAAGTATAACTAGTTAATGCCAGAAGGCCTAGTATTTAACCTATAGCTTAATAACATAGGACTTCGCTACTTATAATAGCCTAGAAACAACGCTATTAAGCAAATAATCGTAAATAGTATCCGACGGCTTGCAAACTATATCAGCGGCTCGGAATTATATAGTATAGATTTTGATATCGAAAAAGCAATAAACGCCTTCCTCTATATAGCTAAGGCGCTTGAGCGCATTTTAGGGGACTTTATAATATAGCGCCACGTGGGATCGCCGGATGAAGGCTAGGCGGCCTTCGGTTTAGACTGTGAATGGTGGTATACCACTGATGTCTTGCTTTAGAGTGCATTTCTCAGCTCAGCGCCCAAAGCTGGACTTGATCGGGATCAGTGAGCCAGTTCGTCATACTAGCCTTAGGCTCTGCTGCGATGCTAGAATACTTAACGCTTTGGTCGTGGTCAGGGACACCCTTTCGCTTTCGTTGATTGTGTTGCTACCGGGTAGCAGCATTCGCCTAGGGCGATTTGGCGGAGTGGACGCGACAGGGGGGTCGTAGCCGCCATGAAGCTCATCTTCTGTTCGTCTTCCAAGGAACTCACTACGTCCGGGTCGCCTTGCTGAGGCCCCTGGCCGAGGACAAGCTCTGCCGCGGAGGATCCCTGCTTCGGTAGTCGAATCACCGCCTTCAACAGGTCCCGCTGGCAGCCGCGAAACATGACGGGCCATTGCGCGCGTTCCAGCCATAAGCTTGTGGCCGCCAAAGAGTCTTCACCCATCGCTTTGCTGTATACGCGGGGTTGATTTTCTGCGCTCCGGAAACTTTGCTCTCGTTGCAGTATGCTTCGCAAGTGGGCGGACATTTCGGGCGTCAGACGTGCGGGCGCTACCCCAAGTTCAAGTTGAGACGCTCGTGACGCAACGGTAACCTTCTTCTGTCCTCTGCTGCTCTTTCGGCCAACTTCGAACCATCCGCTTCCCGCTCCCGAGCGAAAGAACCGCTGGCAGTGTATGCCTTCCGTCCATGGCTTGTCGATTGGAGGCGATTCGTTGCTGCCCGGCCTGCCCTTGCTTCGGGGATTCTGCCAATTGTGAACGTTGCGGCAATGCGCCTTATCTTTTGAACTTGACGTGAGATATAAGGACACCTCCTACATCTCAACCCGTCTGTCATTGGCGACGCAAGGTAGGTACTGACGATATGCCCGGCTGTGGCATCGCCAGCCTGCTTACCTCGTCGCGACCGCGTATTAAGTCGGGAATGTCCTTGACGGTTTGCTCTACTACGCGCCGTGTTACCGCGGGGAGCCCGCGATGCCGCTTTTGTAGGTGCCTAGCAACCTCAAGCGACGCAGCCGTATCTGCATACTCTGCAGACGACAATTGAGTATCTCGGCAGATGAATGAATGGATCCATATAAGGTAAGAGCGTAGCGACTTTGTATGTATGTACGTTAAGTACAGAATGAATTGCTGGCGGACTCTCAACGCGAATCTGCAATCGCGTTAAGAGAGACGCGGTACGGAGTACATGTCTGAGATACTGGCTTTTTATTGGCTGTCTGAATATCAACTCTGCCCCTGTCGCCCCAAATCAACTCTGCCCCCTGTAAAGCGGATCGCGTAAATCAACTCTGCCTATAGTTGAACACTGCATTGGCTACTAGGGTGCTTCCGATAGCAGCTTTTTCGATCTCTTGTTTCTACAATAGAGTCTCCTAGTTAACGTAGCACTTATAACCATTATAGCATTTATGATACATCGGTAGTATATATATTAATAAGGAAAACAATCTTCCTATATAGTGTAACAGATGCCTATCAGGTATCGTTGGGTTTGCTGCTTCTTAGAAGGTAGGTCAGGCTTGACCGTCGAACAGTATGTCACAAGGTGATTCCGTTAGAAGGGTTTGAAGACCTTCTCAATCAGTAAACAATGATTGACTTAGTTTGATCACTGAAGATCTGGCTATCTACTCTGGTAATGAATGTAGTTTATATATCCATCCAGCTCTTCATTGATCCTAGGCTCACCCTGGATCACCGAGTGATCCAAGCGATCCATGCTTCACGTGCCTCACCACGTGATAGGCTGAGGCTCCTCCCCTCAGCCTTCTTTCCCAGCATGGCTTGTTGCCTGTCACGCCGCACTGTCCTATCACAGGACAGTTGCAGGTAACCGTCCGTTGGTTCGTAAAACTATCCAACTTCCCGCCCGCAAACAGCTGCTTAATCGACTGACACGAGGACGATGCGGTGGATGAGAGGCAGGAGGCGCTCTGATGACTTTACGACTCGTCATGCATAAGTTTGCTATAGTGGAGCAAGTGTCCTCAATGTCTTATAACTTGAACGTAATTCCAGTCGAGCGCCGTGATTAAATGAACTATAAAGGCTACATTTTCCGCGATCAACAGATTGGGGCTAGATAGAACTATAATAGAAACTATTGATCTCGCTCTTATAGTATATTAAGACGAGCTTGAGGTATAATCGACAGGAATCGCTCTCTCTTATGATTTATCGAAAGGAAAATCAAATACACACTTTGTTATGTTTCACTCTGAGCAGATGTTTCAGGTTACACATGCATCGCTACAGTGGCACAATATGGATGGCGTGAAGTTTGCCTTTTCGGGACACCTTTACCTAATTACAAACATAAGCCATTGTGAACCAGGGCCCTGGTTCACAACCGCCAAAGAGCGGACGGCCGCTCAACTGAGATGGCCTGCAGCAACAAACTACTACTCGCTTGACCCTTCACCTCGTCCCCTGGACTTCCAGCTTATGGTTTCCATTTCATCCCTAAAGAAGCTGGTTGCAGTTGAGGGCATTGATGTTGAGGTTGACGAGTGCGCCCTAGACTACGGTTATTCCTGAATTTACCAAAATGGAGCATGCCTAGACTTACAACAGGGCCGTTGACTTGGTTGGACTGGCAGCAGAAGGCCTCGTTCTTGCAGGTCGAACCAAGAACCTGGATGAGGCAGCTAGACAACAGGGGAATACCGAGGATTGGCGTGCAGCAGACCTGCTTCTGGCTGGCATTGCACTGACTCTCGGGGGGGCCCAAGTTGCGGGCCTCGACCTCGACCTCAGCGGGAGCGGCCATAGCAGTGGCGGCAAGAGCGACAATGGAGAGAGCAGCAGAGTACTTCATGTTTGCGGTTGGGGTGAGTTAAAACTCGTGTTTATTGGAAAAGGTGACTGAAGAGTGTGTTGTAAGAGTGAATGTTGATGCTTGTTGTTGGATGATGAGATTGAGTTCGAGGAGGGAATCAAGCTGCCTTATATATATATCTAGGACAGGCGTGTTGGAGCATTACCTCCGAGCTGTCGAGAGCAGACACAAGCCATATGTCCCAATTCAGGAGAATCTCGATCCTCCTCGCCACCGATCCAGGGTTGGCATCGATAGTCTACTTTCCGCGTTCCCCGGGAAGCCATCGTGGGCATGCACAGCCAGCTTTCAAGCCAACCTGCCGAGAACGGGTCGTCCCAAAGCGCCATTATGGACTCGCTCAAGGTCAGCCAATGAAGGCAAGTCCGTGTTACAGAAGGCTTTCCTGCCGGATCCTACCTTGCAACCGTGCCCAACCCTACCACTTTCGAGCAACCCTCTTCTTAGGACGGCTGGACGCCACAGCGGCGGCGCGCTTGTGCCGCGTGCACTGTGCCACCGAGATGTAATCAACGTTCTCCTGTGTAAACATTCCTG
Organism: Tolypocladium pustulatum; assembly: GCA_024340155.1. Classification (NCBI taxonomy): domain Eukaryota; kingdom Fungi; phylum Ascomycota; class Sordariomycetes; order Hypocreales; family Ophiocordycipitaceae; genus Tolypocladium; species Tolypocladium pustulatum. Next base: position 148,948 of record JALHBY010000193.1, on the reverse strand, counting down.
AACGGGATGAAGATGCATTTACTCAAACTACGTGTACTCCCGCGCTATCGTTCGATATTACGATCGCATGTTATTCACACTACATGCAATTAGATGCTATAGTCTGTACCGTTGCTTCGGCTCTTTACTAACCACCACATGGTGGAAATTAATATAACTTGGAGTCCACGCTGTACAGCACGGAGTGCATAATCGTGTCTTATCAGCTCTGCCCGGGACAAAGCAACGCGGCCGGTCGTATGCAAAGTAGCAGGGCAAACCCCGTGGGGCTGAGACGGGAGGATCTGGCAGCTAGTTCAAGCAACCTGGTCATTCTATTGGGCGCGATGAGCCGTTAGCAACCTGCATGTTGAAAAGGAGCTAGTCGATGGGAGACGGCATGGCCCCCTGGCAGGGATGTGTAAATATTATCTCACTTAGGTGCAAATCCTATTAGCGCTGTCCAGTTTGGCTAAGTGGTATCCCTGCATGTTTCTGGCCCGTCTTTTGCCGCCCGTGGCTAGCTGGATTATGCGGCCCTAGCCAAGGTTCGTCGGGCCCGCCAAGCCCGGACTATATGCCGAGGGACCGGGATGACAGGTTCGGCGATCGAAAACGGCCAGGAGTCTAGAACGTGACACCAAGCCTCACCTCGGCGAAGCAAGCGCGAGGCGCCTTGAGCTACGATTGTCAATGCATGAAACACAAGTGCAATATCGATTTTTAGTCTGTCTCAGCTGTCTCACCGAGTCTCAGCGATGTTGCATCACTGGCTGGAACTGCCAAAACTTACAATATCTAACCGCCATTCAACGTCCGCGCAGCCGTGCAGCGCATCTCGCGAGTTCCTTTGGCCGGCCGCGGGTGCAGCTCCGCCCGCAGAGAGCAAACGCACGTGCCCCACCTCCTGCACGGCGAGCTACGCGCAGCGAGGTGATTGGCCGGGGAATTGAATGCCTCTACTTGCATGTCTTGTATGCCGCGGATTCAGCGGCATTCTGTCGCCGTTCCGTTCCGTCAACCCCATCTCTTGCGCGCGGGAGGCACTGGATGTTTTCCCCCACATAGGACCATTGGAGAAAATGCAAGATGTGGCCGGGATGTAACATAAGACGGCTTACGGCTGTCGCGCGCTGCAAGCATCGTTCTAGATCGCAGCAAGCTCGGTGATACTGACTTTGACCTTCCCTTTCAAATTTCAAGGCAACACACTCAGCATTATCTACATTGTACAGAACGGCTAAGAGATGCCTCTAGCTTGACTCACCAGTTGCGTGGCGCCGGTCTTTCGAACGGCTAAAAAGTTGCCGTTTTCAGCTCGCCTCGTGAGGCTTTGTTCGGTTCAGCCATGTTCAACGTCTCTCGCTCTGCGGGCGTATGCATAAATCTGCTTCTCTACAAGCCTCTTTCGTCACCAGACGATGGTCAACTTCACCCTAAAATACGCCCGCATCCTTTCAGTCTCACCGCCTGAAACCTGCTTTTCCCCGTTACTTCTATAATTAACAGACGAAGTGCAACATGCAGCGGGAAGAGCGCCGCTCAAGCCCTTTCAAGTAACGTCTACACTGCAGCTTTCTTACGGCTCAGCGCGTACGTCGATTTGCCACCTGCCAGCGGCCTTCCTGCCCAGGACATTTATGCAGAAGATCACCCACCGGGTTAGCATAGCACCTCGGACCATAAGCTCCCGTTTCGCGATTTTCTTCCTCAACTTGCAAAGCCTCTCAGCAAGCCTCAAACAGGGCACATGAGCAGCCACATTCTCCGCATTACAGCGTTTGAGGAAGAAACGTTGTTCATCTCCAATGGATCGTCATCAGCCGCCGGTGAGATTACGATGTTTATAGCTTGACAGGGGTTGCCGGCATTCAGAGCGTATAGCACCTGGAGAACCCGCATGCGGCGGTGGTGAAGTTACAGCCCCTCCAACAACTTCATCGCAGTAGCCTGTCAGAAATGCAGCCCATAGGAGGGTTTGTGTCATACCGCCAATGACGGAGCGACGCCATCATTAAGCGCACAAGGCCCCTTTCAAGTTACAAGCGCGCCAGTAGTAACATTCAACAGGATTAATAGGCTTTCAAGTGACTATGAAAAGATGGCAGACGGCTGGAAGCATGAGAGGAAATAGTTAATCTCGTATGGACGCTAAAGATCGGCTGCTGGCAAGTTCGTCCTTTAGGTGGAGTGAAAAGTACGGAGCCGGCTACGAGTGGATCGTAGCCTGATTTGCTTTTTGTTTTGTTGCTCGTGACATTGCTGTATTGTTTCTGCACCCCGATCCTGCTCGACAGGAACGTGGCTGCCGCTAAGTGACATGTGACTTGTCGGACAGGCGAGAGCCGATGACCGTTGCGGCTGATACTACCGACGGCCGTCATTACCGCCTCCCCTACGACCTTCCTTGGGTCAATATACAGTGTATCAGGTTTGCGAAGTGCAGTGTGTAAATAGCTGCACCAAGGTCACCACAAATCGCGCCGACCCGTGACCTGTGCCCTGTCGTCTAACGTTACTTGAGGCTTTCTCAACAACAAATGGCCCTTGAAGGCGAGGGAAGCAGCTTTCACGACGCGCCTGGGCCACACCGCTGTGTCGAGCGACATTGAACTAAGGGTGTCCAGTCCAACATGCACAATTGACTTGCGAAAATAAAACCTCACCGATGCTTCGCTCGTGCTAAGCTGACATGTCTCGGCTAGGGCATGCCGAATTGCAAAGCATCGCTTTCGTCAGTCAATGCTTCTCGGATGAGGCACCCGGCTACGGCTCGCAGAGAAGGAGGTTAAAACCCACGTCCCTAGTATCCAGAAGCATGGGATCGTTTTCTTTGTGCAATATCCTTCCGGCAATCAATACAATATCTTCTACGAGCCGTCATCTGGTCAGAGTATGTATTCTTCGCCTGCCCTTTGTGGAGTGATGTCATCCATCCTGCGAGAATCTCTCATCACAAAGCGGCTTCTACAAGGAAACTTCTGGCAGTTATTCGGGGGTTACCTCAGCAACATTCTCGCAAGATATGTGGCGCTACATGTGACTGTGCAGCAGTTATGGAAGTCGATTTTCCTTACACTCCTTTTCTCATGCATATACGCGTACATATTTGAGTGTGTTAACCAAATTTTTCCCTCGACGGAAGACGAAGCCAACAAGCCTAGACGGCCAATCCCATCCGAGTTGCTCATTGTTCGACAATTATGCTTCCGTTGGGTCTTGTCTGGACGCTCGGAGACTTGATGATTCTGGTACTTCATGGTCAGACAACGACGCTTTGACTCGTTTCATGGCAGATTCTTACAATACTTTGCTATGTTTGACCTCGATGCAACCAATGGCTACTCAAGAGCGCGTTCGTCGGCATTACAACTTTAATGGGATTTCGCAGGCAAACCGCCATTCTATCTGCTATAACTACCAAATGGACCATGCGCTTTCGAAATGATTTGACTTCACCTGTATGGTTATTCTGCTTCATACATTTGCAGGACTACGCCGATGTTCGAGGCGACCGAGCAGTCAAAAGGAGTACTTTACCTGCAATATTGTCAACGGAGGGGTTGCGGAATGTTCGCTTTCTCACAGCTTGTTCTTTTGTGGCTTTGGGCGTTTCAACGGCTATTTGGTAATGGATCGAAATCGATGCATCTCCAATTCCTCTACTAGTTTAGGTATTGGTGTCATCCACATCATTGCGTCTGTGGCGGTCGCATTCCGCACGGGTCGGGAGGAGTCCGAGGAAGAAGCCAGGCTGACGTATTCATTGCTCCTTCACTTGGCGTTTTGGACTTTCAACTTTGGCCTTACTTACACTAGCGTCAACAAAGCAAATGGCATTGAGACTGTTTAATAATCACAACTGCTCCCGTCCGGTTGCTTGCCAGCAATATGGCTACTATTTGCTATCGTGCTGGTCCATAGCCAAGCTTTGTTTTGATCTCCTAACAATTCGTACAGAGTTTACTAATAATTCGTCTTCTCTATGCCTGTTCTTCACGGCAGGAGGTGTTTGATATGAGGTAAGTTAGTACAGAAGGGTGGGCAGAGTGGGGTAGGCAAGGTGTCTATGATCAAGATGGTTGGCTCACGATGGACGTGACAGTACTTCCGATACGCTGCCGTTGGTTGCAATTTGAGGCGTCACTTCGCCCTTGGGGTCTCGCCTTAGGACAAAGCAATGAAACTGCGCCACCGCTACGTTACATCCGCCAAAAGAAGTCAGCCGACCGGTGAAATAGCCCTGTGCAGATGACGTGGCAAGTGCTAACGCTGCCCGGTGGTGTCTTGACATGGGTCACTACTTCTATGGTTGCCTCAGCTGAGCTGTATCGATGGCTTGTTCATAGTGCGTAGATGTAGGCTGGAAAGGCGATAGGATATATAATACTAGAAAATATATTACTGTGTGAATAGATACCTATGTGGTAAGCTGGCTACAATATAGGATGGTAATGTAACCAGGCGGCCAAAAAAGGAGCTCTTTGATGCTAATAAGGTGAAATGCACTGTGCTGACTACTCTAAAAACCCTACCGCCTACTATATACAGAGTCCTCTTTCACCGCCTGCTAGTCTGAGTGATGGTACCTGTCACCGCCTACCTAAAGTATGACTTAACTCAGTAGGGAACCCTTTTCCCGCTTGTATATCTGTCTACCAATGACGAAGCAGCATATTTCACTATCAGGGTAACAAGGAATTTTATGCTAACCTTCTCAGTGGCCCAGTTGTGGGATCACTATTTATATTTTTGTTGCGGCGCAGCTTTGTGGAGCAATACAGTTGGTACATTGAGGATGGGAGGTCCTTGGCCAACACACCCGATGGGGTCAGAAGTGCCCGTATCGATCATATGGGAGAGTTCATGGAGTTGATCATGAAAGCGCGGCCATCAGGCGCTCCACTAACGGTCAGTGGGTCGGAGAGCTCGCGAGAGGTATCGAGAGTTTGAGGAACTTGCATGGGCTTTGATTTCTTTGCTTAGCATGAGGGGGGGGAGAATATTTGAGCTTCATGCTTCCTTGGTTTGCCACCAAGGCTTGTCATGTATTTAGCCAACGGTTGGACGTAGGAAACTGACACTGGAGGAGTTGGGCTTTTGTTCTATCTCTTTCGAGGAGAGGCGATTGAAAATAGTTCAACATTTCTTCAAGGCATCGCACGTCCGGGTATATATAACGTCGTAGCGTATTTCTTATATCAATCGCTAAGAGATCTTCAGGCGATTACATTCTATTGCACAGGAAAGAATAAGGTATTTCAAAAGATCTACGACTCTGCAAGACAAGCCTACGAAAATGCAAACACTACTCAAAGCGACATATCGGTAGTATTAAGGGAAATCGAAGCACGAAAGCGACGGCGACTCGCACCGCCAATATATAGTAAAGAAGCCTTAGAGAATAAGACATTCCTAGCGCGGCGAAGGGTAGCAATAACTCCTACTTAGATCGCAATTAGCTCGCTTTACTCGTCTCGAAATAAGTATTCTCTAGATAATAGCCCGAATAAGTCTATAGAGTAGCTATCGTCGCGGCCAGAACGAAGGCATCTTCTACTAGCCACTCCTTAACCGCTGGCCAAAGAAACCCGGAGTAAGATATCTCCAAGTATATATAGGTTAGCAGTTATGATATAGTACTGATAGAAATGAAGTATATATATATAGATACGCCGGCTAGTATTATAGCGTAGTTGCCTGACCTATCTAGAGGAGCCGTCTAGAATAGCCGCCTCTTTAAATAGGAAAGAAGTTAAGGGTTCGCAATAATAGGTTGCCTAGCGACTCTATTCCCGAAAGACAATACCCGGATATCTCTTTGAAAGAAGTACGGTAACTTCGAGGGCTACTATCTTACTAACCTCTTCGGTCTCTAGTACGCTATATTATCTTAGGCTTGAAAATATATACTTCCCCCCCCCTAAATATAAATAGCGTATCCCGCAGGTATATAATGGCCTTGGTATTCTGTTGACGGGACTTTATTGTCAATGTACGTCTTGTAGTCGCCTGTTTGCTACTTGTAAATTGAAAGGTAATAGCATTTGAAGTATATGGTTCGAGGCTTCGCGATTGGGAGGAAAGCTCGATGTCGGCGAATCGAATCGTCTGTCTCCTGCTCTGCTGAGTTCAGGAACCGCCCCTCACCCCCCGCCCCGCAGATGCGCCTGCCATGGGTCGAAGTCATACTGTTTTGACGCCTGATAGTCCCGCCGATCGTGCAAGTAGAAGCCGCTCAGTCTATCCGGCGCCCTATAGCTTCTACCTACTATAATACACAGAGTAGTTGACGACCTGGACCTGATCTTACTAGTCGCACAGCGCGCCCGGTCGCCTGCTCTCCTCCCGCATATTGAGAGTTGTTGCTTTCGGAGATTCGCTCATAGTAGCCGTATACCCCAAGATAACGTCCTCCTTTGCGGAAACACTAGAGGAAAGAGGTCGTTGATAGTTCTCCTTAACCTCCTTGTGCGCATGTTTAATGAACCCGTGCTCTTATTGTATCTGGATAGCTATGCGTTTGACCTATATCGTGAATTAACAATATCGGGGTCAAGCGGCAGATTATCTATCTTAGCCTTGGGAATCTCCTTTGTAATAACTGCGCAGAATCCTTTGAACCCCCTACGAGCCAGCGCCGCTTAGATAGCCGCAGCTTGACCATAGGCCCGAATAATTATTGCGGCGCGTTGATGGGGGGCTAACTTAGATAACGCAGCTGCGAATGACAGGGCTGATGTGCTTCCACGCCCAGTGGCAAGAAGGAGCTCCAGCTACCGAATCGCCACTTTGCGGCCCGATTACTCCACCTCGGCGCCTTTGTGCCGGACTGGAAGTAGCGCTTCCGAAGACGTTTTACATGCATCCTAGACGTGATGGCCAGCTAGCAAGGCTTCTGAATCGATTGAAGAAATGCCTTGCGCCCTCCTAGACACCCGTGTCATACCCCTCAACGAGGGCTATTATCGATAAAGTATATTGCGTCGCAATTGCGAAATAGTGATCGAAAGGCTATAGAGGGGTTCGAATAGGACGGCACTGCTACTGAGAGATATGTTGTGGGTGAGCGATTTCAAAATTGGCCGTCCTTGCCTAGTTGGCCCTCTTAGGTGTTAATATCTTGCTAGATCGATGCTAAGGATTTATAAATTGCCAACTTACTTATTCTTAATGCTGCTGGCGATAGTCCTAGGATAGTATATAGGTCTATAGGTATTTTATAGTAAAGCCCCGAATAATATTATGATAGAAAGATATACCTATCGTAGATACTCGACATAGTGGTCTAGATGTTTAATGTCTACTTTTGAATTTGTTGTTTCCGGATCCCTGTACACTAGAAGTGAGTGCTTTATAAGTGCCTGGTTGAAACTTCGACGTTAGCCAAAGATGATATGATGGAGAGAGTCGCGAAGTTTGGGTAGGAGCAACCCACAATACAATAAACCTAATGCATAACAGCCATACCGAAGGCTTCAGTCTTGGTGTCCCAGTCGGAGGGTTCCTTAGAGTTCTTAAATAGGTTGGCGCCGCCTCCGAAACTGACTGTTAATGGGTCTGGAACCGCTACCCAAGCACCTGGCCACCGATTAATGCCATATAAATGAATATATTTATAGAGCATCTGCCTGAATAGCTTGAGCTACTTGCTTGGATATATTTCATTCCATATTGACGTCGCATTTGGCCCGTCAATATGTCCGGGATCTGTATCATAAATTGTTCATCTTTTACGAGGATACATGTCTACCATCGTACTGTCTTTCTTTCAGTAACATTCTTCAACGGATAGTGACACCCGCCTCATAGAGACTAAGACGTATATCTTACTATTCCCAAACAATGTATCTGTGTGCGGCTCGCAGTGAGAGCCAGAACGACTTCGCGCAAGGTGAGTTGTAGTGTTGAGGATAAGCACGGCGCCAGTGACTGCCATTAATAAAATTGCAGCTAAAAGCCTGAGAGTTGAATGAAGCGTAGATCTACGGGAGGATGCTCGCTGGATTTGCTCGCAGCTTGAGACATCATCATCGGAATCATTCAGTTGTTGCAGCATCGGCTTTGACTCGTAGCTAGAATCCGTCGACTAACAGCAGACATTTCAGGCCGCGCGACAAGGAGGAAGGTGCCTAAATCGTACCGGGCTAACGCCCGGGCTGGCGGGGCCGTGGCCTTGGCGGCGCTGTCCTCCTACGCGCACGATCTCCTAGAAATGATGGAGTACCACCCGATGGGGCCCGTGGTTAAGTGGTTTGACGAGCTATGACTAACCTGCAGGAGGCCATCGGCGGGCCGAAGGTGCCTGAGATCCACGGCAACACGTTGAAGCTGCGATTTATTTGCTGAGCAGTCACACCGTAACGATGTCGACAAGGCATGCGCACGGCTGAGGCAGGAGGATCAGCGTTCGGCCAATAACGACAAGGGGATCAAGATCATCAACGACTTTCTAAATAAATGCGAAGAGTTAGACTAGCCAGACATGGCGCTAGCTAGTGATTGGACAAAGGCCGACCTGCTAGACCGCTGCGAGGAGTTCCGTTTTCAGGTAGTAATATACGACCCTACGATCGAGGCGGACTTGAAGAAGGATACGCTACAGAGGTTCAAGACTGATCTTATTAATTACCGCGAGCAAGTTCAAAAAAAGGTAGATAGGGGCGGTCATATAGATCAGGGAGACATCGACCGGGCTACAGAGCTTATCGTCTAAGGCGCCTTTCCGGTATTCGCTGGAAAACACCCACAGGAGGCCATCAAGGCGGCCCAGTGGTATTTGGACGATATTAAGCCAAGCGAACCTAAGTCTACGAACCAGCCTAGCTGGGTAACTGCAGCGACACTCGAGGCAGAGGATATGCCTTCAGACGAAACCGTAAATTAGGAAGCTTTTGATCTCACGCGTCAGACTCCATATAGCGAATTGTTCCCGGTGCTGTCTTGGATGCAAAGAGGCGATCTGTGTTACTCTCCACAAGGGCTTATGGAGAAACAACCCGTCGACAACTAGGACAGGGTCTCTGCTGGTCTCGTCAGTACCATACAACGACTAGAGCCAAGTCAGCGCACATGTAAAGCATATAAAAACTCACGTGGTCTATGGGTCTCAACATATGCTCGGACTACTAGTTAGAAGGTGCAAGAGAGGAATGAGGTGCAAAAGCAGGATAAGCCCCAAAGAAGGATACGACATACCTAGACGTATAGAACCATTGTTAAATAGCTCCTGGCCGGAGGGTTTCAGCAATCACAATATAAGAAGTGCCGTAAAGTTGCCATTATTCGTCGTCTAGCTACCAATATATATAACCGTTACCTGTAAAAGAATCCCAAGATTTATTATTTCCTGAAAGCTAAGTCAGGCTCGACTAGTAAAGAGCAATATATTATAAGAACGTATTCCACTTAGCTCCGCCGCCTCGTATATTAACACGGCGTTAATAAAAGCAATTAACCTCCTCTTCCCTAGCCGCTAACTAGCTACATCAATCCCTAACCCGCCTGATACATTCCAAGGGCTGCCACGTGCGGGTTCAGCATTGTAATATTGAAAGGCGTAACGTACAAGTCAAAATCCGTCAGCACAATAAAGACAGTCCCATTCACGGCGGGGTCGCCCGCGAATGTCGACGTATTAGGCTGGATTGTATAAGCGCTCTGACCAGACACGTTGTAAAGCGGCGAGTATGTGACATTCAGTTGAGTTACCCAAGCCGCCCACTGAGGCTGGCCAGCGGTCGTGCTCGTGACGTAACTGTTGTTCGGCCCGACAGGCATGGCTGGCGCATCCCACTCAAAGAAAACTTGTCGCCCAGGGTATGAGAGTGGATTGGTTCTGTTGTGAGTTATGGCTGGGCCGCAGCTTTCGCCAATGTTGGTAGCGTTCACACATGAATTAGTGCTGTTTAAGTCCGCGGTACTGGCCGTGTTTGTTCCGGCGCCACCGGTAACTGTCTCATTCCAAGCGCTTGAGCCATTAAGACTTAAGGGGTTTGGCTGGTTTAGGATGCGCAGCGCAGGAAAATTCTGCCACACAAGTCGAGTCTGGTTTTCCGGGCACGACGAGATAAAAGGAGCAAGCAAGGACCAGGCCCAGGACTGCGGAATCCCAACTTCGAACCATTCAGGCATTGGGAACAGGCCCTCGAATTGTCGAAATATAACCTGTTGGCGTGCTTCCGTGGTGATGGACTGTAGGAGGATTTGTCCCACTTCGTGGGAGTCCAGGTGGTTGAGGAAACCGTACACGCCTGCCTCACCCCAGCGAGTCAACTTCTGGCAAAAGTCGATGTATTCGCGCACGCTGTTAACGGGGTAATTGTAGGTACACTGCACAGGAGCCTGGGGCCCGAGCATGTTGGTGAGAGCAGTGGCGTGTCCAACCTCCTGGTCGGCCATAAACTCGATTAAGAATCTATCCTCCGCGGTTAGACCCGCATCTGCGAATTCCTGCGCGGAGAAGCGTGCCAGGCCCCAGTGGAAAAGGTCCAGTTCAATCCACTCTTGATACAAAGCAAGGGCAATTGATTCGTAGTCGAAGTCACTTTGGACTCTGTAGACGGGCTCCGTCCCGTTGGTGCCTTGCCCGCCATTAGGCGTGTATGGGGCGGGTTGTTCGCCATGAAGCTGCCCATCGGCGGGGTACGTGAACTTTCCGGGTACAGGAGGCAAGACAGGAATCGACGGAGCAGCGACGGCCGTGCTTAACGCGCCTGTCGTAATTGGAGACGGGCCCGTATACGGCCCATGGGACGTCACATTCGTGACTGGCACTGCCGGTGGCGCCTCGTTTGGGGGTGGTGCCGTCGTGGTTGAGGCTGCGGGGGTCGTCTGCGATTGCGCTTGGGGCAGACAGCTGCAGTGCTGAACCAACACTGCGCCCACAGCGAGTCGGATCACTTGTTGGTGGAATATTGTCATGACGGCGGCTGGCGTAGTAGCACTACTGCAGCTTCTGGGAGTCTGGGTTTTAGAGACTAGATTGATTGACCTTGCAACACCAGTCTACCAGCTGTCGAGGTCCTTAAGTACACGCACGGAACCAGCAAATTACAGCACAATGATTGAAGCGGAACATCCGGGTAGCAAAAGGTTACGTTTCAATCACTGTTTTTTCATGGGGCCGAGTCAATGACGAAGAAAGCGCGTCATGAGTGGGCCAGGCCGCTCATCAGGCGGCTAACTTGGTTTTGAGCGGGGAGCTTATGCCCGTGTCGACCGTCCCCCATGCGGGGTGAAAAAACGACCGCCGATCTCACATGTTATTTTTTTTTTTGGTGGGAAAAGCGGCGGCCATTTTTCACACTACATGCCCGTCGTGCTGCGAAATTGTTGGTCAAAATGACATCATACACCGACGAGATCTGTCAGCTCCTACGTGGAGATCGAGCTTGATGCCTCTGGCAGTGTAACTAAATACTACGACGGCGGTTGCACATATAGCTTATCCCTAATAGCAATAGCAAGAAACTTCAAAGAGATTCCGGTCGTTTAATTTTATTTCACATTGGACAGCTCCGTCCATTATTTTTAACCCCTAGGGCAAAGCTATGAGCATTACGACGCTATTTTATCTTCAAGCTGCACGAGCTAGACCATTAACTCTAGCCAAAGAGAACTAACATGGAGGCAACTAGCCACGTTCTCTAAGCTAATACGTCTTCATGAGGTAAAGTCATAGCCTCTCCGGCGCGCACCAGCTTTCCCGCCTGTCCGACAACCATCAGTGACGGTTCCGTCGGAGCGGACGACTCCTTCTGGAGATTGGTTCTTGCCGCAAGGTGTCGAGTTCATCGCGTAGACTCGCTTTGGACCGGCGTGCGGAGAGCTCGTATACGCAAACTATATCGTTCTGAGACCTACAGCGGCCACACGGCCGTTGGCTATCGCACTGCGAAGCATCATGGTGTTAAAGAGTATCCTTACGGGTACTACTGTACAGCCTCTAGAAGAAAGGAAAGGGAAGCGCGGGAGTTCAAAGGGCACAAACGCACTTTTGCGCACTTCTTGCGGCATTCTGTACAGGCATTTGGGGTGACAACGTCAGCTGTCCGACTCCGATTAGATTTGGGCGGCTTATAACGCGACTCAGATGATGTTTCCGCGGTTAAGCTACCGCTGTGGGAGGAGCGTGCCTTGAATTCGTGAAAAACATTGTATTACTATACATGTTGGAATCACACGGCTACATTCTTGCTTTGGACTCATCGACTCACGTCACATCCAAGTACTAAACTAGGGCTGCAGCAAAAGTCAGACTTGCCTCATTAGTACGAGCATAGCGTCGAAGAGAAGGCCAAGGCCAGTGAATGTGGCCCAACCCTCCTGCGGAAAACATGTGGTTTGGGAGACAAGGCCTACGTCTTCTCTGCAGTGGTACACTGGATCCCATGTTGCTACCGTATCGCAAAACATCTTCCAGAGAGAGTGGATCTTCCCTAGCTAACAGCCTGGCAAGACCGTCCTATGGATATTATCATGGCTAAAGCTGACCGTATTATAGTTCACAGATGTTTGATCTTCTCAGGAAGCCGAGAGACTGGGGAGTACGAAGCGCCAATCTGCATGGTCTTGTCCTCGATTTTGAAGCGGAGAGACCAGCGACTGTTCTAAGATCCCTCTGCGACATATGCTCGCGCTAAGAGAAGAACAGGCAGTAAGTTACGTCGCAATACGCCGCTGCTGTAGAGCTCTCCTCCCTGGACTTAACCCATCGTAGGGCGATCTGATCATATTGTGGATAATCGCCTGCACCGCTCGCAATTCCAGTCAAAGTTCGTCGGAGCATCATCAACCTATCGCCCTTCCGGCTTCAAGATTAGCGAATCATACGCGTCGCCATCTAAGGCATACACCGACCCCGACCAGTCATCGTCTTCTTGGTCTCCTCCTACTATCCAAGCCAAATCTACCGATCAGTCATTTTCCTCGGCTCCTGTTAGTAACCCGTCACTATCCGACTATGACGAAGCGTTTGCCATTGACGACTAAGTCGGGGCCCCCCACTTTGGCCACCCAATTCAACAACGCCGTGGCCAGCGTTGGATTACGAATACGGCCGCAAATAGAGCTTAAAAGATTTAATTAAAATATCACGAGCTTATTCGAGTTGCTATTCAAGGCAGAGGGACTTAAATTCGTAGCTTGCGTTCAAAATGGCTATTGCAGCCGGCTCGAAGTCTTCAGCTAGTCTTTTCCGAGTCTCGATAACTTATTCGATCCTTATAAAGCAGGCGTTCGGGTTAATATCGATTTTTTGCCTCTTTCGAGGCCTTAGACGATCGACTTAAGGCTTAAGTTATTGAATTCGTAGCTAGGCTACTGTAAGCGCTATAATTATAACGGGGCTAGCACTATAGGCATAGGTACTAGTCGTGATAATTAATTAGCGATCTATAAGGAAGTAAAAAAGGCGTTGCCCGGGCTCCTTGCTTATCTATACGCTCTATTATAGCGGCCGCACGTAAGAGTAAGGGCGCTGCCCTTTGCCCGCCGCATTATATAGGGCGCCTACTAAGCCTATCTAGCGCTGCCGGACTTCTAGCTTCCGGGGCCCGGCCCCTTATATATTTTACATATTAAGCCTATGGCTAACCTTCTTATAGAAATAACGCAGCGGCTGGCTAGCTTAGCTAGTCTTAAATAACTATGCTATAAGGTATTAGACTTTATATAATCGGCGAGGCGTTTAAATATATATTACGACCTAGGTAGACAGCTATAGGATAGGCCGGCTATATAACGCTGCTATAGGTTATACGGATTAATAGTTAGGATAATAGACTAATTAAGGAAGGATTACTTAGGATTACTAGGATTACTTAGTAATTTATAGTAATCTAAGGTAATTTAAGTCTAATAAGATTATAAAGGATTGCTTTATAATTTAAGTAATTTAATATAATCCCTATAGTATATAAGTATCCTTAAATTTCTTATTATAATATAGATACCTAGCTAGCTTTTAATAGAATTTACTATTATTAACTTAATCTCTAATTTACTTATTAATACTTAGTTATAATCTCTATAATTTATTACTTATATAATATTCGCCTTAACCGTTTTATTAATATAAACCTCTAGTTTATCCCTTAAAAACTAAACTATTATATATTAAAGGCTTTTATTTAGTAGGTTACTATAAAGCCCTAAGTAATATTATTTACTTATATAGTAAAAATAATACCTAAAAGTAATACCTATATACTAAATATTATAAAGGAACTTTAGTTATGGTATAGAATAATTACTAAAAATAATAAACTTAAGAAATAACTTATTAAAGGAAATAAGAAATATTTAAAGGTTCTTACTTTTATATTATTTAATAGAATAGTAATATAACTCTAGCTATTTATAATATAGATCTAACTATATTAGAAATAGTATATTAGGTTATTTTTATATCTTAGGAATAGAGTAATTAATATAGGATCTTTTTTTAAAGGAAATATACTTATCTAGTTCGGATTATACTTATATAACTAGCTTACTAATAGTTTTAGTATAAGTAAGCTAGGAACTAAAACTATCCTTAAAAGTATTAATAACTTTAAAAAAGTAATTAAAGGCGTTTTTAAGAACCTAGATAAAAAGCGTAAAAATAAAAATAAACTTATATAGCTTATATAGAAAGGCTCGGCCTCTTAGTATATAGTAGAATTTCGATAAGCTAAATCCTAAGTAATATAGAGAGAGGAAGCCTTAATAGCTTAATTCTATAAAGGTCTTAAAGATATAGTTAAAGATAATCTTATAAGAGAAGATTACCTTAATTATCTCGCTAGATATATTAAAATAGCTATTAAGATTAATAATAAGCTATATAAATATTATATAGAGTGAGGAAATAAGAAGGTTAGCTAGGTTAACTATTTTACCTCTAATAAACTATAATTTAACTAAACTAAGTAAAGAAATAATAAAAAGAACTTATTATATAAGCTTATATTACTAACTCTAGAAGAATAGATCTAGATATTATATAAAAAAATAGACTAAAGGATAATAAGAAATACTATAACTATTAGAAAATAGGATACTTTATATAAGAATATAAATAACCTAAGAAGATAAGATAAGAGTTAACCCCTGAAGGAAAGAAATCATTTAATATTATTAATAAACTAGACATACCTTATAAAAGCTTAAACTAGACTATTTATTATAATAGTAACTACCTAATATATATTTTAGAGAAATATAGTAATAGATAATTCCCTAAGGGATTAAAAGGAATAAAACTAATATTATAATAAGAAGAAAAGTCTTTAGAAAAGTAAATAAGGAAACTATAAAGATATGTTAATTAAAAGAAAAATTAAGGCTAAGGGAATGCTTTAAATAAAACTAATAGTAAATCTAGGAAATTAAAGCTATAATAGTATAAGGGGCCGGGCCTTAGAAGCTAAAAGTCTAGCAGCGCTAAATAGGCTTAGTAGGCGCCTTATATAATACGGCGGGTAAAGGGCAGCGCCCTTACTCTTATATATAGCCGCTATAATAGAGTATATAGATAAGTAAGGAGCCTAGGTAATGCCTTTCTTACTTCTTTATAGATTGCTAATTAATTATTATAATTAATACCTATACTTATAGTACTAGCCCTATTATAGGTATTATTAAGTAATCTTTAGTATATATATATAATTCTCTAGTATAGTATTAATTTACTAAGGTATTATAGTTAGGTAAAAGTAGGTCTAGCTTACTTTTAGGATAAGTACATAGTATTTATACTATATAGCTCTAGAGTATATACTTATAAATAGAGTCTTGCTAATATATTACCTCTAGCTACTACCTAGGTATAGCCTAGCTACTTATTTATAGCTAGGCTATAGCTATAAAGGTAGCCTTTACCCCTAGCCTAGCTACTCTTTCTTTCCTTCTTCCTTTAACCTCTTTACTATTAGTAAGTACCTATTACGACCTAGGCAGACGGCGCGGAACGGGCTGGCTATATACGCCAGAACAGAGGACAGAATAATAGGGAAACATTATTCCGGGCTAAATAGATTAATTACGCTTAACTAATCTATTCTAATTATTATACCTAAGATTAGTTATGCTTAACTAATCTAGTCCGATATAATTAATTTAATAGGACTAATCTAATAGAGTTATATAAGTATATAAGCCCCCCTAATTTCCTTACTATACTATAGATACCTAGCTAGCTTTTAATATAAGTATTAACTTAGACTTACTTCCTTTAAACTACCTTTTTAATACTAGGTTATAATCTCTATAATTTATTACCTAATATAATAGACGCTTATTAATATAAACCTCTGGTTTATCCCTTAGAAACCTAACTATTATAGTACTCTCTTTATAACCTCTTTATATTACTAGCTCGTCGCGCTATGCCCGCCTCGTTAGCTAATTATATTCGCTAACCTTACTTATAGTTACCGCCGCCTCCTTTACCGCCGCTAGCGCGTTTCTTAATAAGTACCCTAGGCCCGCGCCGTCGCCGGCGTGTTTCTGCCTTACCTAACGCACGGCAGAAATAAATAAACATAGTATTAATAATACTTAAGAGAACTATTAATAATAATATAATACCTAACTTAATAATACTAATATTCTTAGTAGCTTAGAACTAAATAAAAAGGTAATAAGATATAATTATTATACCTATACTATTAAAAAAGGAGTAAAGTATTATTATAGTAATATTATATTACTTAATTAAGTAGGGAGGGATAGTAATATTATCTTACTTCTAAAGCTAGATATTAATAAAGGTAATAGTAATAATAATATATATAATAATAAGGATAACGATATAGGTATTACTCTAGGAGTACTTAGTACCTCCTTATTATAGAGCTAAGATTAGGTATATAATACTAGGGAAGAGATAAAGGTTATTAATTAGGTTAAGCTACTTAAGCTTACTTATTTAGCCGCTAGTATACTAGCTAAGTTTCTAGTTTAGGATCTTTAAGATAAAGAGGAAGATAAGGATAGAAATAGTATTAATAAGAAGGTTAATATAGAATTACTATTACTAAGTAATTTTATTAGTAAAAGTATCTTTAATAAGGGGTTTAATAATAAAGCCTAGGGTTAAAATCCTATTAATACCTCCTTATTAAAACTAAAATACTCTTATAGCAGGATAATATTAAATTTAATTACTATAACTCCTAAGAATAGCTAGGAGATACTTAAACTAGCTATAGTATAGCTAATAATAAAAGCCTAAGAATTAAGAGCTATATTATAGCTATATTATAAATAGTAGAACTAACTTTAAAGAGTATAATATTAATAAAAAAGATAGGTTTAGCTAGGTAGAATTTATAAATCTATAAAAGAGTTACTAGGAGCGCATACTAAAGTAACCGTAGGCTATTACTCTTCCTTAGGGCTCGAAAAGCCTAGAGGAACCTGGCTTTATTATATAGCACTTTGCCTATATAGATAAAGTACTTAACCTTCGTATTTTCTCTATATTAAATAGGTTTAACTTTCTCTAATCGCTAGGCCTAATACTTAGTCGTAACGGAGGATAAGTTCTAAGTTAGGAATCCCTTATAGTTTACTTAGTATATCGCCTAGGTATTAGAACTAAATCGCTAACATAGCGCTAGGGTTTCTATCTTAGCGCTACTAGATAACTTAATATATTACTATAAGGCTAAAGAGCTACTATAGGATTACCTTATATATATATAGACCCCTCCTTCTTAATTAGAGGGGATTCTTCCTCTAATAAGATTTAGTCTTATTAATCTATAAGGTAGAGGTAGAGAACTATATTAAATACTATTCTCTATTCGGTACTATCCTTACTACCTAACTATTATACTATAACCTCTACCTCTTTATAATTTCTAAATCTTCTCTTATAGTTACTTAATAAGTAATAGTACCCCTAAAGGGCTAGTAAAACGTAACCGAATCTATTTAGAGGAGTTCCTAAATATAAGGCTATTTACCTTCGCTACCCTTACTAGACTAAGTAGCTATTAAAGAAGGCTATAGATATAAGTCCTTAGAATTAATACTATTAGATTCTAATTCCTTATTATCTTTAGAACTATCCCTACTTATAGGGGTATAGTAACCTATGCCTTAATAGACTAAGGAGGCTTTAGAGGCTCGTATTAATAAGCTTAAGGAAACTAAATACTTCTAAGAAAGAATTAGATATCTTAAATAGGAAATAGCTATTTATACTAATCTTCTCGCTAAAGCGTCGAGGAAGTATTACTACTCGGACTCCCTTAATTCGGGATATAGTTATAGGGGTAAGATAAAAATATAGAATATCCCTTAATTAACCTAGCCGACGAATACTAGAAAGCGCCTTAACTAGATCTATAATATTAAGGATATATTTAAAGCTATACCCTAACGATTTAAAAGGGATAATATTAAGATCCTATATACTATAGATTATATATATCCCGACTATAAGGCGAGATAGCGCCTATACCTCGAGGAATAGCTACCTATAGACTAGGCTACCTATAGCTCGGATTAGGTCTATTTTAGGGAATAGACTCTTATCCTTATTAAGGACGCTATAAATAGGGAGACCCTTCTAGCTACTTAACTTAAGTAAGCGTATTAAAGAGAGGGCTAGTCTCTATTAGACTTTAGCCTTTATCTAGACTCTTTAAAATAGTATTTTAAATACCTATTAAATAAGGCATAAGCCCTTACCTTCTTTATAAAACTACTTCTAGGGTTATAGGACTATATTAACTTATATTCGATACCTATTTATACCTATTTATAAGAAAAACTTATATAAGTAGCTTAGTATTATTAAAATATACTAATAAGTAAGAATCAATAACTAAACTAACCCTTTTACCCTAAGATAGGAAATAATATAAATATATTATAAAGTAGAATATAAGGAAATCGGCTAGGTAGTAAGTAGTCGTAGTAAAGTCGCTGCCTAAGCGCTACTAATTCTATAGATACCTCTAAAGAGTATTCTAGTAATATTACCCTATATTAGGGAAGAGGAAGAGTTTAGGGAGGTATTCATAAACTATTAATAACCCCGATTAATAATATTATCTATTATCGCTATAATAAGAAAGGATATTATACTACTACCTATACTATACCTTAGAGTATTAATATACCTACGAAGACCTATTAGTTTAATTCTATATAGAGGGAAAAAGGTAAGGTATTAGAGTAAATACCCCTCCTCTAATAAGTTCTATTCGTATTAGAGAGCTATTCTAAGTCTCTATAACGATTATAGGGCGAAACCCTTACGAAACCCTAGTATAATTAGATAGCTATAGGGTAGTAGATCTTATTAATATTAAATTCGCTAGGTAATAATACCTACGGTAGATTTTAATCTCCTATCTAAAACTAATAGGATTAGGAAATAGTAAGGCAAAGGAGTATAGAGTATAGGAAGTCCCTATTAAAATATAGGACTCTCGAGGGATAGAAAAGATTATTTATTATTACTATATCGGTACCGAAAAGGTAATAAGTAATAATACTATACCTATCCTCCTAGGAATTACTATACTTAAGGACGAATATATTTATATTATCTTATAGAAATATTAATAATAATTCGAATACTAACTAATAGGAACTTCTATTTAAGAACCTAAGAAGTTTATATAAGAATATTATAATAAGGCTAGGGTATATATAGTTACTCTTAACCTAGAGCCTATCCCTTTATTAGATAAGGATAAAGATAACGAAGAGGGTATAAGCCTATAAGAATAGAGTAAAGTACTAGCGACTCTATACTATTTTAAAGATATTTTCTTAGCTAATAAATTAA